>VZTB01010552.1:2073920-2119313 GCA_013397245.1 Thryothorus ludovicianus
CATGAAATGATTCGCCCGTTAGCGGGGAGAGAAAAACCCCCCTTCCCACACAGACCCCTTCCCCCCCAAGCACCAAAACTTCAAGGCCCTGCTTTCTTTCTTAAAAGTACTTTAAAGGAGAATTTGTTTGTATTTTTTATTTACATTTTATATTTTTGTACATATTGTTAGGAGGTCCGCCATTTTTAAGTGATCTCGGATTGACCAAAAGGGGGGCTTTGAAGTGTATATCTCTCTTGTTACCTATCTCTGACTTTACTTGTGGTGTGACCAGGCCCAAACCATTATCTCAAAGGAGAATAAAACAAAACCTTGTAAAAAAAAAAATTAAAAAAAAGACAAAAATGCAAAAAAAAAAAAATTACAATCTTATTCTGAGCATTCCAGTAACTTTTTTTGTGTATGTACTTTAGCTGTACCATAGATCGTGGTTTGTATGAGGTGGCAAGGCCAAAGATAAAAAAGGTTTTCTTTTTTTTTTTCTGTCTATGAAGTTGCTGTTTATTTTTATTTTTTTCTTTTTTTTTTGGCCTGTTTGATGTATGTGTGAAACAATGTTGTCCAACAATAAACCGGAATTTTATTTTGCTGAGTTGTCCTAACAAGGCTGCCTCCCAACTGCTGCTTTTTGTTTTAGTTTTCATTTGTTTTAGTTTTTTATTTCTTTCTTCCCTTCTTTATCTCCTTTCTTTCTTTGCTTTGGATTTGGGCTGGGACGAGAGACAGGTGTGCAGGGTGTTGGTGGGGAGGGTCTGGGGCTGTGCTGTCCCCCTGCTGCTGTGGGATGGGGGAGGCAGTGTCTTTCCATGGCTCTGTTCCTGTGGAGAGCTGCACCAGCGTCCCCAGCATGGCCTCTGCATGATCCTGCATGCTCCGGCTGCCCTTGCCAAGAGGTAGGGATGGGTTTGACTGGGAAACAGGGACAGGGAGTGTGGGGGCCTGGGCGTGGTTTGCTCAGCAATTCACCTGTCTGCAGCCGGATTCGTTGGTGATTGGCTTGTGTAGCAGGGGTGAGAAACCCATGTCCAAAATCCTTCCTTGCAGTATCTGCTGCAGGTGATTGACCCCTGGTTGGGTGGGGACAGCTCAGGCCACATTAATGCCTTCCCTCCCTTGGGGCTTGTTTGAGCATTGCTGGCAATGGGGCAGGAGCCAGTGTCAGGGATTTGATTCAGCCAGAACTGGTCCTGGGGGATGCTCCAGCCTGTGCTGGTCACCCAGCAATTTCTGGGGTGCCAAGTTCAAGGTTTAGTGGTGGAACCCCAGGGAGACAGGCTCAGGTATGTCTGTGCGCTCTAACAAACCAAAAAGGCTGTAACTTAGCCTAAGCCTCTGCTGCTTTGCTCCTAACCTTCCTCCAACTCGTTTTTCCTCCTTCCTCCGGGGTGTTGGAGCTTGGAAAAGTTCAGCCTACTCCACCAGGTGTGTGGAGTTAGTTTGCAAGAGCCTGCTTTGTGTCTGTGCTCCCAAACCCTCGCCCCAGCTCCAGGGAGTCCCCTTTTCCCTACTGATCCAGGCTGTGCCAATGCCTCACCAGATGGTCTCGATTCCTCTCACACTGCAATCCCAGCAGTGTTCAGATGCTGGGAGATGATTCCTGTTTTACTTTTTTTTTTTTTTTTTAAAGAGGAACCAATGTGCGTTTAATGTACTGGCTGTGAGGGTCATAGCCCCTCCTGATGCCCAGGAACAGCCAGGTCATTTACTCTGTCCTTACACATTAATTATCCAATGAATCATGGTGCTGGCTGATAGCTTACCAGATTTACTGCCTCATGTGCAGGCCCCAGCCAACCCTGCCTGGATGAGGGGAGCTTGTGGCAGCGCTGGAGGCAGCACTAGGGTTGGTTATCCAGTCCTCCCGTGGGATGTGACATCATGGGAATGGCAAATGGCGCTGCTGGGTGGGGCTTTGTTGTGCAGTGCTGGGAGTGACATCCATGTCCTGGTGTCCTGGCCACGGCTGCCCCATGTGTGGCTCCTGCATCATGATGGGGTGGGATGTGATGGGATGGGTGCCAATGGTGCAAGACTCAAGCTGGTGCTTGTAGATTTGCAAGGCAAATTATTCAAATAAAGCTTCTGCAGCTGGGTAGACAACACCTGGCTCCTGGTGTCCCTGAAATGTGGGGAACCTGCTGGCGTGAGGGCCCAGTGGGTGGAGATTTTGGGGGAGCAGCGGCCTTACTGTCCCCATTGCAGAGAAGGAATTGTCTACCCCGCAGCCCCCCAAAAATCTGACAGTCTTGGGTCACAGGGTCCATTTTGGTGTGGGGTAAAACTGGAGGCTGCTCCAGGCGGGTGTACTAATGGTGGCAAGGGCACGGAGCAGCCAGGAGTGTGTGGGCAGGTCAGAGGGACCCCCCCGCCCTACATCTGTCCGCTGTGAGCCCCCGCAGCCTCGGGAGATGGAGAGGGCAAACCCCACTGCCTCCCGCCCACGTGCCCTGGTGTTTCTGCACCCCATCTCTGCCCTCCCATGGCTCGGTCCCCGTGGCTCTGGCTGCCCCTGACACCCCACGGCCCTGGGGGTGCTCTGGTGTGCCAGTGCCCGGACTGGGCTTAGGCACAGCTCAGTGCACGGATCTTCGCAGGGATCCTGGCCCCAGCCAATCCCCACACGGCAGCTCAGCCAACCAGCCAATCCCGTGCTGCCACCTGACCTTTGCTGCCTCCACCAATCACAGCCAAGCAGCATTCTGGGCTGACCAATCATGTGCTGCCAGCTGGCGCTTCCCCACAGCCAACCACGTGCTGCCACTTGTCTCTGCTGCTGCCTCACCCTTTGCAGCAGCAGCCCACCAATCACAGCGTGAGGGGGACTGTGCTGAGCCAATCAGGAGCTGCTGCCTGCCATCTGTCCCAGCCAATCAGGGGTAGCCACACCCTGCCAGGAGCTATAAAGGCTCTTTGGCTACAGGGCAGTCTCAGCAGTTGGGGTCATGCCAGGATGGAGGAGTCTGGGTGTTTTGGAAGGGTCTCCCACCTGCAGGGTCCTGGAAGGATGCAGGTGGAACATGGGGTGTTTTTGGTGCCCAGTGGCACAGGGGCCGAGTGAATCCAGAATGCAAGAGGGGCTGCTCACCTGGGTGATGCCTTGGGACAGGGACCAGGAGCAGCAGGTGCTCCCAGCAGGAGAAGGCTGGCAGGAGTTGTGCCAGTGAAGATCTCGGAGATGGTCTCCCTGAGGAGTCGGCCCTCTGCCAGGGTCTGCCCACTGGGACACAGAGTCCCACCTGCCTCTGATGCTCAGGGCGTGATCCCAGCCCTGCCTGGAGGCCAGAGCTGGGCTCTGTGGGCTGCTGGCACAGGTTGGAGGGTGAAGAGCCTGCAGCCCTCGTGTGCCTTTAGGCACGGAGTGGTGCTGGGACCCTTACCCAGAGCTGTGTCACACGTCACGCGTTCAGCTGCGACCTGTGGAGCAGAACTGCCAGTGCCGCCCCTCGCCTGCAGACACCACATGTCGTGAGGGAGCCGAATCCTGCTCGAGCTGCTGATCACACTGGTCCTGGAGACTGCGGAGGCAAGTGGATGAAGCTGTCCTGGGGTGTGCTGGCTGGCTGCTGACCTCTGAAGATGGGTGAGGTAGTTCCCACATGAACTATCGTGAGAGCTGCAGGAGGGAGCATCAGGAGAGCCTCGACTGTGCCGGGAGGGGCTCAGGCTGTGCCAATGTGCTCCAGTGGCCACTGAAACCAAGGGCAGCCCTTCCTGAGGATTCTGCTGTGTCTGCGCCTCAGCTGAAGCCAACCAGGTGGACTGAGAGAGGACTGAGGCCATGTGCTTGGCCTGATGCACTCACTCCAGTGCAGCTGCCCTGCCAGAGGTCATGGCCAGTGGAGCCCAAGCCCTGTGGATGACTGAACTGAGCCTGTGCCAGCACAGCTGCCTCTAGTCCTGACCTGCCTGTGGTGGGTTAGTTGTCCTGCACCAGTTGTAGCTTTTGGTTAGCCTCATCCAAAACTTCTTGTTGCATCTTGACAACCTTCATGAAATTTGGAGCACCTTAGGGGCTTGTTTGAGAACATGCCTGCGGGGAATGCAAAGCTTGGACTGCAAGCAAGACACAGGATGGGGTTGGTTACTGGTGCAGTTTGTGTCTGGGCAAATAATTGGCATCAGCTTAAGAGACTGATGAGTGAAACTGCCTTCCAGGCATGATTCCTCAAGCTCACAGACAGAAGCAATTTTGAGTGGTTGCTGTTGAAAATATACACGAAGAGCTGCTCCTGTGGTGGAGCAATTGCCTGGCTCAGAATGTGAGGTGTCCCACTGGAATAGACCCCTCAGGAGTGGGCTGTGGAAGCCCAGGGTCTGACACCAGTTGTGGCTCAACCCAACAAGTACATGCCTCCTAAATGGCTCAGGGGTGTTTGTGCACTTGCCTCAAGAGCTGCCTGGTGTGGGCAGGAAAGACCAGCTCAGGCTGAAGAGCAGATGTGGGACATCTCGTTCCTGTCTCATCCCAGGCTGCTGTGTCCCCACAGCCTGTCCCCCTCAGTGAGCCAGGGCAGCTTTGTCCCTGGGCCCTGGCTTGGCAGTTGGAGGGACCTGGCCATCCCCAGCCCTGTGAAGAGCCTTGAGCTCTGAAACACAGCTGGATGTTTACTCCCACTGCCAGGTCTTCCTGGGGCCACCACCTCAATCCTCTCCCCCTCTGGGTGTGGGATCCTTGGAGAGGGAGCAGAGCTGGGCTGCCTGGAGCTCCTCCTGTGCAGACCCTGTGAATCCTCTGTCCTTGTGCCCATGGCTGCTCCATCTTTTCTGGCTGAGTTGATCTCTCTGAAGGGCAGGAGAACAGAAGGAAGAGCTGAGAGAGACCATCAGCTTTGCAAACCCTGCTGGGGGCTGTGACTTCTGTTCATGGCTGACTGGGGAGAGGTGGTGGGCAAGCAGGGATTGGTGGGCTCAGAGGCCTCTCCATGGTGCTGTGCTATGTGTGGGTCAGGAAGAGACCTGGGAGTAAGCGCCCAGTGCTGTCCTTCAGGACAGATGTGCACCTGGAGAGGATCCTGCATTCCTCTTGTAAGAAAGCACAGTGCAAGGGGAGCAGCTGGGGATTGAGAAAGCACAACCTGATTTGCCCTTGGAGAACCCACAGGAATGGGATCTTTACATGTGTCCTTTCCTACCCAGAGGCCTGAAGGTGAGGGGCTCTGCCTGGCTGTTGGGTGGGGATGTGAGTCCTCCAGCTCACTCTTCCCTGGGCTCTGTGCGCATCTCCCTGGGTTCCTCTCCTTTGCTGCAGAGCAGGCTCCTGGCCCTGCTCCCTCAGGGAGCTGAGATGCAGCATCCCTATGTCAGGGCCCAGGGCAGGAGGTGTGAGAGGGGCTGCAGTTTGCACCCAAAGCTGGAGACCCCAGCATGTGACCCACAGGCCAGGCTGAGGAGGACAATGACCCATAGCAAGTACAAGAGATCTGCGCCCTGTCCAGCAGCAGGGCGCTGCCAGATCCTGGATCCACAGGCAGAAAAGGGATGTTGCTCTAAACGCCCTGTCAGGAGTGGCAGGGAGTGTGGTCCTGCATGGGGCTGGAGAGCCTGCACTGGGTTGTCTCTGCCACCAAGTGAGTCCCCGAGGGCACGGGAGGGCTCAGAGCAGCTGCCAAGGGTGCAGCCTCCGCGGGGGTGGTGCAGTGCAGGCTGCAGAGCCAATTTTGGTTAAACCAAACTGCAACCATTGCAGAGGCTGGCTGGTTTCCCATCCTGGGGCTAATCCCCCTTATCCCTGCTCCCAAGGTGAGGATGCGCTGCTTCCCTGGAGACACCCCCAGCCTAAAGCTCCATCCTGGGGACAGACTGTGGAACAAGGCTGCAGCCCTGGAGCAGCGTCTGGGGAAGAGAGCAGCAGGCAGGAGCGGCACTGTGGGACTCTGCCATGGGAAGGGATGAGCTTGGGACATCTGTCCCGAAGCAGGGACTGCAGCTGGTGCTCCCTGCACTCTGTGCAGCTCTGTAGGATGGCCATGGGCACCCCTCAGATTTGACAGGTCCCAGGTGGGGACTGTGTTTGGCCGTGGGGAGCCCCACGGGCTTGATTGTTGCAACCTTGGCTCCAGGGACTTGTGCGTCCCTAGCTTGGCAGGATAATGGTCGAAAGAGGGATGAAGGCAGAGGAGGTGTCGGTGCGTGTGGAGATGCCGGGACACCTCATCGCAGCTCAGGGCTGGCACAAGGAACAGCATGTCCAGCCCAGAGGAAGGGCCGCTCCCCTCCTGGGGCACAGCTGGTGGCGCGTCCCATCCCGGGTGACTCGCCAGCCTGCCCGGTGGGGACTGGCCCTGGGTGGCCCTCAGTGGCTCTCCCGGGGCCTCGGCCGAGGCGCTGAGCACAGGCAGCGTCCTGCCGGGGCGGTGCAGGGCCGGCAGCAGCGCTGTCTTGCAGCACCATCTAGTGCTGCGGGATGGGGAAGCCCCGCGCTCCCCCCGGCAGCCACGGCAGCGCCGCGGGGACAGGGCCGTGGCTGTCCCGCGTCCTGGGTCGTGCTGCCAAGGCCAACCTGCCGGGAAAGCCAGCCAGGCTGGTGGTGACGGGGATGAACAGGCGGCACAGCGTGGCTGCTGGCCCGGGGCAGCCGGAACCACCTCCCCCGTGCTCCTGCTCCGTGCCAGGGAATTTCCTGCAAGGATTCCGGGAAACATCAAGGGGCGCAGACGTTCCCAGTTCCTGAGCCAAATGTATCTGGCCTCAGCTGCCGGTTTTGCCACCTCCTCCCATGGAAATTGGGTCTCTGCCCTCTCCTTGGAACACTTGCTTCTCTATCAGCCAGGTGGCTCCAGCTCTGTCAGTCCCTCACCCACAGGGTATCCACACCCCTCGTGTAGTTTCCTCCTGCATCCCCAGCAGTTTCTTGGGGCCCATCTTCCATACCTGGTGAGAGCTGAACTCCTTCCCACAACTTGTCACTCTTGCCCTTTTGCACATTCAGGGCAATGTCAGACCTTTCCAGCCTGGCTTTGGGGACACCAGGACCCCAGCACTGCTACACTGTCCTCTCATCCCCCTGCTCTGTGTCCTTTGCTTGTCTCAGCTTGTCACCCCTTCTGGGTGTCTGCCACTCTTCATACCCTGCCTGGCACTGAGGTGCTGGGAGAGCAGACAGGATTCTGGTGTGGGGGGGTGCAGAAAGGACTTTGGCACAGAGCTGAACGCCATAAGAATGGAATGCCCTTCCAAAGGGGCCGTGGTGATGGCTGCCCCATCTCTTGGAGTACTGCTGTGGATGTGGATGTCAGACCCGCACTGGGGTTAGGCAGCTGCTGAGCCCCAACAGGGATTGCACCCAGGTCCTGTAGCACTGAGGGGCTGGTGACCAGAGGCTCCTTAGGGCTGGAGGAATTGGACACCTTGGACGGAAAAAAAGGTGCTTTGAATCCTGTATTTGCTGCAGCTGCCTTCCTCCTGTCCTTGGGGAGAGATGGAACTGTGCCCAAGCCACCTGGCAGTGAAATCCCTGTATCCAAGTGGTTGAGCGGTTGAGCCTGCTTGGGGCTCTGCCTACTCTGATTTGGCAACCCAAGGGCGGGATCTGTGCCCCCCAAAAAGGAGAAGAGGGATTCAAACCTTTCTAGGCCTCCTGTCTCCTCCCAGTGCTGCTGAACTGGGTGGCCCTGGGTGAGGTGTTGTTGACCCCGAAGGCTGCTCGTTGCCACCACTCTCTGCTCGCTGTCACCATGCCCTGCCCGCCGCCTGCCCGTGCCACCGGCACCTGCGGGAAGGTAAGAGTAGCAAAGCAGACACCGAACATAACGTGGCCCTGGGCTGTTTGTGCGCCTTTTGTTCGGTAGCAACTTTCATGAATCAGCTCATTAACCGCATTAGGATGGCTCTGCCGCCCCGCCTGAGCCTTTTCGGGCGGGGCAGATTTGGGGCAGGCAGCAGCGGGAGCCCCGGCGTCTTTGCCAGGCGCTCCCTCAGCTGGGTGGCAGCTGGAGGGGCGCTGGCGATGGGCGCAGAGCCTGGGGCTTGCCGTGGAGAGGGGGAGCCGGCCCTGTTCCCCTCACCCTCAGGGCAGCGCACAGGGAGGAGGCTGCTCCACAGCCGGCCCTGCAGCCCTTCGCGGGGTGGTTCCAGTGCCATGAGCTGTGCTTCAGGGAGCCTTATGGTGTGATGGACCCCAAAACTATGCAGAGAGCTCCCCTGAAGCCAAAAGGGTGTTGTGTATCACCCTCCTCCCTCGCTGCTCTGCCCATCTTGGAGTGCTCCCAGGCCAACACATGGCTGGAGGGTAGCGGGGATGGAGCTTCACCCCAAATCTCTGTGCCAGCCCCCCAAGCTGTGCACAGCTCTCTCCACTTCCCGATGTGCCTCTGTGGCCCCGGACTGTGTGCCAGGCTCTGCTCTCACCGCCAGGTTTCCAGGGCTGCCAGGGTGGCTCTCAGCCCTCCCGAGGAGGGGGACGAGTCCCCTGTGGCGACTTTCCAGCTGGCAGGGAGCAGCTTCCCGAGCACCTTCCTCGCCCCGAGGCTCTCGCAGCCGGCGGCCGGGAGGCACCGGTGCCTGCTGTGGGAGCTATCGGGGCCTGAACACCCCGGCTGTGAACTTTGGGCCGGGAAGGTCGCAGCTGCCGCCTGGGATTCACCCACAGAGCCCGGCCAGTGCCTCTCCCCAGCGCGGCTTGGCCGGCCCGATGCCGAAGGCTCCAGCAGGTGCCCGGAGGCAGCAGCTCCAAGAGAGCCGGGGTTTGTGAGTGACTGGGCTTTGGGCAAAGTCCTGCGCAGGGAGAGGCTCCTCAGGGGCCCAGCCAGCTCCTACTCTTGGCAGAGTTAACTCTCTTCCACCACGGAGCTTTTCCTGTGGACCTGGCTGGGGGCAGCTTCATGGCCCAGAGATGCCTGTGAACTTCCAGGTGGGAACTCATTTGGTAAATAAGAGGAGGAATTGCTGTGTTGGTCCTTGCACACACTTCTTACCTCCAAACTTTGCACAGAGAGTGGCATGAGGCTGCCTGCAGGTTGCAGCCATAACCGCCACAGGGACATGGATGGTTGGTGGCAGTGGCGACACATGCACCCCTGATCTCCTGCTCTCCTCTCCTGCTTTCCTGCCCCACTTTTCTCTTCACTGACACCTTTGCTATCCCATGCTAAGGAAGCCAAGATCTGACTGTGCCATGCTTGGACATGAGACATACCCGATTCTCCTGCCCCCTCTCCCAGGGCTCCCAAATCCCACCAGCCCCACAGGGAAGGGAACCCGCAGTTGCCTGGGCCAAGATCGGTTCCTGCTCTGAGCACCCCGGGACCCTTTGCCTGGGTCTCGGGTGGTGGCTGCTCAGACCCCGGTGTCACCGCTGCCCCTCCTGTTCTGGGGGGGTTTGGGGAGGCTGTTCAGGGCTGGGAGCGGGCGAGCTGCTCCCGGCTATTTCCCACGGAGCCACTGGAGGGCGGCAGCGACCCATCGTAGCGGGGCCCGCGGGCTCCGACTGGGCCAACTGGGCAAACTGGGCCAGCCCGGGCAGGGCGGGGAGGGAAGGGGCTCCGCAGCCCTCCCCGGGCCGTCTCAGGCTCCGCGTCCCTCCGGAGCCCTCTCCCAGGGCTGCTCACCCGGCGGGAGCCTCAGCCACGCGTGTCGGTGGCCCCTTGAAGCCCCGCGGAGCCTCCAGCGTGAGCGGCCCCGCAGGCGCCGGGGAAGTTCGGGGGATGTGGGAATTCACAGCTTGTCTCACAGAATGATGTGGGCTGGAAAGGACTTTTAAAGGTCACTTCGTCCTACCCTCAAGCTGTGAGCAGGGACATCTCCAACCAGGTCAGGTGCTTACCCGATCTGGGCAACCTGTTCCAGTGTTTCACCACCCACACCCTAAACAATTCCTTCTTTATATCTAATTTAAATTGACCCTCCTTGAGTTCAAAGCCATCACCCCTTGTCCTATAGCTACAGGCCCTACTAAAAAGTTTGTTACCATTTCTTATAGGCCATTTCAAGTAGTGGAAGGCTGCAAAGAGGTGTCTCTGGAGCCTTCTCCAGGCCGAACAATCAGCTGTCTGAGCCTGTCTCCACTGGAGAGACCACCGTTCCCTCTGATCATTTTTGTGGCCTTCTCTGGACCTCTGTTATCAGGTCTGTGTCTTTCCTGTACTGACACCCCAGGGCTGGATGCAGCACTCCAGGTGGGGTCTCACAAGAGTGGGATAGAGGGGGAGAATCATCTCCCTTGATGTCCTGGCTGTGCTGCTTTGGGTGCAGCCAATTTGGATGATTGGCCATTACAAGAAAAGGCTCCAGGGTAGATGCAGACCCACTGGAATAATCTGCTCCTGTGCTCTGGGTCGGTCCTTGGCTGGAGCTGAGCTTGGCAGTGGTGGATCCTGCTCTGTCTCTGCTGTATGGGTCTAGCAGAGTGTCTGCCCTACAACAAAAAGGCTGCTCTCAAGACCTCCAGCCTTTTTTATTTTTTCCTTTTTGGATACCTTTGTGTCTCCTCTTGGACAGAAATTCCATCCTCACTGGCTGTGGTTCCTGCTGGGTGCAGTTTTGTTTGATGTGTCTGTTTGAAGGCTGGCTAGGATGGGTCACAGTGCTGACAAGACTCTGCCCTGCGAGTGCCCCAGGCTGAGATCCATCGGTGAGGTCTCTGCCGTGGCTAATGGGGATTAATGGCCCAACTTCAACCATCTCCTAAACAATATTTACTCTGTATCCTTACTACATACACCCAGTGGCTGAATCCAGGATGTGAAATGATGCCTTTCATTTCCCTGTGGCTCTGAGGATCTCAAGAACAACAAAACAACAGGACAGGCTGACCAAGGCATTGAGTGATGACACAGCTGCCTGTGATGTTCAGGAGCAGAAGCTGGAGATGCCCCTTCCCACAATGTCCATGTGCTAAAGCAGATTATGAACGTCAGGGAAAAGTGGCAGCAGGGCTGGAGAAATCTCTCACAGAAAAAGTGCTGCCATGTGTCATTGAAGCTTCCACACGTGGGGAGTGTTGGTGTCAGCAACTGCAGCCCCAGCAGAGCTCCAGGGAGCCCAGCCCAGCATGGGAGTGATGCTGGTGGTCCCAGGGGAACATGAGTTTTCCAGAGGGGCTTGTGTGTCCCCAGGCACTTGGAAAAACAGAATAGTGTGCAGTACTGCTCAGGAAACTGGTGACAAAGGGACAATTGGTCCCAAGGGATTAACAGACAGAGGGGAAGTCAAGGAGAAGCCTTGGTCAGAGAAGTCAGGACACCTTTCTGATGGAGCCAGGAAGTTTAACAGAGATGGAGGTTGGGGAAGGGGCAGGGCAGTGGAAAGCCCTGTTTTGCTGCTGGCTTGAATGATGGGAGTTTTGTGCCCGCTGAGGTACATTTTTGTAACAGAAAGGAAAACACACAAAACTGACATTTCTTCCCTTCTTTGGACGGTAGGAATGTTTTAATTGAGAAATTTGTTTTAATTACATTAGGTGATATCACAGTCTATTTTACAAGTTTGGGGTAAGAGGATGTGTGGACCAGTTACACAGAAATCCAGCGAAAGGATAAAAATCTACAACATGAGAAAAATGAAAAGGTTAATTTAACCCCAAAAGAAAAGCATTGAGAGTTTGGTGTGAATGGAAATGGGAGATTATATCAGGGTCCAGAGAAGTAGAAAGGATGAGACTAACATAAATTTACAGTATTGGTTCTGCATGACCATCGTTTGCCTGTGTTCAGAGACAGCCTCTCTTCCTGAGGGCATCGCTGAGCAGATGGCCCCGTCTCTGAGGATTTGGTCTGGTCTTGTCAGAGGAGAAAGCAAAATAACTGATGGGCAAAGGTCACAACCCACGCTGAGCTGGTCCCCAGGGTCACTGCCTACAGGAGTGTCTTCCACTGGATAGTCGGGGGGTTCCGCACCAAGAACTGTATGGAGGAAAACTAAAACAGCTCCAAAAAGCCCCATCTCAAACGTAGAAAAGTCTCACTCTGGAAGTGCTTACGAGAAGATCGTCATCATAGAATTTGGTTTCTATAATAACATTACCACTGCAGGAGGAAAGGAGGAGAAAGAAGAGGCATTAGAAGGATGCATGACAGTGGTTGCTCCTCTCCACGCTCCCACAAGCCTGGGCTCACACCCTGACCACCCCACAACATGATCTCTTTGGTTTGGAGCTGCACATAGTGAGCAGTGTCCTGGTCAGGGTCAGCCAGGACTGAGGGCTCTCCCAGACACATTCCTGTATGGAATGTTGCCCCCATGCCTCCTCTGTCTCAGCATGGTACTGCTCAGGCTGCAGAGTGCTCGGACAGCAAACTCCTGCTCTCTCCTATTGCTAAAAATAAACTAGCTGTCCCAGCACCTTCAGGCCCCTGTCTCCTGCAAGAATTGTAAAAACCAATGGGAATTATTTTCTTATTCTCCTCTGTCCTCTAGTGCTGAGCAAGCTGTATCAAACAACACATCATTTCTCTCAAGAAGTTCTTAAATGCAAACATATAAGCATATTTTATACAAACTGCAATGGAAATGCGGATTTGGATGTGACAGAAGCTCTGGGGATTTAACTTGCTTACTTTTGAAATTTTGGTACATAAAATAAGAACTCTGGGACCGTTACAACACCTGGACACCTAAGCAGTAAGATCTGACCATGTCTAAACAACCTGGATCTTCAAAGCAGCATTTCTACCTCCACTGTGGCTCTTGGTGTCTGTAACACTGGACCTGCTGAGAGTGTAAGGTTTTGCTGTGGTGTGGACAACGCTTGAACTTAAATGTCAGGGAATGTTCTCAATCTGATATTCAGTCATTTTGGGAACTCTTCACGCAGAGTGCCTTGGTTAGCACCAAGTATCACATCTCCATTCTCTCCTGCTTTGGAAACACCAAGACAAACATGAGGTCTTTGGGAATATCAGAAAATGAGGGGCTCTCCAAATCTTGGCAGCTGTAGAATGACGACTTCTTTGGGCCACAAATTCCCCTTTGGATTTCTTTGGGCTGAGGGGGTTCTACTGAAAAGCCTCAAGAATGACTTTAGGATACCTCTATGAATCGGAGAGTGAGATCTGGACTCCTCACTCCCAGTGGACATACTTCCAATGGGACATTGGAAAATCCTCAAGGTAATTTGAAAACTAGCTTCTCTTGACTCCCAGTCCTGAAAACATCTTGGATTCTGAGATGATCAAAACCAACTTGTCAGATGTCTTTGTTCCTTTACTCAGGTTCCCAAATCTGGCTCCTCCTGTACTGACTGAGAGTGCCCAGCACTGGGAGCTGAAGCTGTGTGCAGCACCTCCAAGGTTCTGAGCAGGCTGTGCCAGGGGCATTATTGGAACACTGGTGCTCTCCTGCGAGCCCTTTGTGCTCTCCCTTTGGGTCGTGCAGGGAATGGGAATCAGGGACTGTAGCTCCCATCCCGGTGCCTTCTCTATGCAACTGGCTTTGCTCCAGATGGAATGAGAGGGAAAATGCTGGAGAGGGAGGGAGGTCTTCCAGAGGACACAGTGACCTTGCAGTGAGACTGGCTGCTCCCTGTCTGCCTCTTGTTGGCAGCAGGGTTCCCAAACCCTTCTGTTTCTGGCAGTGCACTCCCTGTGTGCTTGCCAGCACCCATCCAGCACTGCAGGGAGGATGGTTACCCTTCCCAAGAGCCTCCCTCCAGGAGCTTTTTCCATCATCCTCCCAAAGCTGGAGCCTGGCTGCCCACTCTGAGCAATGCCCAGCACATGTTGCTGTGACACATCCGAGGCATCAGAGCCCTGCTCAGGAGCCCATGTGCACACAGAGCCAGGAGCAGACTTAGTGAGCAGAGGGTGTGAATCTTCCTGCAGGTAACTGTAAAATGAGTGATTCCTTCCTGCTTAAGGGTATTTTAGCCCCAGATACAACTCCCTGCATAGTGTATATAAATGTATCTATATGCATATACACTAAATGTGTATAAGCAAATGTTAAAGACACAAAGCTCAGCAAAATGTTACAGTGATGAAACAAACACTAGAGCAGCTACTACAGCTGATAAACTGCATGAACTAAACTACCTAGGGCAAGAGTCAGTGATCAATAGCTGACTTAAAAATGGCCCCAAAATCTGCTGGTTTTTTTTTTTCCCCTGGATATAATGGGTATTAAGTTGTAAAACATTTTAAAATCCTTTCACAATTCACCTTCCAAAAAAATAAGCAACTTTATTAAAGAATCAGTTTCTTTTTCTCCAAACCTTTATTGCTATATTAATGCAAATTGGACCTGTGGGAAGGAAGGTAATGAGGCTGGCTTAACCCTTTTTATCTCTCAACAACTAACAGCAGTGAGGTGATTCAGAGTTGGTAGCAGTTCCCCCTCCTCCTTCCCACTGTTGCTCCCAAGGAAATGCCACACACTGCTTTTGCTCTGCCTGCTCTCAGATTCTGCAAGCCCAAGGCACTCACGTTAAAACGTTAGCTGGCATCATCTGTGATTCAGGTGCTGCCTCTATCAAGGACTGCCAAGTGTTTGTGGAGTTAGGAATCACAAAACCAAATTCAAAGAACCATTCTGCAAAGTAAAAAAAATGAATTAAAAAAATCCAGAAGCATTTGAAAGAAGAAAATTCACAAATGGTCCTTTTGCTTTTCAGCTGACAGGCTGGGAACCTCCCTAAACTGTCCTACTGGACTGCCAACATTTTACATTTAAATTACTTTGTACAGCTTAAACTGCACTTAACCCTGCCCTCCTCTTAGAGCAGATACTCAATAGCTGATGGTACTGACAAGCTCACACCACTTCCATGGCATTCTGTGAAAATCCCAACACACCAAACTGGGAACACAGTAACCACACTCCTCCTCTTGCAGACATCCCTGGGATCCAGCTGAGGTTAAGTGTGCAACTGGTTGCCCCAAAGACACAGAGCTCAATGTTTTATCCACCCCTCCTCCAGCCCAGATAAACCATGCAGTCAGGGGGGTCAGAAGTGCAGCTGTGGGGTCACTGGCACTGCTGTAACCCAGGTAAACCAGAGGCTCCAGCCTGGCACTCCGAGGATGATCCAGGAATTCCAGTAATGGCTGACTCTGAAATAACTTGTTTCCTTGCCTCAGGCAGCCCATGGTGGATTTATGCCCTCAGGCATGATTACCAAGCTTTTTTGCTTACATAACGAAGTGTTAATACACTTATGAAATGCTATCCTTAATACTGTGGCCCATTAGTCCTGACAAGATGAGTGCTTCAGTGCTACTCTGAAAAATTAAAATCACCACATTCAACCCATTTTAGTCACTGTAATCTCTGTCCTGCTGGGGGTCAATCCCTGTGCTGCAGCACACAGAGCACATCCATACCTTCTAGACACTGCCCTTTGAAATAAACTTTCTGTTCCAGACGGAATTTTTCCATTTGTTCTGCTGAGGAAAAGTTTAACTCCCGAGATACTGCTTTGCATTTCAGGATTTTTTTAGGAACTCGAGCTGTGAAACAGATAAAGAAGCATTATTTGAACACAATAAAATCCAGCTTCTGCAGGTACTATTATTCTATACTTGGAAATAATGATTAGGACTAATACAAGATCATAGCAGCAGGAAAAATGCAAACACAAAGGGCTTTGTTTTTACATTTGTTTTACATTTGCAAGAGTGAAATCCAAGATGCAAATACCTTAAGTACCCCACCCACAGCCAAGAATAAAACTTATGATAGAACCAGGAACACAACTGATCTCTCAGAACCAGACTCCTGGCTCTCAGTTGTTTGTTATTAAACCCCATAATTTTTCAAGCTGAAATACAAGATGCAACTTAAATTTTTACTTTAAAAATTGTGCTGAAGATCACTGGCAGCTGCTTAGCACACCAAGCCTCTTAGCCCTTCTCACTTTTCCTTCCCTTTCAGACTGTGCATCCCCAGAGCAAACCACAAATGTGTGTTTCTCAGCCATCTCAGAGCTCTGGGAAATGTCCTGTAGAAGTAAATGTTCCTTTAACATTGACACCCACCCAGGCTGTAAAGCCAGAACCACACTGCAAGGTTTAAAAGATCAATTTGACAATCCAGGTTTATGGGCTCTTGCAATGAGTGAGACACCAACAGTAAGTGGCAAACTGTACCTGGTATATATTTCACAAGATTAATTTTTTTTTAGAGGTGGAGGAGTAAGAGAAGGGACAATTTGAGAGCACTGATTAAGAGTCCTAATCAGGAGAATATGAGGAGGGAGTCAAACCAGTAAAAATCTCCCAAGCCTGTCATACTTCAGTGGTGTGACTCCTGCATATTCGAGAATGTTTCATGTGAATTTTTTAGAAATAAAGAAGAGAGGGAAGATAGCTGGCATGTGCTTTATGAGCCAAACTGTTCCAAAATGGAAAGCATATCAAAACATCCATGAGCAGAGAGCAAGCTGGTGTTTAATAACAGGAAGAGTCTCCCAAACCCCAGGCAAATCTAATGTAGAACAGTTTAATGGAGTAAGACCTTGATATGACACCAATCTCAAGAGCTGGAGGCTTAGGGAATGTAAGCCAGCATCCTACCCCAAGGAGAAGTACACAGCCCACAGTTTGGAAAAAAAAATAAAGAGAGAACTAGAAGTGTAATGCAAGAATTTTAAATGTAAAAGATCTCCAATTATTTTTATGACATTTTTGCACCATGGCAATCTGCATGGCACTATCCTTTACTGCCCTCACAGGTACAGACTACCACTGTGGATAAACATCCCTTTGTACTTAAGTGTACAATGACTCTCTGCAATTTAGTAATTTCATTTTTTCATCCCCAAGACAGAGTCCTGAGAATGTTTGCTTTAACTTTGTAAAAATATAAAATAAATAGTTATTTTTAATAAACATAGGACTGTTGTCTTTAAACATCTAAGACATTTTAATTTACATTTATACCATCAATCAAAAATTTTAATTGAAATTACTTATTTTAAGCTCATTTTACTTTTATGTCTTTTTTTTCCTATTAAAAACAGAAAAGAAGGAAGTTTGATTCTCATCAGTTAAGTTCATTTTAAAACATGTTGGAATACAGATAAGCAGGGACTTAATCCTAAATTTACTAGTGTTTTGTTAACTTGAGGATGTACTATACTTGCACATTTTTTTAAGCACTTACATGGTTAACAGACATTTAGTCAGATGCTTAATGCTGATTAGATTAGAAAGTGTTGAATGACATATTTCTTATTTACTCACAAGTAATTTTGAGTCCAACTGTTTAGTTAGAAACTGAAATTCAATTACAATATCCACATAATTATGTTTTCATTGAGTTTAAATAAAGCTACCTTAAATATTTGGGACATACAAGATGCAGGTTATCTTAGACAAACTGATTTTACATTTGAAATGACACGTTTTCTTAGATAATGAAAGGACTGTTTGTATGTCATGAATGAAAGCTGGCTGTGGGGACTCTCTAAGACTCCAAGATTTGCCTGTATATTGAAAGAAACCAAACTTTACAGATTTGCATCTTTGAAATTGCCTCCCAGTTCTGAATGCCCTGTCACTGAATAGAGCTGACTGGAAAAGCTCCTGCTGTCAAAAGCTGGTTTAGATGATTAATTCCAGTTTCAGGGGCTCAGGCTGTGATTTTTACTACTTAAGGCAGTTTAATGTTAAGACTTTGGCAGCACTCCAATACCACATTAATATTGTTTTTATTTCATCTAAGTGGTAATAGTAAATTAAGGTAGTAATACAGTATCATGATTTGAAACATAAGAGTCCATTTTATAAAGAAACTTGTACTTAAATCAAATAGAAGTCATCTTTCAAAAACAAAGAGAAGTTCTGTTTAAAGAAAATGTATTTTATTCATTCTGCTATATATTTGGTTCTTTGTTTGCTGTGTCCACACTGTGATTTGTCCTGAATGGCCACAGAACATAGACACACACACAAGTAACATGTAATGACTTTGAGAAATGTATGGATTTAATTTTAGAAAAATTATTCTGTTTGTTCTCACTGCTTCTGCTGCAGGACTGTATAAGAATTGCATTTTCCCACACCTTTTAATTCACCATCAGATTATCCTGCTTTGCTGGATGTCACCCCCCCTTCTCAGCCTATTTACTGAGCATAACCTATCTACCTCAGATTTCTTTTTAAGACATACAAGAAGTGCTTTTTTTGTCTCTTCTCCCAAGGAAGTCCATCCTCCCATCTGTAATCTTTTCAGTGGCTTCTCCTAATAGCTCTCCTCTGCATCTGCCACAGTTTGCAGTCATCCATCTTCTAGATGGATGAGGGAACTGTGCACCAGATAAGGTCTTAACTATTCCTTGTACAATGGGCATTAATCTCAGGCCAGAGTACGTTTTAATTAATTCCCCGAGTTCCTCTGATGGAGATGATGGTTCCTGTCTCATTTGCAATGAAAATCTGAGGCACAGTGAGGAGATATGACTTGCCCAAGTGACAAAGGTGACATCTGTCCTTCAAAGCAGAAGTATGTTTGCAACTCCAGACATGCAGCACCACCCAGCCCCAAATGCACAAGAAAGTCACACAGTACCTTCATGCTCCACTCCAGGTACAGACAGATCTTCTGTTCCTTGCCAGAGGATTTTCCCTGTTTCTGCATCCCGAAGGTTCATCCAATTTCTGATTGGAAAGCAAATAAGGAAAACAAACTATCTATATCCCTAAATGCTGTGTGCAGTATTCTTTCCTGAGCTCTGAAATGGGCTATTCAAGCTGAGTTTCAGTCATGGCTTCTGGTTCTCAGGAGACAAGGAAAAGGAATTCTCTTTCCCTGAGAATAAATGAAGAAACCAACCCCTGGCCAGAATAAATGCAACAAGAGTTGTAAAGCCACAGATTTAGTTTTCACTTAGGACTGAAGCTTGTTAACCTCATTTATCATTTTCCATTGCTTCCAAAGGATAAAGGCAGTGTCACTGTGCTGTGGAGAAGCAAGAACATTGCTAACAATAACAGACAATTCTACACAAACAAGTGCTGTTCTCCAGCATTTGAAAAATGCTAGGAAAAGGAGTCCTCTCTATATAACATGAGAAAAAGAATAACATCCAATCAAGCTCCTTTTCTTAGCTTACAATATATTAATATCAAGGGTTGTTCTATCGCTGTTGACCTTGTAACTACCAGTAATGGGAATTCTTCAGCTGCTGAGTGCTAAGCAAAGGGAGATCTTCTCTTTTCACTCTCAGCAAGTGAGGCTGTACCAACTTCCAAAATGAATCAATCAGTGAATTAGTCAATAAATCTATAGGCAAGTAGGAAATATTTACATTTCCAAAAGGACAGTTAATAATGATCTTAAGTACACCTTTGAAAAGTCTCTCTTACAGGATAACTCAGACAGTGACAGATCAAAAAAAGAAGCCTGCACACCTGCATGATGCCATCCTGAACAGGGACACAGCCATCCAAGAGCCTCAGGCCCTCCTGCTCTGCAGCTCCTCAGGGTGGCTCCAAGGATTCCCCAGGGTCCATGCCAGAGACTGAACAGAGCAGGATCAGTGGGATGAGCCCACACAAACCAGAGCCTTTCCAGGAACTCCCTTGGCTGCTTTATGGCAGCGCCCCTTCGTCCTCAGTACTGCCTACAACAACTGCACAAGGAACTGGCTGGGACAGAAGAGGGACAATATGGACCTTGACATGGGTATAAATAGGAGCTGTTGGAGATTTGCATATTGAACTCATCCTTTAACACACACAGTTTCCAGGCAGACTCACACAAACTCATCACACTGATCACATTTTTCCAGAGCTCCCAGGAAGAAACAGATGCTTTAGCAAATTTTGCAACACAGGCGAACATTTGTTTTAAAATTATGTATGTGGAGGAGGGGAAGGGAAGATGGCTGCTTCAGCAGAGATGTGAGGAGTCTTTCCCTTGCTGAAGGCTGGTCAGACTTTCCATGGCCCACTGAAAATACAAAGGGAATGTGTACACACAAAACTTACCAACAACTTGGAGCATAGGAAGAGGGAACATAAGGCAGCCTGCTCATGTCCTTCTAGGCCTGTTCCAAATACATTGTATCTACCACTTGTTCTGGGATTAACGCAAAAGAGAAAGGGGCAGAAGATGAAAAGCATCCTCTGAGGGCCCCGTTTGGCACCTCCATATCCTAGCAGGAGGCTGCAAAGTGGAGCTCTCTCCCCAGCCAGAAACCCAAGGGAGACAGGGGCTGGCAGAGAAGTCAGAGAGAGAAAATGAACAGCAGAATGGCAAAAAGAACCTGCAGCAGGGCTGGGCATTTCACGTGGTGCTGGCTGAAAAACTCAAAGTCCTCAGCCAACACAACCTGCAGGATGGAACTGCCCCAACCATAATTTAAAATGCCAAAAAATCCACCATTTTCCCATACATCTTCCCACACATAAACATACACATTAGCCAGAGTGAAGTTATTTGCATAGAAAGCAGTGTGCCATCTATCAAATGCCATGTACAAGGGGAAAATAACAAATGAGACAATCTGAGCATCTCACTGACAAACTCATTTATCTTCCCAACACTCTGCCATGCAAACACTCTTAACTATTAGCTGAACAGTAATTTAGTAAATTGGGCACTTGATTATCAAAAACCTGTACTACCTTTAAAAAATGGTCCTCTCACAAGTATTTATTTGTTCACTATCAATATCAGTCAGAGTTATGAGTCCCAGGTTTGGCCACAGTGTGTAGAGCCAAACTGAGCACTACCCAAGTTCCTCTGAACTGGAAATGAAACACTGACCAGGAGAGCAAACCCAGCACTGTAAAGGAACTGATCCAGCCTTTCAACTGCTACACCAGTACTCCAAATAATGAACCATTCCTTTTCCTTGCCATGACTTGCCTTGCCTTCCCACCCTTCTTCCCTTGTCAATTTTTGGAGCACTCTAAAATCACATCTACCATTTTCTAAAGTATTATATTAGAAGTGCCCTTCAGTGAGAAGTAGCCTGGCAGCTTAACTACTATCCTTACTTGAAATACACAGTTCTAGTGTTAGTGACCTACCATTTCTGGTGAGAGGAAACAGTACTGTACTCTACTGACCTCTGTAACTTCTCCCTGTCAGGATTTCTCTCTCAGTCCAGTCCAAGAAAGATGATACAAGTTATGTTGCTGTGCTGAACAATGTTAACATTTAAAATGTAAGTTAACATTTGGGGTGTTGGACATTTATAAAGTGCTATCTGGCTTTGTTTATTGATGTTCCACTGTAAAAGTAAATCCACACAGGATAGCCTGCCCCATGCTTTGTATTATGACTGTCAAATTCAAGACAAAGAATAAATAAAAAGCTCAAGGCTCTACCCCTGCTGATGAGACCATGGATCATGCATGCAGCAATGCATGCTACAGTTCCTAGAAAATATCTTGTATTTAAACAATCTGAACACTGCTAGCCTGTATAAATTCCTTATCAAATAAATAAAGGTTTAATGTCAGTGTAGTCAAAGGCTTTCTGACCTGACAAGCCCATGTGCTGGTTCAGGGAATGCTCCTCCAACTTCTACAAATGAAGAAACAAAATCAACCTGCTAATCAGAGTGTATACAAAGAGTAAAAATAAGTGGACCCAGACATATTTGAAGGGATCAGAATATACCAGCCAGTTCAGAAGTTTTTCCCAGTAACTAAACATTATTAAAAGGGAAAAACAAATCATCAGATCTTAAAAGCACAGACACATACACAGAATCTCTTTCTATTGGAAAAACACTTCATGTACAAGAGGTTAATTATTTAAAAAATAAAAGCTTAAAAAGAAAGAGGAATCTGAAAAAAAATTTTAGTCAAAACAGATAATGTAGAAAACTTTAACAGAATAAAAAAAAAAAAAACAACCCAAAAAAAGAGGTAAATCCCATCACAAGTGATTTCTTGACATGGGAACACCTGAGAAAGCAGTGTCTGTACTGCTCACCTAGGCAGCAGCTTATCAACACTATTTCTGTCTTGGGTAGGCAGGCTGGTAACAGGACATACCCCAGAGTGAAGAAAATGGAGTTCTTGAACCAAACCCACACACACTATTATCTTCTAATGTGTTTAATTGGTTTAAGATTCTTCCACCCCAGCATGAGAGAGACTTACTAAAAATAAAGAGTGCTCCACCTCCTGAGCAGCAGTGGAGACCTGCAGGCAGAATCATGAGGGCATTTTAAGCATTATTGAAAAGGAGAAAGTAAATTAATATTGGTCTAATACAATTACTCTTTTTGAAGAGGTTCATGTTAAGCAATTTGACAGGGGGAGCTAAGAGCAAGTAGGAAGCCAGGCAGTTCCAGCTTTGTGAAGTTTGTGTATGTGGGGTGGGGAGGAGAAAGGAAGAACAGTAGTGTATTCCTAATTCAGTTTCTCACTCTTACATCATTAAATTTTCATTCATTTGTATTTTGGGGCCTTGGAGTTTTTTTTGGAAATGATGTCTGATTTAAGACTCAATAGATCAAATAATCTTCAGTCCTGAAGGCAAGAAAGGATTAGGTAGAACAGCAGAAGGAAGGGTGTACTGTTGATCTATTTATATTCCACCACCTATTGGGTCAGCAAAGTCTTACATAAAAGCTTTGTAGTAGCTGGAACTTGACTTGCTTTATATCCATGACAAGAATTAGCTCCCTTACAGGCCTACTTTGCTTAGCCTGATGAAGGGAAATGATTTGTGCATTTCTGAATCCAAATTTTGCTTTCTTGCATACCTCTGATGTCAGAAGTTCTTTCTTTTTTGTATCTGTCATAGAGATCACTTGGTTCAAACAAATCAGAACGTACATCCTTATCTTTCAGTGTATTAGCATTGCAAAAGATTGCCTTATATTATCACACTTGTAATTAAGAGTAGCCTTGAGGAAGAGAACAAGTACAAACAAAATTTATCATTAAAGTAGTATGGAGTTAAAAGAAGTTCTGCCTCAATCTCCCTGACTGTTATTTGTATGTTGTAATGTTTAGCACTTCTTGAATATCTCAAAGGCAAACAGTAGGTATCGTTTCTTTTGTTAAAATGATCAAATTTTCATTTTATTCCTATGTCTACACCATTCTAAAGCTTAGGAACTGCTGTACTCTTACATTTCATAATAAAAACAAGGCTAATGTTCATAATCACCCCTAGAAGGAAGGGCTTTCATCATCTCTGACAGCTTTATTTTTTTCCCAGATGAAATGCAACATTAAAAACAGTTCACTACCTGCCAGGTGCAAACAGCATCTCAACAATTACATGTTAATGAGACCTGTCCTCTGGGAGAAGGTGGAGCTGAAAGCCCTGCACAATTCAGACAACAATCTCTGTTGTAGACACAAAAAAGCTTCTGATCAGGACTCACCAACCTTCACTCCTGACTTTACATGGTCTGTTGTGAAAAGCAGACACAGCCAGGCAGTCATGGAATAGGCAAGCATGTTACCTTACAGGAAAGTAAAGATCAAACTTTAGGGATTATATTTATATCAGAAATATTTTCCCAGAAGAATATTTGCATCTCAGTTGTTTCAATCCAATCTGAGGAATAAGGACCAATATAAATTAAGCAAAGTAACTACCAAACTACAGGGTTACAAAGTAGACCACCTAAATGCTTCTCCTCCACTCCTGCCATTCATCCTGTAATCTTTGCCATCTCTACTCTCACTTTTTATTACAATTCCCAAATCCCTCTTCCACAGACTCCCAATTGTGTGCTTAAATTTAACATATGCACAGATGTTCTGCTGATTCAGGTGCTTGAATTCACTCTGTTCACACTCAAGAGAAATGCTGCTGTCTGCTGTTTAATAAACCACAAGTACACATGCTGGCAGTGTTCCTCCTAGCCTAAGAATGAAATTCAGTGCAAAATCCTATCTACTGAATGAGCATCCATCTATTCTGTGTACAGGAATACCTACACACAAAAACTGGAAGTTATTCCTCAAACGTTACTGGAGCCTTGGGGTATAGTACTGCCAGCTTCTGCATTCAGAAAGCAGCACACTTTGTTGAGCTCCTGATTAGACAGAAAACATGCTGTGACAGCTTGTACAGGGGCAGAACTTCTTAAAAACTCATCTATTATAAACCAACTTTCCTGGAGTGATGCACAAGATATGGGTTACTGTGCTCCCAAATGATGGGAGGTGCTGGGGACTGGAAAGGTGCTCTATTAAATCCTCAAATGGAAGGAAGCCAATTATCCCTTCAAAGCACATCTGGCACTCCTTCACTTGCTGTAAAAGAGCCTGCTTTTAAAGTCTCCTGTACAGAACAAATTGCTGTGCAACACAAGCCAGGAAGATCCACAGATTAATGTGAACCACATGACAAAATGCAGCAAAAATCCTCAGCAGCCAACAAAGTAATTTCACAGCAAATTATGTAATCAGAGGGATATATTTAACAGCTATAGCATCACAGCAAAAAGATCAACACAGTATCATATACCTGTATACTTTGTACTTCCCTTTATACTTTCTGCCTTACATCTTTATGTGTGCCTGCACAGATCTGGTATCACCACAATGAATTTCCACCTAAAATCCATCAGACAGCTCTGGATTAAGCTGCTCTTGGCCCATATTTGGAAAGACAGTTACACAAGTCACTGCACACCATGCCAACCTCACCTTAGTTGTAACAGATTATGCTAAAAGGGCAGAATCTAACATTGGTCCCTTCTGCTGTGTTCAGCAGACAGAGCTGTGACCATTCCCACTGGGCAGGAGGGTGGTCCTGCAGTGAAGCTCCAGTACCCCCTGCTGTGTGTCACATCCTCCCACCACCTTGGGTGACCACTTTGAAGCTGAGCTATTTCACACCAAGTATTTCCTGCTTGAACCTCTGAATACGTTTCAACTTAGCAGGGCTCATGGTGAGGCACACTGCAAAAGCCTGCAACAAAAATGCAGCCTAGGTCCATTCACAGCCAGATAGGCTGCAATGGGATGCCAATAAACTAGAGAAGTACAGAACCTCTTTATCTCTTCAAACACTGGAAATGAAGTAAACCTACGTCCAGCATTTGCTAATAAAAATTTTATCCAGTTAAGCATCTGTGTCTTCAAACAGCTTAGGTTGAAAGACACAAATATTATTCAGTATTTTCATCAAAATGAACAACCAACGTCCATCTCTACTCCACAGCATCCTAGTGACATCAGGTAGCAAAATAAGGCAGGAGTTTAAATTAATGTTTAATCTTCACCATTGGCAATTAACTATCTGAAAAAAATCAGTGAAATCTCTCCAAATCTTAAATATTTAAATCAGAATTTGTGACACCTATAGTAGTCTCAACAAAAGCAGGTATTTGTTAAAAAAAACAATGAAGATGGAGAGCTCCTAGACTCTGGAAGGAGAAGTGTCCAGCCTGAGCAAGCAGGGTGAGAGAATGTGTTTTGTTTCTTTGGTAATATCCACAAGTATTGCCAACTAAGGCAGACTTCCTATCACTGACTCTTCCTCTCTCCCTCAAACCAAAGGAGCAAGAAACAAATTGATGCACATTTTAAAGGAAAGAGTTACAGACCTACTGAAGATGAAGCTAAGGGTCATCAGGAGGTAAAAAGGGAAAAAAGACTAAATTATAGCAGTTTGCAAACAGCTGAACAGGGATGCAGACCCTATTGCTTCAAGGTTTACATCTCTGTCCAGATGAGTCTAGTCTGAAGAAGCTGAAGTCTTAAAAAGTCCAGCAATTTTTGTCACTGCTGACCAATAGGAACTGATTTAGGCATTTATAAGTAACCTTTGACTTCTTCAGACAAAAGCAACAACGTGTGACACTCCTGAGCAGCTCCTGCCTGCAGCAGGTGAGGAGGCTGCCCTGTTACCCTGGCACAACAGCAAAGCCTAGAGACAAAGCTCCTGGAGAGCATGCCAGGCACTTCTGTGGGAACTGAGCACAACCCAGGCAGACTAAGCCACTTCTAATCTCAAACCAAACCCCATACCCTAGGATTGAGATCCCTAACAAAAAACATTAAAGTAAAATCCAAAATGTACTTGTGGTACAACGAATACAACAATGTTGTTCAAAGTGGGAAGCTCCAAATCAAATCTACACACCCATCACTGGCTTAGGGGACAGATTCCCCATCAGAGGGAGCAAGCTGCCTTCTGTGCCAGACCTGTTTGCTACTATCAAAAATGTGCTTTGTTTCCTCTAGAGACAGATGTTAAAATGGTTCTTAGAACCAGCCAAAATAAAAGCAAGCTGAAGCAATGTTTTTCTGCTGTTTTCTGCTGCCTGTGTTTTTTAGGCTTTTCTTTGGCTTATCTCAATAGCCTTGACAGAGTTCCTTTACACCAACGCCTCAGCAGGAAAAACAGAGCATGTGATCACATCTGGAGATTGCTTTACAATCTAGGTAGTAAAACAATCAATAACTTGGAAAAACTCATGATTCCTTGCAGGACCACAAATTGCACAAAGAAAATTATTTTCTCTTTTTCAGTACAGTAACACCCAACTCCTCCCATCTTCCCTGAATTTTAAATGCATCTCAAAAATTAGCAGGTAAGAAAAGCTTGAGGTTGTGCTAAGAACCCTTTGAATATTAACATAATTAATGTCATCAGTAATACTCTGAGTTTCTAGAAACAGCAGGTGAATCAATGGGAATGATGTATTCATCTGAGAAAAGAATGTGACCTTTAAAATCCATAGGGCTTTATCAGAACATAATTTTAAAGTGGGTTGCTTGTAGCTCAGAACAAAACTCAATGGAACTACAGAGAAAGCTAATAGAGACACCAAGAAAAACTAAAAATACAATTGAAACACTGGACCTTCCTTAGAGAAGATGCCTGGCCTATATCAAAAGGTAAGACAGGTTGCAGGACAGCTTGAGGAGCAACGTCCAGAATGCTTAAAATTAAGTTAAATTCTTTAAATCCCAAAACAAATTATATCAGTTTGTCCACTTTTTAATTTTAGCACATCAAACAATTTTCCTCTCTGCAAGTGAAGATTGAAAGTGATTCAGCAATTGAAATAACTTTGTCTTAACTACTTCAAAACAATAATTTCTTCACAGCTGAACTATTATGGTAACATTTCAAGATTCTCAGCAAAAAGTGAATTAGAGGGAATTTCATGGAAATAATCTATCAAGGGGTTCTGGTGCATAACTTCATTTTCATAGATAAGGTTGCAACTAGAAGCCCTCACAGGAATTTATCTCCCTGTAAATTGTTATGGACTATTGTTCTTTACAGAGCTGATGTCATGACAGTCTTGCAATAAAATCAGCTTTAATGGAATGAGGCATTTTAAACCCCAATATGCCTCTTTATTTTTATACAATTATTCAACTGTTTTAAAATATGCATTATATTGGCTTGCTCATAAAAGAAAGCTTAGATTGATTTCATGTCACTTTTGCAACACTGGAGGATTGGATCTTTTATGTCTAAAAGGATCTTCACACTTCTCCATATTGAAAGGGCACAGACCTGAGCAGAGGAACAATGACTTCTTTGACCAAATTTTTAAAAGGGATAAACATGGCTGCTTAGCTGGCATTTTCATACAGTTTCACTTGAATGACCTGTAGCTTTGTGTGAAAAGTGGAGAAAAAGCAAACTAAAAGGCTCTAAAGAGGCAGTTTTATCAGCACTGCTTGTGGCCAGTGGATGCCTTTGTTCCTTGAAGGCCTCTGCAATAATTTCTCTATTGAGCAAAGTGATGTTTATTGAGAATGGCAAAGCTGAGCATCAGCAGGTGCCCCTGCTGTTCCGTTTATCCATCCAACTCCAAGCAATATCTCGGGCTGAAAGTGTCCCCCTGGTAAAATAAGCAACTGACAACACAGAAAACCTCCATGACTTCCAACTGACTTCCAACTGCCTGTGCTTATGTAGTGACTGTGTGCTTTTTTTCCCCCATTAGTGTTTAATTTCTTTTTTCTCTCCTTCATTTCATGTCTTTTCATACAGAGTTCTCTACCACACCACCCTACTGAGCTCCAAAGACTATTTCTGACAGCCCACAGATTTATCAGTTTCTTGTATTTTAGAAGAATATGTAATTTACTGGAGGCATTAATATACTCCATACTTCTAAGAACAGATATGGAGCCTGGAAATTGGTGAGAGATTTGGCTTTGGCTTTGCTGTGCCAGCAGTCTGCACAGCTTCACATTGTCATTGTCACCCCAGACAAGAGGCAAACCTCATTAATTAATCAATTAACTGAAGAGACTGGCAATACAGTACAGGTCAGAGCTCAGTGATCAATACTGTAAACCATACCTAGTACTGCACTGTGCTTCAAAAACTTCAGCTCATGTTCTCAAAGTAGCTTTTTAATAACTGCTATAAGTCTGCTATAGAGACTGGGAAATAAGCATGAAGACTTGCCCACAGCCACACAATGACTCAGTAAGAGAAGAGGGAAAACATCTCAGGAGGTGTCTGGCTTCAAGATTTGTGTTTCAACAGACAATGCTGCCTCTCTCTTTAGGCAGCCAGGAACTGCTCCCTGGCTGATGGAAACTCTTCTTGTAACTTGGAGTGACTGCAGGAGCACAGATTGCTGCAATCACGCTGTGGGGTGGGTGCCAGTGGTTTCCTTCACTCTGTTTTTCCTGCTTTTGTTGGTTTCTCAGTCACCCTATCTCAAATGCAGGATAGTTCTGAATCACTGCCAAGCATTACTAATGGAACTGGGGAGCAGGAAGGAAATAAAGAGGACTGCTTGCAGAATTAAGGCTTTTTAGTGTCTAAAATGCCATATTAAAGCAGGACAGCAAAATGGCTGTATTGCCTCTGACAATAGAAGTAAAATGGCTCTAAACTAGAAAAATGTGTAAGCCTCTGAAACTTATCAATAATATTCTTGTTCTTTAAAACAACTTAAAAAACCATCAGAAATACAAAATAGGAAAGTCATCGGGGAAAACATAGCATTTGTTCCTGCCTTAGTTCATATTAATTCAGCTAGAGCTCCTGTGAAAATTTAATTTTCTTTTTCTGTTCTAAGTCTGGACACTCAAGTATATTTTGAGCTCAAAGTGCTTCAGTGAATTCAGTGTATAGGTCATGCTCAACATCACAGGCTGTGTTTTGCTGATTTAAGGCAAGTAGCCACCTAAGCTAAAAAAAATCTCCACTACTCTAAACAGTAGTGATGCCCCTGATACAAAGTTTCTAACATGCTTTAATAGACAAGGTTTCCTTCCACATTTCATTAGGTGTAAAAGAGAGCCCAGTGAATGAGTGGAAACACAGCACTTTTCCATGTACTCGCACTGTCCTCAAAACTGCCAGCTCCAGGAACTGCAGCAGTAATTTTGCAAAGGCAGCCAGCAGTAAATCTGAAAGGACAAAATCTTGGGACAAATGCTATGGCTGTTCACTGCTGGCAGGGACAGGCAGGCTCCATTTTGTACAAAGAGACGAGAGACATAAATTTTGCACAGAATGACATTCAGAGAGGACTAAGAGTCTAAAGGACTCTTAGAGATGAACCAATATAAACACATTTTGCTTAAGTAAGTCCAAATAGCCTGGTACCACCTTCACTCCCTCAGCAGCCTCAAGTCAGACTCCTTGAACACAGGATGGCAGTGGTCAAGTAATTAAATTTTAGGGAAATTTCCAACTCTTGAAGCTGTTTGGTTAAAATACTAAAAAAAACCTCTGTGCTAGGCAGAGTTGTGCTTTCAGAACAAATGCCACTCAACAGCTCTACAAGGATCCATAAATGGCCCTGTGACACTGAGATACTCCTTTGCACTGCACTGTAAGGGAATCATACCTTGGGATTAGTTGTTTCTGTATCTACTACAGCTTCCCAGAGTTGGATTGCAAGAAGTCACTGTGGGGAAATGTCCACCCTGTTGCATCCTTCCTTGTTTCCTTTTTTCATTGCATTCTTCCAGAATCTATTGGGTTCAGAGCAGGACAAATACTAAGCACAGTGCAGGAATAAAAAAAAGTCTGGAAAAAAGCAGTAAGTTCCAGCAGCAAGCTTTTCCTAACTTAACTTTGTTTGAAAAACTTTCCAGTAGTTCCAGCCTCAGCAGATCCTGCTGAGTATGGGCACGGACTCATTTTTCACTCATTCTTGTGCAATGCAAATTTCTTTTTATGCAATTTATTATCACAAACAATTAAACATTTAAGTGGGCAATCTTTCAAATCTTACCTATCTACCTGTCACTGAACTTCTAAACACTGGGCTCCATTCTTTCTTTCACAAAATGCCACGAAGAAACATGCATTTGTTTTTTCCTCCATTTGTGAAGGGTGTCTGAACATCTGACAGCCCTTTTGCTCCACACAGCCCAGTTCCCAGGAGAAACAGCAGACCTATGTCACTGACACATGCTGTGACTGTATCCCTGGCACCTGGAGACACAGAATCAGCCTGCACAGACCTGGCAGCCCCTGCCCAGATTAACTCTGGTGCACAGGTCAGGAATACAGGTTAATGATAACAGGGCTGCACACAGCCAGCCCAGATACAGCAGAACTTTAAGTGCTCAAGCTCCATACTGAACCTCACCAGCCAGATTCCTCTGGGAGCCATTGCCCTTGTCTGCTTTCCCCACCAGAGCAGCAACCTGTAAAAAATACTGGCTACTGAGTTGCACAATGAGGTAAAACAACATTTCAGAACCCCATGCACACATACTCAGCAGAGTCTCAAACGAGCTGGGTAGATACTCTGCAAAATGGGAACTGTTACTTAGGAGAAACAAATCTTTGGGGAAGGCACTTTGCGTGGAGTGCATTTTAGTTCAACCAAGATGAGCTGCTTGGCTTTCTAGCACTTGTTCTATTTATTCCTCCACTCCAATCTTCTCAGCGTGACGTCCTTAACGAGCGGATCACAACATCCCCTGTACTGGCCAGAGAGATTAAACAACACAAAGACACACACACACAACTAGAAAGCAAGAGTCTTTGAGATTTAACTCAAATCTATGCTGGTTTGCCATAGGGATTTGACATTTAAATGACTGAATAATGTTAATCTTCCACTAATATTAGACTGCTGTTATGAGGCATTACAGGATAAACCCAAGCCATTTTCTTCAGAAAATATATTTCCATATCACTATATAAAAGATGCCTGCTGATTTCCCCCTGGGAATCTTCTCTTCCTGGAAAGGATGTGAATTTAATGTTGGACATGCCCATGCCCAGATGGTACTAGATGACAAAACAGGGAACAAGGGGATTTTTTTCATTTTCATAAAGCTCAATGAACACACTATTCACTACTAAAATACCAGCTGACACAGAATTAGAGCAAAGTCCATCTATTTTTGACATTACCAGTGTCAGATTCTGGTAGTATTTCTTTACAAGGTTCATTGGAATAACAAGGATCCAAAATATACAACAGAGGTAATTAACCTCTAATTTCTATGAACACATTCATAAAAGACTGCTTTAGGGTGAGAAGCAGGAAGAGAGAAAAGATCGTAGTTGAAACAAAAAGAGAATTTTTTTTTTTCTGGCCATACTATAAAACAAGTACAGACTGCAGCAATATTTTTTTAATACAAAAACTAACCAACAATCTTAACTAGAAGTGCATAGCTAAATGCTCAGATCTGTGGCATTTCAATAAGTCCGCTTTAATTGCTTATTTTCTATCTCTTTCCATTGTAAGACAAACAAAGATGCCATTGAGGATGCATCTCCCCTGATAAGGCAATCAGAACATGAGCCTGCAATTACAGTAATACTTTGCATAAAGGCTTCCCTTATTAATCCAAAAGAGCTCTATTTCAAAATCCACTATTTTATCAGGCTGCCACTCTCAATAGTGCAAAAATTCTTCTGCATTCTTTGTGCCTGAATTCCAAGCAACTCAACTGGGCTTTTTCTCTGTAGAGAGCCTTTATTTGTTCCATTTCCAATGATAAAAAAGGCACAGTACAGTGGCACCACTGCATGTCCAGCAGTTCAACAGCATCAGGTTCTTCCTGCTGTTCCTTTGGACAGCTGCCCATGTCAGAGATCAGCACCACATCGTTCACACACACAGGATGCACGTACTACCCAGACACCTACGTTTGGAAAGCCTATCAATCATTCCTGTTCTGCCATATATTAACATTGAGCAGGTGATTAGTGTGTCAGCAGCTAACAGCCCTGCTAGCTTGGTTACCTCTCAGGTGGATGCTGTTTACGCAAGAATTTTGTTGTAATTTCTGTTGGCAAAAAATATTCCATGAAGAACAAATATATATTCCATCTTTTAATGGAATTCTTTTTCTCAGTCTTCATGAAACAAAACCCAAACAAACAATCTCCCAAATTTAGTCATGTAAGACATGACAATTCAACATATAGAGCTGAATTAGCAAGGAATCTGACATACATTCCTGAATAGCAAATTTAACAACCAGTAGGAACTGTGATTTTTAAAAATGTTCTTCAGCAGAAGACTGGCCCAGGCAGAATCAAGGAGTACAGATTTTGCACATTTGAAAGCCTTCTTGCTTCTGGTTAACTGCTCAAAGACTGGAAAAGGCTACAAGGACATTACACTGTTACTGGGGAGAGATCCTCTCCTGAGCTGCCCTTAAAACACTGCTCCGTGTACAGGAGGGCAGATATCCCTAACTTTGGATACACAAGCAATTGCAGCTACCACAAAAAGACATCTTCAAGAGCCATCATTTTAAGGGATTTAAACATCACTTTGTTGTTCTCCAGAAGTCTTACATAACTGGTAAATGTTTGGTACATGAAAGGAGGCATCTTTTATATCAAGAGCTGCTCACCGGTGTCTTTCACATGAAGGACAGATGGTTGTCTCTACAGAGAAAGTTCTGCCCTTGACTTTTTACATTTCTGATATAAAGTTGCTTTTGTTTGGTCTCTTGCTCTTCCAGGGAATCAGAAAAGAATAGAAATAAAACTGTGTTGGAGAGCATACTTTAACTTGTGCTGCTGAGAACAGAAACTAGGCCAGGGGAGATTTCAGCGCTGCTGTCAAGTGGGGTTTTCACCTATACAGAACAAAGCAAAAACATCACTACTGAAAAAGACTTCGTAAAAACATTTAGGGAAAATCTGTAGCTCAATCTTCAGATAGACACATCTCAATTTCAGAGAGGTCTGTAAAAGAGGAAGAATTCATTTTTGCAAAGGACTTCAGGGACTCGGGGATTTTTATTTGGCCATGGAAACTTCAGACTGTGTTAGCACTCCAAATCCTCCCCATCAGATCAATAAAGCTTGCAGTCATTACGTCTGATAGCTCGTGCCTTCCAGGAAATGAGCTTGTGAGTTTTATTCTAATTGTTAAAAGGCAGGTGTTCACACCACCAAAATTAACCGTAAAGGGAGCACTTAAAAGATTCTTGTTGGCAGTCTCCAGAGAAAGCAGGAATAAAAGGTCAAGCACTGGATTTCTCTTGCATTCACACACTGATTCTGTTGGAACTCCCCTTACTGAACACCTTTCCAACACAAAGTTAATTTTTAAACAGTACCTTTCTCTGGCAATTGAATTAACTGGGAATTTGTCACTACACTCACGTCAATCCAGATTAATGCACAAAGTGAATTTAGAGTTGAGCTAACTATCTCTTATTTAACCTTTGCTTGAGTGTTTTTATTCTCCACCAAGAGAGTCCAATTCCAAAGCTTTGAAGTGACTTGGAACAGGACACATTCACCCAGGGATAAAGGTATGCACATGGGGAAATCAAGAAATGGTTAAACTGGGGTAAATTTTAAGCATATGAATAATAGACTAGAGCTTTTTCCAACAACATTGCCACCTCTTCTTTGACACTGGGAAGAGAAGTAGAGACAGTGCTTTATCCAGTGCAGTACATTTACACTGTGGAGCTACATCCATTCAAGAACTGCTGGCACCAACAAACTCCATATTGCCCAAGCCAGTTGGCATATAGATGGTGTGTATTCCCTCAGGGTGAGATTATAGCTCTGTGTGCTATTCAGAAAAATAGGCCACACAATTGAACTTCCTTTTCCAGGTGGGCTCATTTGCTCTTTCTCACAAGTAACTCTGGAAAAAGACAGAAATTAATGATATCCCAGAAAGATCCTCTTTACACAGCTTTGAAAGCAAATGCCAGCTGTAGCCTTCGGGGGACAAGTGCTACTGCTGCAGTTCATCTGGTAATTAGTCTATAAGGGTTTCTGTTTATGACAAGAGTAAAAACTAACTATTGCAGCAGAGGTAACACTGGCTGAACACAGACCTGCTGTTTTGTTCAATCTCCCAGCTGTGCCCAGTGGATCTGTGCTGGCAGGAATGTGACACTGAAGTTGGCAGAGCAAAATTCACTCAGTTCTTCTAAAGGTGGTTTACTCAGAGCACTTGATGCTTCTTTCAAACCTCTGCAACCTTTAACTGCCCCACAGTATCTCACACAGCACACATCCCTCACTGTTTCAATCCAGAGTTGTTCTGTAACCAGGAATGCATCTAGAGATCACCACAAGCTCTCTGGGAAAGCACAATATCCTTGAAATTAATTACAGAATGGCAAGGGGATTTAATCTTATTGAGATTTTATATAAAACAGCATTTAGCCCTGGCACTCACACTCTACACCTAATAAACAAAATAAAAATTCAAATCAGCCAGAGAAACAGCTACAGCAAGCACTTTCATAAAAGTCCACAATGACAAATGCCAACCTCCTATATGCTGACACAGCACAGCAGAGGAACAAGCCACACTTTCCCTGGCATTAGCTTAAATGATTCCTTGGATATACAGTCCCTGTGGATAGTATTGACCTGAATGTCACTGGAGCTACAAATACTTCAGTTTTGCTTGTTCTTTTTTTAACTTGGACCATGTTTGCATGAGAAGTGGGCGTGCTTTAGCCTTGCAAACTACAACCCTCAAAGCCAGAAGAGTTGACTAAACAAGAAGAGCATCCTCATTGCCTGAGGGAGTCAGTAAGGATGTGAAATACTTAGGTAGATGTCAGAGAACAAGACCAAAGTGAGAATCAGATATAATTATTTAATGGGTAAGAGAAAGAAAAGTCATGGATCTGAGACACTAAAGTGGTTTTATCTCTAGAGTACTATGCAGGCAGGATCACATGCTGCAATACAGATCAAACCATTTTTGGTTTTCCACTTAAAACAGATAGGACTACAATTATTAATGGAAAACAAGTTCATTATCTTGTCTCTTCTGAGGAAGGGAGGAAAACTTAGAGCACACAGACCAAGTGAAGAATGAAGGCAAAATGAAAATACAGTCAGGAAGGAATGATTGGCAGTTGCAGGAGAAAACTAATCTTGTAAATGGACCAGAGGCTGCTCAAAGTGGATGCAGAGAGGAGGAATAAAGGGGGATTTATGCAGATTGAAGCAGAAGTCTCAAAAAACAAGGACTCCATATCAGAAATACTGTGCTTTTTAGCAATCTCCAGAGTATGAGAAATGCTTCAATTGGCAGTGACACTGCCAATGTGACACTGGAGTTGGCGGAGCAGAAGTCACTCAGTTCTCCTAAAGGTGGTTTACTCAAAGCACTTAATGCTTTTTTTGAACCTAGTGATTTTTGAGTAGTGATTTGACAATTTAACCACCCCAACATTTTACACAGTGTTCAGCAGTAAGGCAGTCTGAAAAGAGAGAGAGTTGTTTTGGAAAAGCACTTCAGCAAAACATGGAGAGTACCAGGAAACAATTCAGTTCCAAACCAGCTGAGAGGAGGTAAAATATCTCCTCTCCAAAATTATTTTGTTCTTAATGCTGTACTTTGATCAACCTCTGCAGCTCCAGTAGCATGACCTACACTGATGTGAACCTCTGAGCATGTCACTAGGATCACCATGATCTGGAACATGAAGGGTCTGTGCCCAAAGCAGCATCTCTCTGCTTTAGCATGTACTGGAATACAGAAAAAAAACCCCAAACATTATTGTGGGGACAGAGTAATGAAACCTCCACTGAAATGACTAAAAAAGCAATGATCTCTATTGCCCTACTCTGCTTCCAAGCAGGTTTATAGCTTTCACTGTCAATAAAATCTACAGTTATGTTTATACTAAGGTTTAAATTTTATTATTTTAACATGCTTGTAGCTGTATGTTAAATTTTCAGAATATATTAAATCAGATTTTTGCAATTACAATAAAAATCTATAAATTTTTTTCAGCTCAAGCAATAGAATATCTTATTTCTGCTGTAAAAAAGGACAGAATGCATGAATTAGCTGTAATTCACAAGTTGATTCTTTCAATATTGTATTTCGATAGGTATTAATAATAAGAAAATAAAATTTAATTATTGGAAAGCTAGACTTACAGAGGATACAAATATTATGTTTAGAAGGTATTGTTTTGGTGTTTCAAAGTGTGATCTTATAAGCATTCATGCTAAGGTAAATGTTAATGTGGAGAAGATAGACACAAAGTTGAAAAACTGCCATTAATTTGCATCCTTTACATGTTTGCCTACATTAAAATATTGTCTTCTTTTATTTGAATTTGCACCTTTCCAAACATTCTACTGCCTCATTCACTGCATTTACCATTTCAGAACTAGCAACACTAGGAATGATGTAGACAATGTCACTAAGCAGGAAAACAAGGCACTGTTTTATCAGTGCAAACAAACACAAGAGACCATCACCAAGTGTGAAACATTTTCAGCTGGCCACTGGCAGGGCTGTGTTTATCTGAGAAAGAGAACCCTCAAGAAGGCAGTATGGGGGATCAGCAGCAGAGGTTTGTGATACCTGGTTAATGCCTCCCCTCCAATTTGTGTAGGAAAGGGAGAGGGTGGTCATGGAGGGACTGCCAGTGGTGAGAGGAAAGGAACTTATTCTAGTGGGAGAATGGAAGATGCTTGGAAAACTAGAGAACCAGTGTTTCTTCCTTCCTATGAAACCAACCCTTAAGGTCAGTGTGGTAGTAGTATAATGCAGTTCCCTTTGAAGGAATTACAGGGGGAAGCACATAAAAGAATTCCTTTCTGAAGCTGTTTAAATACTGCATTTTTATGGCAACAATACAACTGTAATGATGCCTTGAGGATTAATGAGGGCTCCATAAATGAACAGCCCAAACTGGAATGAGAAATTTACTGGCTTCTCTGTCTCTTTCTGGAAAGAGTAAAAACAACACGTATTTGGTCTCCAAGGCTGCATGGGGTTTTTAACCAATGATTTCCTCTGTCTGGTTCATTGAGAGCTGCAGAGAATAGAGCCTCTAATGGCACTTGCTGCATGGTTCCACACCTTGTTTGTGACCTGGCCTGGTGACCAGGCAGTAACTGGACACACAGGACAGTAATGCTAAAGATTTCTTGCACAGGTCAAGGGCAAAGAGAAAATGACGACCTTGCTGAGGTGATCTCAAATGCATTTCTCTTAAAAGAAAATATGTGACCACAGACTTACCAATTTGAAGCTAAAATGTTCAACTAATAATGGTAAGGTAGGTTTTTAGAATGGGTGCTGGGTAACTAAACGTGGTCTGTGAGAAGCCTCCTCAGGTGAGGTGGTGCTGAGTGTTGGAGAACACAGCACGAGGCTGCACTGAGTCCGTGTGATCTGAGGCTCTGGGGGTGACATCCAACAGCAGCAGTGGCTGGAGAGGCCTCTGCTTACAGCCCTGCCTCAAACTGAACAGCTGTTGGTAAAACTGCCAACCAGCACAGGGCCTGCTCCTCAGCCTGCTGCTGAACTTGTTTCAGCCAGCAAGCAGGAGGCTGCAGGGCCCATCTGAGCAGCTTGGCTAGTGACTCTGAAAAGGAGGCAACAAGCAGCTAGGGATGGTAACCCACGCTCTGTACAGCTGCTGTGACAGCAAGAAGAGCAGGTATTTTGGATGTCCTCTTTGACCAGAAGTAGGATGCCGCTTCCTGGACTGAGCTGATTTTAAATTTCACTTTAAGGCTACTAAGGTTCAAGCAAAATAACAAACAGAAAGACTTTATTTTAGTGTCTGGGAAAGGAAGTAACTTTCCTAGAGAAACAGTGAAATCTTAAGTTGGATTGTAACTGACAGGCCAGTATTCTAGTGCACTAAAGTTTACTCTGAGGAGTTAAACTAGAAATGAAATGTCTGAAGTACCTTCAGAAGCCCCACCTGTGTTACAGGCTGGTAGGTAGTTCTTGGTGTCCAATTTTCAGATGGGTTGGTCTATTCCAACACATGGCAGTGCATTGATAGGGACAATGGCTTTTCCTCTACCTCTGTGTCTGTAAAACTTCCTTCAAGAGTGTTGCAGAACTCCCTTAAGCAGAGTTAGCAACATTTCATGCCAACACCTGGATCAAAACTGGGTCCCCCTTAGTGAAGGTTTCTGTAAAGAATTTTTCCACATACAAAATTTTTATTTAAAGCTGTGCAAATAGCCAGCTTTTCCACTGCCTTCTGAAATACAATTTCCTTTGACCTTCCAAACCAAAGTGACTTGATATTAATGCTCTGCTTCCTCAGCAGGCTGTCCCTGATCAGAAGTTTCTGACACTTCAAACATCAGATGAACTCTTGATTCCAAGCATGTGTAGTCTTTCTTCTCAAAAGGCTTAAATTAGGTCATGTGAAGAGGAGGAAAGAGGCATGCAGGCAATCTGCTTTCATTGGTGAGTAAAGGATGTGATTTTCTTCACTTTCTTGATAAATAACAAAAGATGGATATAATTAGCAGTCCCAAGGACCAAATAAGCTTCTGACTTACTACAGAGTAGATGAAGGTTATGTACAGTGTAGCACACAGACTATCCACAGAAACAGCCTTCTGCAGAATTACTGTATAAATATAATGCCCTGCACTCTAAAGGGAGACTATTGCTCCTAGTTAGTTACAATCCTTTCAATACAGCATAAATTTAATAACACTGTTCTTTTGTGCATTTCTATCCCAAATGCTGACTGAAAATAAAATAATTATTTTCCTTCCCCCTTTTACCTAAGCCTGCCATTCTTCCAGAAGAATGTTGTCTGAAATTCTAGTCATGAACATAATCAACTCAAAGGTTCACTCATGACTGAACTAATCTGATACTGTTTCCCTTAAGTCTCTTCTATACACATTTCTGTCACAGTGAGAACTCTGTTCAGGAGAAATATGACAATGGAATCTCAAGTTCACAATCACAACTGAAAATCCTGGCTGTCAACTGGAATTTAGCAATGTGCAGTTGAGAGCTGGCTCCTAAGAGAACCTTGGGTGTTGTCAGGTGTCTCCTGGACAGAGCCTCCCAACAGTTCTACTGTGTCTGCTTGGGAATGGGGCCAAGTGGCTTTGGGAACCTCAGGAGTGTATGGGGATCCTCCCTCAAACTGCTTGGGGAGTGATGCTATCCAGATGACAAACCTGCTTCTGTGAGTGCTCCTGATATAGTCTCAGGACAAAAAGGCAGCACTTGAGAAAAGCTTTTAATATTCTGTGCTTGCTACTGCAGTTTATAGCACATCCAGAAAAACATATGATGTGCTCCTTAAGATGTGAGAGCAACAGACGTGCAAAAATCACCTTCATGTGCTTAAATAACTAAATCTTATAAAGTCTGCAATACTAATATGCAGAAAAAAAGGACAAAAGTCAATGTTGCAATGTGGACCTTAATAGATCATGATGTTTTCTGCTTGCTTCCTGCACCTGGGAATGTAGCATACCTCCTACTTCTATACAAACACTAACTGCTAGATGTAAGTGAAGCACTGGTTTATCTTTAATGGAGACTCTGAGCTCAAATCTGAAGTTGCTTTAATTTCCTAATTTAGAGAAACAGAGGAGACTTATCTTACACAAATGTAAGATAAATAGTAGCCTGCTATCTTACAAATTTCAAGTAAAATTTTGCCTCAACATTCCTTCTGGAATCAGCCTAAATTCAGAGATAAATGTGTAAGAACGAGTCAAATCAGCTTCCACAGTAAGGCTGCTTTAGCTAACAGAAAACTTTTTTTGCCAGAGACACAAGTGCCATACCAGATATCTATATTAAAAATATAGATATACTCTGAACAGTATCTGTTTAATGTGAGGATTTTTGGATACCTCCCCTGCTTCTCTATATCTGTGTAAGCTTGGCTTTTATCCATTATGTTGGCTGTGAAGATGCACGGGGTGGGGGTGGGGGGGAGAAGTTCTACCAGCTCTCACTTGATGGATTAAATTACTATCTTCTACTCTGTGAAATTCAAATACTGTAACAACAGCTGAAGCATAAGGCACCAATGACTTCCAAGGATGCAAAGAGTAACTGATATCTTAATATGATACAAAGGAAACAAGGGGAAATAATTTTGCTAATGACAACTGCATTATTTTAAGTACTTCATTAAGTTGGCACTAAGCAAGCAATTGAAAATACTGAAACCATAATTCCAGCAAAATGCTGATTGGTAGGCTTTGGAGAGATCAAAGGATAAATCTTAGATATAGATTTGTAACTAAAAAGTGCTAAAGCAATATTGCAGATTAAAAAGAAAAACCCAAATTCCAGTGTCAACTTCTACTTTTTAAGTTGATGTCAGATGTATTCTGTGGCACCTGGCAACTCATTTGTATCCTGTGATGCCTGTTCCACTGTCATGGGCACAAACCTCCACTTCCAACACCGCACAGGGATTGCATTAAAACTGACAAGCAGACAACTGACTGTAGCTCAGATAGCAAGTTAATGCAAATCACAGGTTAAGCACAGTTAAATATTTACACTTTTTTCAATGAAAGTTAACAAGGGGAGGACAGGAAAATTTTGGTGTTTACTCAGGAATCAGGCAGGTAAAACCAAACCTGGTAAAATTGCTCTTGCTTTATTTGCAGGTGTGCCTCATGACTCAGTCATAAGAAACATGATGACTCTGTGTTTAGCATGCCAGAATTAGGGATCATTGCACAGTGCAGAATTTCTGTCAATGTTGGAAATAATTCTGATACAGTTAAGGTACCTCGACTACCACAACATCCAGCTACCAACTACAACCTGCCTAAAGCTTGTGTGAAACTCCAGTCTCTGAAACAAAGATTATTTCAACTTATTTCAATATTGCTTCCAATTAGATTTCTCAAGTTTGGAATGCTGCATCAAACTAGTTCAAAACTTCAGTGACTATTCTGGGAATTGATGGACAAGACTGTCACTGACTTCAGTCCCTGTGTGTACAGCAGACTAGACTGAAGGTGGGAGCTTCCCTGTCAGCAGAGTAATTTAAAGTTCATAGATACTCTCTAGTGATTCTGGTACAACTATATCTTCACTACTGCTCTAACCATCTTTCAAAGAGGATAATGCTTTGCTAGAAAGGCTTCCTAGGCAGAAAAATGGTGAGACTAAAGCTGGAAAAAGCTCTGGGAGCTAGGAAGATGTTGCATAGCAAACTTTGAGGACTGTAGAAAAGTAAGCCAGCCTTTGACATGACAAGTTCTGCCTGCAAATGTTGGAGTGCTTGAGCTACAGGTGTATGTTTACACTGACCACAAACACGAGTTTCAAAACTTTGTAATTGTTCTGGAGTTAATACTGTCAGTTAATATTGTCTCTTCCTGCTTACATTCACTGCATGACTTTGTTTCAGGAGACTTCTGAAGAAAAGGCTACTGCCCAGCCTTAAAATGAAGTTCATGGAAAAACCTATCCCAAACTGATAAACAGCTACAGGACAATACTACAGAGATTTTGATAAGACTCCTCTGTACAGCAGTAAATAAATAGGTGACATCTTGTTTGACTTGTAATATTTAAAACAGAAAGCAAATGTCCTTACTCCTGTGTTGAGAGGCAAGACAAGGCCCTTGAACAATCCTGTGAGAATCAACCAACTCATTTGGGCTTTCTCCTCCTTGCTCTTGTGACTGAAGCCTCACAGAAAGAACTGCTTAAAGAAGTTGGACTATGGTCCCTCAAGAGCTGGATGTGAATCTACTGTTGCAAACTATGACTGGATATTCAATCTACAGCAAGGATGCTTTCCAAATGCTGGCCAACCAAACTCAACAGGGTAACTATCCACAGGGTTCTTATTCCAGCACATTTTGAAAAAATAATTCTGTGCTAGTGGATCCCAGAATGAAGGTAAAGAGGAAACCCACAAATTGTCAAGGGAGTTGTTGAGGGGGAACCATCCAAACAAAACAACCCTGAACTTTGTTGGGGAAGTACATCACTGGTGTTACTTTCTTTTGATAAAAGATGCTAAATACATACATTTAATAGTACACACTGAAGATAAAATGACAGAACAAGATCTGAAGAATGTGTTGAAAGGGTAAGTGAGGGTCAACTAAAATGCCCTTCTGTAGCTTGACAGAGTAACTGTCCTACCTTACAGAGGAAAAAAAAGGCATAATCTAATTTCATCCATTTGAGAACACAGGACACATGTGCAGAAATACTTGCAGAAATAAGACTTGGCTAATACTTCACATAAATGGATCTTCAGTTACCAACTGGACTGATGTTGCTTATAGCCAAACAAGGGCATTTCCATAGCACTAAACTACGTGTAGATATTATGTTGGGTGTAACAACTGCTGTTCAGCAAGTGCCTTCAGAACACTGTTGATAAACAGACTTACAAGCTCTGTTAGCAAATATTGTCCCTGAACAAGTGAGATGCTCTAAGTGTTTGTTGTCTGCTTTCAAATTTTTTCTGTGCTATATTTACTGGACTGTTAGTGTTCAATATTAATGGGTGCCCCAAAAATTCTTAGGACAAGTGTAATAAAGTATAATATTCTCATTTTCTTGCAAGCATCAAATACATTTCCTTTGGTTTTAATATTTTTAAAACAGCAAAATCCATGAGAAGAGGGAATAAATGTTCCTGGCTTGAATTTTGGGACATTAGTCACAACATGTTTCTGCACTAGTGTCATAGAGGAAGGAAAACCTATCTTTGCATTGGAATTAGAGGGTGGATTTAGGCTATAATTTAATTTCCACATGCCCAAATCATCCAGCATGCCCCAATGAGAAGGAAAGCTTGTAATTAACCCCTTCTCAGGAACCTCAAGTAAACAAAATTGTTTGAGCAAACTCCGATTACTCAACATGGACTGGACTTCCAGCTACAGTGCCTGCTGTCATGTTAAAATTAAGAACTATTTTGGAAGCCTGCTTCCTCAGTGATGCTTCTGGCCCTAGCAACTGCTCATGCCTCCCAAGGAATCCCTTGCACACAGCCCCTGCATGCAATGCCATGCTCCTCTCTTGTGCTAAAGCAAGTTCAGTTTCAAGTGCCAAGATTGCAGGATGTGCTTAAATTGGTGGAGTTGAACTCCCACCCTCGTGGGAGCAGAGGAGAAAGTTTTCAGGTACTCAAAGTATAAACAGAACAGTTTTTTAGAACACGTTTCTCTCTTTCTTTCTAGTAATTAAATGAGTACATGCAGCAATGGGGTGGGTGGAAGATGAAGCATCTCTAAACTTCAGTTGTCTCTGGAACAGACGCCTGCCCTTGGACAAGGGACAGGAAGCCTGAGCTGATGTCTCCCTTGCAGGGAGCGTGGTCACAGCTGGGCACGAGCAGTTTCCTGTGGCCATGCTGTGGTGTCTCAAGGCTTCCTCACAAATGAGGAATGTCTGCTCAGCCTCCCTTCTGCTTTACTAAAGGCAACATAGATGTTTTTCAACTATTTGAACTTGCTAAATTTTCAGTTATGAAATGTTTCTCCAGACTTTCCTGTTTCTCAGACTTTGTACTACACGGCTCCTATGGCAACTATCAACAGACTCTACCATGTTTTTGGAGAAGTGCAGTCCAGATCTTGATTGAAACTGTCCCGTCAGAAGTATTTTTTTTTCTTTTGCAAGGACAAACAAAGGAAGACTAGACTTTAGACACTTCCACACTGACTGCAGAGTGCTTCTAATAAAGCTTCTTGTTCATGCTATGGCTGCTTGAGATCACAGTTTGTTGTCTGACATCCTTCCTCTCAAAGAGCAAAAAGCATTTTCTCTTTAAGACAGCAAACAACAAAAAGCATTATTTCATTCAAAGTTGGACAAAAGCCTTTATGTAAATCCTGCTATCCAATAAAGACTATGTACAAACACATGCAAAAAGCACTTAAAAGTTTGCTCCCTAGGCTTAACTTTCAAGGCACTCCTCACTTCTACCAACAGCTTAGTCTGGTCTTGTCAGAAGCTTATTCTTCTTCTAATTGCCAGCACAAAAGGTTTTTAATTTATGTTTTGACAGCTAAAATACTACATCTTCATAAATACAAAGAACTGTCAATAGTGCCAGCACAGAAGCAGAGGAACCAGATGCAGTGCTAACAGCTGGGGGAGACTGCAATGATTCTATAAAAAGTTAAGAAAAGCATCTGCTTATAGTTTGATAAAAGCTATCTGTTTAAATCCAGCCTAGAAAATCAGATCCTGCTACAGCTGGCATAGAGATTATGAACATCTCACAGAACAAAAAAAAGCCACCACCCTCTTCAGAAATAATAGGTTTCAACCAAGAGGATCCTTCCTTCACTTCTGTCCTTTTTATTGTACAAAAAAAAGAAATATAAACCAACTCACAACAATATTCTGATATCTAAAGGTCAAGATAGCAAGCTTGCATTTGCCTTCCAAGCTTAGAAGAACTTACTTCAGTAAAATATACCAAATATAAAATAGAGCCACTCTATTTCTCACACCCTTAATCTGAACATGGGCCTTTAGGTTGAGCCTTTCTTTACTTTGCTGAAATACTGGGTTGGAAGGTGCACAAAGGCTCTCACCTCTCTTCTGAGCTCAGATCTATCTCATTTCATCAGCTTTAAATTCACATCCAGGTACCACAGGCATAAAATCAAAATGTTTTTTAAAAGCCACAACATGAAAAGTTTTTAAACGAGCCGCACAGAAAGGCATTTATACGCAGAATACGTCAGCAATAAAAGACACTGCACGACCAACACATGTGCCGGTACCTCACGGTATGACAAGGAACAAGGTGTTTAGTTGCTCCAGAACCTGACGACCAGGTATTTCCTTTCCAAGCAGAGGGGCTTAAGCGCAGGCCGGAGGGAAAGGGATCAGATCCTCCCGGCGCAGAGCTGCTTCACCTGCCCTCTGTAAGCTGTCCTCGCTGCGGGCAGGGGGCTCCTGCTGCCCGGGGCCGCCGCCCCCGGCCCAGCCCCTCTGAGCGCCGGGCAGGGGCCGGAGGGGCGGGGGTCGCCGCCACCCGGCTGAGGACTTTGGCCGCGGGGACCCGCCCTCCACGGCACCCCGCAGGGCAGGGACGGGACCCCGGCCCCGGCGTCACGGGGCCTCCTTCCCCGGCCCCCCGTCCCAACCGGCTCGGGGCCGGTCCCAGCCCCGAGGGACCCTCCCGCCACCACCGGGGTGCGGACGCCATTGAGAACCGCGTTGCCATGGCAACCCCCCTCCCGCCCCAGGGGCCTCGCCACAGCGGGGCGGCGATCCCCGCGCCCCCCGCGCCGCCTCACGGCTCCCGTACGGAGGATACAGCTTGAAGCCTCGGAGGATCTCCTTGGCCCGCTCGTCCGTGGCCGACATGGTCCTGCCGCGCCGCGGGCGGGCGGACGGGGCTGGGCCGGGCCTGGCGGGAGCGCGGCGGGGACAGCGGA
>VZTB01010552.1:2119740-2145712 GCA_013397245.1 Thryothorus ludovicianus
CCCAGGCAGTGAGGGTCGAAAGGTTTCGTCTGTGGGGCTGCTCGGTGGAGCTCCAGCCTTGAACTCGGGTGGTGCTCAGGCCCAGAGCAGCTTCTGCTGGAGACCTTCGAAACCCGCCTGCACGAGTTCTGTGTCATCTGCTCCAGGTGACCCTGTCTTGGCAGGGGTAGGGCTGGATGATTGCCAGAGGTCCCTCCCAAACCTGACAGTTCTGTGATTCTGCGTGTACGAGGCTGGAGCCAACAGGACCAGCATTGTGGAGAAGGTTTAAAATAAATAGCGTGGTACCCCTGGAACAAAGGCAGCCTCCTTTGTGCTGCAGAAATTTGAATCACAGAGCAGTTTGAGTTGAAAGGGACTTAAAGATCATCTGGACTGGCCATGAACACATCCAGAGACAGGGCATCCACAGCTTTGCTGGGCAACCGTGTCAGTGCCTTAGCACTCTCACAGTACATAATTTCATCCTTATATCTAATCTAAATCTAATAAAAGTAATTTTGAAGCCATTACCCTTGTTCTATCACTAGAACTCTTATCTCCTTGTAAAAAATCCCTCTCTAGCTTTCTTTTAGGACCCCTTCAGGTACAGAAAGGCCTGAATAAGGTCACCCTAGAACCTTCTCTTCTTCAGGTTGAACAATGCAAATTCTTTCAACCTCTCCTCACAGAAGAGGTGCTGTAGCCCTCAAATCATCTTCATGGCCTTTACATTTGTGTAGCAGAGTTGATTGTGGGGGGAAGTCTCAGGTATGGTAGCACATCCCAAGAGCCAGGCTGCTCTTTAACATGAGCAAATTGGCCCCTCTGTTAAAAGTCTGAGTGCAACTGCTAAAAGTATTAAGTCACAGTAAAAATAAAGCCAGCAGTTGTAACCCAGTCCTCAAATAAGGACAAGTGAACAGTTGGGGTGCCATCAATACACTCACTCATGGCTCCACGTGCCTTCAAATCGTCCACTGTACAAAAGGAATGTGAGCATTAATAGAGGCTGCATTTAATGCATAAGGGCAAGGTCACTGCCAGTATCACCAACAAGAGATCTTAATAATAAAAATAGACAGCATTTATTTCCCTGATGTATGGATCCATGCTCGTTCTCCCACCATCAGTTTAAGTGTATGAAGGGGTCTTTTTGAGTCTGGGCATAATGCCAAGGGTGAGCTGTGCAAAATATATATCTGTCTTTTATTAAGAGTCCGTTCTGGATTTTAACTAGGCTGTGGAATTGCATGCTGTCTAAGGAGGAGGGACTAAAGATCAGCAAGGAGAAAAGACTGATGGGGAGAAAAGGCAAGCAAGACAAAAGCAGTCCTGGAAAAGGCAGAAACAAATGGTTTATGGAGGGAATGAGCCTGCCAGGTGGAAGTAGGACATGCTGGTTTACAGAAGTCATGAGGAATTCATTTCTGTCTCCATTCAGACTCCTCAGAGATGAAGGAGCCAGAAACCAAATGGATCTCATGGAAAGCTTTGAAGGGCTTCTCTAGCACAGGGGTAGGGATGTTTATGGAGTTTTGAGTTGGAGCCTTTGCATTTCCTGGCCAAGTCTCAGAACTCCCAAATTTGCCTTGCTGTGCAGGGAGGCACAGGTGTCTCATTCACAAATTTCTGAAAATCACAGAAGAGCTCAGAAGTGCGAAGCTACTGTGACTAGTGCAGGGCCAAGCAGCAGTGGAACATGTGACAGCACAACTCAGAGTGACAAAACCCCTGGGATATCCCAGAATCCTTGGGCTGCATTAACACAAACAGCACTCTCGAGCACATCATCTTAAAAATGTGCTTGCAAGAAAGTTGCTGCAAATCCCTCTATCCTCTCTTGGTGCCTTGATTGGAACTGAAAACTTTTCCTTCACATCTCTGGGAGGTGTGGCAGCTTCTGAGCTACCACTGCAGATGAGAAGGTGCCTCCAGCCTGCTTTCTGCTTCTCCAGCAGCTGCTCTCTCAAGGTGCAGGTAAAGGAGCCTGTGTTTCTGCAGAGCAGCATAACTGGGAGATAGTTTAGCAAACTGGGGCTTCATCCCACCCCACACTTAATGGAAGAGCTTGTACAACTTCACATCTACAACCACCCAGGCATCACTCCTTGCTTGGCTGAGGTCAAGCAGCTTAGTCCCTGGATCCCAGGAAACACAGAGAGTTTGGAAACTTTTCAGTAGGGCCTGGGAGCTCCCCTCCACCATACTCTGGAGGTGTGTGCTGGCAGCTGCAGGGAGTGAGGATGAGTAAGGTGAGTAAGGCAAAATAAGGAAAAATATAAGAATCACAAAAGTATTTTCACTGTTGGCTCTCTCCTTAGTAAGGTCAGGTGTCCTCAAAGTCTGGGGGGTCCAGGACCCCACTGCTTGGGGACATTACTGTGGCAGTGCAGGGAAATAAGGGGGAATAAGGTGAATTATGTGTTGCCTAAAAGGGATCTGGACTGCAGAATCACAAGGGGAAGAGGTGGGGTGAGTCAAGAGATAATGCCAACATTAAAAGATAAAATGGATTAACATCTCCTGGCACACAGAGAGCTGCGTGGGTGGAGCAAGAGGTTGCAATAGCTGTTTAAAAGGGAATGAGACAGCTGGACATCCACATATTTTTCCTCTTAAAAACGAAAATCCATCCCAAAAGCTGAGCTTAGCTGATTCTGTCCTCCAAAGTCCAGGTCAGTCAGCCAGCCTGGCTGTCAACAGTTGGGAGGTATCAGGACTGGGACTCCTGGCTGACCTACATGGGGCTAACAGATGATTTTTACCCACGGGCTCTAGCTAAAGGTTACAAAACCAATCCATGGAAAATAGCTCACAATCATATATTTCCATTTCTATTTCAGCCTGGAATTCGAGTTTTAGTGAGTGTTGGGAAAAAGGAGGCCACGCTCTGCTTGTCCAAGGCAAACTGTTCCAGCGTGTCTGCAGGATGACAGGAAGTGTGGGCAAGGACCTGGTTAGAATGTGATTAAAGAGGTAATTCTCCCTCCCTGTGCAGATGAGTGCTAAGTGTGGCTTAAGTAAATTACTGGCTGGCTTGTTATAGCCCTGGCTGAGTTCCCTTGTTGCGCAGGGCCTGGGTTTTTACATCCAATTTGCTTTGAAGCCCAGAGTGCCACAACAGCATTCCAACACCTGCATCTCTGCCCTTGTCTGACACCCCTTCTCTGTGTGATGGGACCCTGGGGACCTGCTGTAGATGGCTCTGAGACACAGGCTAAGCCCCATCAGTTTCCCTAATAGTTTCTGATGTTCATTCCTTGAAAGCTCCTCCCTCCTGACCATGCTGGTCCATGATTTGATCTTCAGGGACTTGCTGAATGAAAGTCAGAAGCATTTTACTCTCAGCTGAAGGATTTTTAACAGAGGCACGTTTTATTGACAACATGGCAGGGATGAGCCTACAAACTTTGGGGAGGTTAACAACCCCCAATTCTTGTTTCCAGCCTTGTTCTGATACCCCTTCAAGCATCTTTTGGCTCCTGATCTACGCTCTGGGGAGGATCTTAACCCTTCCAGTTCCCTCCCTGCTCCCCCATGTCACAGCCAGAGTTCTGCCCTTTGGTTTATCATTTGAATGGACCATTTTTCTATGGAGTTTAAAATGGGTTCTATCTTCACTCCATCTCTTGGTATTTCCCAGGAGGATTGGCCTGAGAGACTCAGCTGGTAGAATCATAGGATATTCTGAGTGGGAAGGGACTCACAAGGTTCATCATAATGCATAAGGGCAAGTTTGCCTTGCACAGCACAGCCCCAAGGATCCCACCTGAGTGTGCCTAGTGTGTCCAAACACTCCTTGAGCCCTGCCAGGCTTCCCTGAGGAGTCTGTTCCAGTGCCCCGTGCAACCATTCAATCTAATAATGACCCACTTCTAATAACGGAGTGGCCTTACAGCAGCAGCCCTTTGCACGGGTTACTTTGGGGTGCAAACCCCTGTGATGCTGCCACAGGACCGCGTATCCCCAAAAAGAGAGGCGAGAATTTCACTTGCCTATGCTGGACCAGCTGCTCAGGACCCAGCGGAGCAGCTGTTCCAGCATAGGCAAGCGCAGTTTGCTCCATGGGCTACTGGAGCGTGGCTCCGTCGGTGCCAGCACACGCAGCCGCCGCCCCCATCCCGGGATCTCGGGGCCGCCGGGTGGCGGCTCCCGGTCCTNGCGGCCTGAGGCGCGGCGGGCTCGGCGCCGGCAGCGGCGGGACGGGAGGCCGCGAGCGGAGAGGTAATGCTGGGGCTGGGAGAAGTCTCCTGGAAACGGGGGCGGCTGTGAGGGATCCCCGGTAAATTAACCCCTGCGGCGGGGCTCGGTGGGGCCCGAGGGCTCTGCCAGGGGTCTGGGGGGAACGGCAGGGCCGGGAAACCCCCGCCTTCCTGCTGCAGGGTCTGCGGGCCGCTTCCCGCCCCGAAACTCCCTTAGAAAGGCCTGACCGCCAGAGAAGCCCGGCTTGTCCCCCTGCTTGGGTTGTTGTAGCCTTTGGACAAGCTGCGTTGGAGTGTCTGCTGTATTTCAGTCACTTCTCACCGGGATAAGTCGGTTGTGGAAGCAGCGAGGCATTCCCTGTGACACGGGTGTGCTCGCAGGTTGCAAAAGCACCGCAGCTGTCCGAACATTTACTTGGAAAGGGGCAGAGAATTGGCATTCCTTTCCCACCAGGGCATGGATACAGCCGGCCAGTCTTTTGTAAGTTCACACACCAGCATGTGGTTTGATTACCTGTGAGGGAGGACAATAGAACTGTGCAATCTGAGTCTTCTTCCCAGCACAGTCAATCCATATTCTCTCGTGAGGAAATTGCCCTCTCTGTGGGCAGAGGGAGCAGCACTGGTGCGTTCTGCAGGCACGCTGAATGTGCTGCAGGGGTTTCTCGGTCAGCACTGAGGTGCTGTTCAGCCAGGCTGCCCCGTTTGCCTCTGATGGAAAGAACCCCAGAGAGACTTGGAGGGCTGAGAAATCTCTGTGTGGAGTATTAAAGGTTGCCCTCTCCATTTGAGACCGTTTGTACCTGCAGGTGTAATAGAACAGAGTAAAGTGTATTTTTAGAAGTTGACTAATACAGGAAGCTGTCTGTGATGCCTTCACAAGCCTTAATTTGGTTAGGTCTTGTGAAACACTGAAGCCTGTGTATGATTGTGCTCTCCCCACAAGGGTGGATGTGGGCTCAGCCAATGTGGCTCACACAGAACCAGACAGGTTCTCTGCTTTTGGGTTCTCTGGTGTTTGGTTTTCATCACCAGAGTAAAGGTTATGCCCTCTGCTTGATAATTATCCCATACAAACATAACACAAAACCTCCCTTATCTGCTAAGCTATTTGTTTGATTTCTGAATAACATGCTTGGGAAGTTTTGTCTTAATTGTTTGTAAACAAACAGCTCATTTTGTGGAACTTGTTAATAAATAGTGGTTTACATTTCAAAAGCAACATGTTGGTGCTGGGAGACAACATGCACACTAGAAATGTCAGGCAGCAGCCAAAGACAAAGACCTCTCTTTACAGGGCCTTAAATAGAGCCTTTGTAGAAAGGGTATTTTTATCACTTAAGCTTTCCAGTTAACCCAAAACACTTGAACTGTACAGTGCAGACCAGGGAACTGCTTGCAGGCCCCAGTTCCTTTTGCCTTTTGGGCTCAGAAGGCAGTGGGAATAATGGATACACACTGTATCAATGGCCAGAGTCAAAGGAAAGGGTGGGATGTGTGGGCAGACAGTGTGCATCAGTCCTTCACAGGGAATCATATTAGTTGCTGGTTTGGAGCTGTGTAATGAGGAAGGAGGAAATATCAATAACCATCTTTACAACTGGCATTATTTGGCAGCATCACCAAAAGGAGAAGTCTGAAAACAGCATGAAATCTAAACTGCTGTCCTGTAAGAAGGGATCTGCAAGAGCAGATCCTTTTAGGGAACTGATCAGACAGAAGTTTTGCTTAGAATTTGTGGGAGTCATTCTTGCTCTCCAGTTAAATCAGCAGTTGAGCCTGTTGGGATTCTGGCCTGCCCCCTGCACGCTGAAGAAAAGCCTGGCTCTGCTGACACTGGAATGTTGCCATGCTGAGCACCTTCTGGTTCCCTGCCAGGCAGAACTCTGCAGAGGACAAAGGATGAGTTAATATTGTGTTCTTTTACTGACAGATTAAAAACCTAGAATGGCAGGAGAACAGAAGCCATCCTGCAATCTTCTAGAGCAGTTCATTTTACTGGCCAAAGGGACAAGTGGCTCAGCTCTGACTGCTCTTATAAATCAAGTGCTGGAAGCTCCTGGGGTTTATGTCTTCGGAGAGCTGTTGGAGTTAACAAATGTAAAAGAGGTAAGAGTTGAGTTTTTATTCTAATACTCCTTCTGCACTACCAGTATAAGGCATCCCCAGAAGTTTCCACAGGCAGCCTGTGGTTGAAATTTCTGTGCTAGGAGGGCCTGGTGCAACTTATCTGGGTTGAGAGATTAAGAGACTGACCTTGCTTTTGCCTGTATATGTTAGGTGTTAAAGAATACCTAAATAAAGCTTTGCTACTTTAAGGCGACTGCTAACACAGCAAAAACTTGGCAGCAGCACAGTAGCAGTTTTAAGAAGGCACTTTGGCAGCCAACAAGGAAAAAATCCCTTTCTACTTCTTTACTGTCCTGGAAAGCAGAACTTCAGTGCTCTCCAAAAGTCTTTGTGAACAGATGTCTAGTGTATCAGGCCTGGGTGGTAACCAAATCCAAACCATTTCAAATCAAGGTGGTAAGCAAGTTCCAGACTCTTGCTGAGAATGCTCTGCCAGCCCCTGCCTCTACTACAATGAAGGAATCTAAGTTGAGTATCTCTGCAGCTGGAGTAACACAGTGTACAGCAAGTTTGGCTCTCCAGTCAGGCTCTTAAATATGCATAAAAACACCTCGATGGTTATTCAGCATCAAATCACAAGTACTGTTTTTTTCCTGGGTTTGTGTGCAGCCAATGGTATTAAAAGCCCCATCAATAAAAATCACTGCTTGGTGCTGCTGTTATTCCAGTAAAGTGTTTGCAGGCAAGAGAAGAGCTGTTACCTTCAAATGCACTCCAGTTAGAGTGTCCCAGCTTGCTTTGCTTTGAAGCTGTGGTGGCTCTGCAGGTAAGCTGTCCTAGCTTTCACAGGATCCTTACCAGCCATCACCCCTACCTGCTTGCTTATCACCTGATGAGAGGAGCTGGTCCTGTAGGTTGTCAGCTGAAGTTAAGATTTGCATTTTTCCTTTACCTCCCAAGATGCCACACAAAGCAGTTGACAGTACAAACTAAAGTTAAGTTCCAGTGCACAGAAATGGCTGGATTTTCTTGGCTCTAAAACTGCTGGAATTTCCTGCTCCTGAGGAGTTAGAAAGGGTCCAGTTTGGGATATAATTGCTTTTCTGGGTGCTGTTTGTCCTGTGCAGATTTAAACCATTCTCTGGAGAAGGTGCCTGTCATGTGTTGCCCATTTTATGTGAAGTTTCTTTTCTCCCCATCCAGCTTGCTGAGGGGTCTAATGCTGCTTATTTCCAGCTGCTGAACCTGTTTGCATACGGAACGTACCGGGACTATGTAGGTAAGAGACTTCTGCCATCTGCACACTGTGGGACTGGGATCACCTTTAGGACTGTCAGAGGCAATTCTTTGCTTTCTTAGATGCCTGATGTGGTGTGGCTGGGTGAAAGCATCCAGGAACAGGAGGAGAATTGTCCATAGGGGCTCTGGGTTACGTGTGCTTTTTACTTGCTGAAAGTGAAAGGCAGGGTTAGAGACTCTGAGGTGCTCCTGTTGTAGATGGGACTGCAGTGCTGGGTTGAATTGGTCTGCAGCAGAATTTATTGACGTTCACGGGCCACTTACCTCTGTAGAGGGAAATTTCAGACATCTCTATGGAAATTTAGATGACACCAGTTATGGAAACTGCAGAAAACTTAGACAAAATTGTTCTGCTGCATTATTTATAAAAACCTCTATGGTTTGTGAGATAACCTTTTATTCCATGATGGCATTGCTGAAACAAAGTGAATAATTTCTTAGCTAGAATACAAGTTGAAATAATGACTTTTACACAGCTTTAGAATGACTATGTGTGAATCATCTTTGTATCTGTTGAAATGTGCTTTTATCTCCAGTGCTTATGCTTCCATTCTGCTACAATTTAATGCTTCATTTGTGGGTAGCAGCCTCATCCAGACCATTACGGAGTGTGACAAATAATTCTGTCATACTGCTGATTCTCAGGGTGGTGGATGAGCTTTCTAGTTCCTGTAGGGAGCAGTGGCATCTGTAAGTGCAAGGACTGGAAATTCCAGTGTCTGTGGAGCAACATGAGCCTCATGAATTCTGTGACTGATTAGAGGATGTGCTTGCTGTCCATGGCTCTTGTGTCACAATGTGTGACAGCAGAGTTCATTCTTCCTTTTCTAGTGAAGAAAGAGAAAGAGGGAAAAGCAGTCAAAATGTAGATCATTGGATGAGGTGGGATGGATGGAAGAACTTGAATGGCCCTGAAACACTAATTTCCATTAAAGTAGATATATTAAAGAGTTTCTTAGCTTTGGAGGGCTGCCAGTTTCATTTTTCTTTTTAAATATTCATGAGGCACATGGATATAATACAGTGACAGTGTGGCCATCTAGATTAATGATTTCACTTCCTCAGCTTGGTGCTTTGCACTTTAAATTCTGCAGCTCTTCAGAGAAATAAAACCAGCTGTATTTGCAACCAGATTAGCAAAGAGGGAAGATTTTTTTCTGTCAGCTTGTTAATGAAATAAAAATTACTTGGTAGAAACAAAGCCATTGACCAGCTGTTTTGGCAAGGCACCAGTTGTGAATTACCTTATAATTCCAGAACCAGAATTACTAAAGAAGCAGATAAGAATGGAATTGCCAAGCTGTTCTTAGCTTTTCTCCTCCTTTCCCTGTGTGTGCCAGTTTCTCTGCAGCAGCTGCATGCTCTCCTCACCAGCCAGCACCCACATTAGCTGGAGGTATTCAGTATTTCAGGGTGTAGTGTAGCATAACTAGCCTGAAGTTCTTTGGCCTGGATTATGTCATTTTCGAAGTAAAGTCCTGAATGCTGTCTTTTTGGCATTAACAGCAAACAAAGATAACCTGCCTGAATTAACAGTGACTCAGAAGAACAAGCTGAAACACTTGACGATCGTAAGCCTGGCTTCCCGAATGAAGGTAAAGTGCGTGGGGTTCGACAGCTGTTGTCTCTTTGGTTTTGTTTTAGAAAATGGCATCCCTTCCAGAGCACTGAAGTTGTATCAGACTGCATGGGTGCTCACAAAAATACCCTGTACTGGGAAAGTACATGTAGGGTGTAGTGTTCTCTCCTGATGCCTTTGGGATTTTAACTTAGTGGACTTCCATGGGTGAAGTGTGGGGGTCTGAACTGATGTGCAGATTGGTCAGGAGGGTCTGGGAAACTTTGTATGTTTTTTTTCACTGCTGGAAATGGAGAATTATTCTTTGAAGCACTGACTTTTTGTTCTAGAGAAAATTATGCAGTACTCTTAATTTCTTCTACAATCCCATTTACCTTTTTTCTTCTAGAATGTGCTATACCAAAGCTTCAGGAATTACCAAAGTTGTGTCAGAATATTTCATAGCCTGGCAAGCATTTGTTCTGCCACGATCAGTCACTGCTGCACCTGCAGGTCAAAGTGTAGGATACAATAAACATTTGAGTCTCAACCTTTTGAGACTTAGCCATTCATTTTTGCTCTAGGACCATTAACTTACTCTTGGTCTTGCTGTTTTTAGTGCATTCCATATTCTGTGTTGCTGAAGGACCTGGATATGAGGAATCTGAGGGAGCTGGAAGATCTCATTATTGAAGCAGTTTACACAGATATTATCCAAGGGAAGTTGGACCAACGAAACCAGGTGTTAGAGGTGGATTTTTGTATCGGCAGAGACATTCAGAAGAAGGACATCAGTAATATTGTCAAAACACTCCAGGAATGGTGAGGCAGTCTCTCCACCCTCCTTGTTCTTTGTACATAGCTTGTCCTGTTTCTCCCCTCAGAGTTTCAAATGCTGGCTCAATTTCACCACATTCCATTAATCAGGAGTCTTATGCTATAAGCAGGGACTTGAAGGAGGAATCTGTTGGGCAAGTTTTCCAAGATCCCATCTGGGATTCAATTTGTGTTATGCATCAAGCCAAACTCTATCAAATTGTGAGCTTCTGCTCTCACCATAACTTCTACATGGCAGAACCCCAGTGAGGAGTCGAGGACTTTGCAGAAAATAGGTGCCAAACTGGAATCATGGTTCTGTTAATGAAGACTGTTGCTGTTAGTTTTCAGCCTTTTTCACTGTGTGGGCAAATTCTAGAGAATCACAGCTCTTTGGATGGGATGTCCCTTCAAGTTTGAAGTTTCAGGTGGCTTTGTCTTCTCTTTGTTCCTGCAAATGCAGGCTGTCTGCAGCTATAGTGGGTCTGTGGTGTTATCTCTTTGTATCTTTGCCAGGAAGCTGTTTCTCATCGTTTTGTAGGATTCCCTTCCCACCTAAAGAAATTCTCGCATAGACTGTGGAGCCCATGGCAGGTCCTGAGCTGACTGGGAATTGCTTCCTAGTTGCTATGGTAATGAGTGCATGAAAAGTAATTAAACTGCTGAGCAAATATGCTGTCCTGTGGTGGGGGCAGGTTTTTTGCTTTTCTGCTCCAAATCCCTCAGTCCCATCATGGTGGGAGGGCTCTGGCAGCTTCCAGGACCTTGCAGCGTTGTTTGGAAGGTAGCAGTGAACCCACTGCCAATTCTCTTTTTGTCTTCTCCAGTTCTGACTTCTGTGCTGAGTGTTCTTGTCATTTGAACACTTAACAGGCAGGAGGATTAACTCAATATTACTGTTTTCTATAATTTTAAAATTTTACATTTGAATGCTATATTGCATCCTGTTTAAACTGTAATTCCGTCTGAAAAGGAAGATGAAAGTGCAATGAACCTGCACTTAACTCTCTGATGGTAAGAGTAACACAGACTCTCTAGAGAATGCTGAGAAATTCATTGAGTACACAGCAAAGCTTTTTCTTGCCAGCTTTTTGCAGGAAGTATAAATTTAATAATCTCTTAAACTTTGAGATGAGCGTGACTTTTCAGATTGCCTGATTGAACTGTTCCAGGGAGAATTTGTAAACAGTTTGACATTGTTTGTATCTTGCAGGTGTGATGGCTGTGAAGCAGTTCTTTTAGGAATTGAGCAGCAAGTACTTAGAGCCAACCAGTACAAAGAGAACCACCACCGAACTCAGCAGCAGGTAGAGATGGAGGTAGGTACAGAGTCATCTCTGTTGTTGGGTAACTGCTGAAGGAAATAATCTGGTAATGCCTGGTTGATGGTCACAGAAGAAGGCTAGCAATCATGCAAATCAGGCGTGGGGTGGAAAGAAAACACATCTGCTTCTGAGTGCTAGTAAGACTACAAATATCAACCATCCAGCAGAGTGGAACTTTTCTTGATAAATTTGTATAAATTTAGGCTAGGTGACTGCACTAATTGTGGTTCCCTGTATTGATTTGTTAGGAAAGCTGTGCTTTTACCACAGATCTTCATTGCAACTCTGTTCCCTTCGTACAAGGCAGGCAGGGAGTCAAAAACACTTCTCTTTGTTGGCCTGGAAGTGTTATTAAAAATCTCTGTGGAGTCTCGATTGCTTTTTTTTGCAAGAAGTGCCCGCGGCAGCTCCCGCCGGTCGGGCCGGGCCCTGGCGCGCTCCCGCCGTTAGGTGGCAGCACGAGCCCGCGATCCGGCCCCGCTCCCGAGCAGGCTCCGGCCGCCGGGAGGGTGGGGATGGGCCTCCCGACACATCGGGGTTATCATCCTGCAGGTTTGTGTTTGCATCTGCTAGGCGGCTTGGTCGGCATCCATAGCACATTTGGTTTGCCAGATGCTTTTGGCTTGGAGTTGGCGCTCCTGACTCGCAGACCTTGGGGGTTTTTTGGAGGTTTGCTCGCTGTGTTTGTGGTGAGCCCTGCAGAGTTCCAGGGGGCCGAGGATGGTGCTTAGTGCTGTATCTCTCCTTTTCAGTCAGAGCAGCAGAAACATTATTGCTGCTTCCCACAAAACCAGTTTCTGTTCCTGCTTCTTAGCAAATGCCTGTGTCTCAGGTAGTCATGTAGGCCAAATGGCATTTTTCCTTTTTGAGTTCTGTCCTGAGAGTATATTTTTCTTCCCCTATCTCCTTTCCCCTTCCTGCTTCTGGCTAACAGAATGGTAGGATGGCTCCCTTCTTCACCAAGGCAGTAGCAGGTCACTCCAGCCAGACAGAAGAGTGGTACAATATTGTACCATTGTGTCTTAGGAAAAAAATTAATCTCTAGTTATTCCAGACTGGAAATACTCTCAGCTCTGTCTGTAAATGAGGATGAAACATTACCTTTACTAAACTCAAATGCAGAGTGTGTTACTGCTGGGAGAGTCTCTTTTATAATCTCCACTCTTATACTCCAGGGTTTTTTCAATATGTTTGTGAACAGAGTGTCTGGTGTGAGGGAAGGAAGAAGCAGGTGCTGATTCACTGTCTCTTCTTGGCCAGGTCACAAACATAAAGAAAACATTAAAAGCTACAGCCTCGTCGTCGGCACAGGAGATGGAACAGCAGCTGGTAGAGCGAGAGTGCCCTCCACACACAGAACAAAGGCAGCCCACAAAGAAGATGTCCAAAGTCAAAGGGCTGGTCTCCAGCCGTCACTAGACCATACCATCTAAATGTCATTCGGTTAGGAATGACAACAGGAGGAGCAAAAAGGGCCTGTGTCTCCTTTTTCAGTGGGTTCTGGGCCAGTCCCTTCCTGGCTGGCAAGTAAAAGCCCTGTTTGAACAGCTCCCAGTTAGCAGCATCTGGCTAAGTTACACTGTGCAGCTCCTATGAGTTTTCAAGGTGTTCCTGTTCTGGTCTTGTCAAGAGAGACTTTTAAAGAAAGGGATGAACCAAAAGAGGCAGGAAAAAAACCAAAATATCTGTGGGCCGTTTTGCTCCCTCCCAGCTAGTTCATTGCTGCTTAACCTTGAGGAAGCTGCTGTACTAAATCAGATCATGGGAGAGCTTCTATAGCAAGCATCTGAATCCCAGGGTTGAAGTGTGGCTACCAAAGCCAGGCTGGGAGTGAGGAAGCCATCAACACAGATCTTTTCATTCCCAAAGGGAGCACAGGAAGGTTTCTAGGCCAGGAACTGCTTTACGTGGAAGCCTTCAGCCTTTCCAATACCCCTGTCTATTTTAAACTGGGGTGAAATTCACACTACCTCGCTCTGTGAAGATGAGTTCCAGTGCTGGGCTGTTTACTTAACTGTCTGTTTACTGCCCTTACTAAGCCCTTTAATCTCTCACAGGTTTAAAGCACTGTTCTGCATCTCTGAGGCATCAGTACAATAAGGAGGAAGCAGGCTGCTCTTTCACACAGAACTTGCAGGTGGTTAGGGGCATGCTAGAAGCTATTCCTCCTGAATGTGATGTGACCTCCCAGAGCTGCTTGTGAGTTGTTTCCCCCATTGATACCTTCAAAGGGTAATGCATTCTCTCTTCCTTGGATGCTGGCGACAGTGGCAGAGGAGCCTGTTTGGCATTGAGGCAGGCTGGTGGCCCAGGACCCACTGGCAGGGGTCGCAGCAGCATCCCCTTGCTGAAGCAATGGACTTGACAAGTCTTTCTGAATTTTGAACACTTTCAGGTTGTATTTTCCTCCCCCTTTTTTTTTTCTTTTTTTTTTGTACGTCATTGTGATTCTAAAGCATTTCAGCCTTTGTTTTGTGGTTTGTTTTTTTTTGTTGTTGTTGTTGTTACAAACTAACTTCAGGTGATTTGCACCTAGTTTGGCAAGGTGTGGGGTTTTTTTTAAGGGGGAAGCATTGGAACAGCAATTCATAAAAAAAGTACATTTTAGAAAAAAAAATTAAAAATGCTGACTTAATACCAGAGTCTGGAGTCTTGACTTTGAGGTTGTTTTAGGCTTGTTGTCCAATGGCACTTGTTCACTTGAGCATTTATTTGATTCTTGGTGTGTGTTGACCAAAGGTCTGACTGATCTCTCTGATGCATCTGGGAGACAGGGAAGCCTCTTCACGTTTTGTCAGTTCATCTTTGTCCAGACTTGTGCAAAAGGATCTGTGGCAAAGCTGGTAGCTGAGCCCAAACAGCTTTGATGCCTGGTTGTGGAAGGTTCATAGTTGTGCTCTTAGGCCAGTCAGTTCCTTCCTTTGCATCTAGCAGAGTGCTGCTTTGTAGTTTGGCCCCTGCATTTCACTTTTGTAAAGAGGAGCTTTTCCCCTGAGCAGGCAGGGGAGCTCCAGTCCTGCAGCCAGCTGTCACCTGCCTTTGCTTGTGTGATGCACGTGCCTTCCTCTTACTGCTACCAGGACTCTGCCATCTGTGTGTTTGCAATCCTCAGTCACAGGACTTGCTCACTTGTGAAACTAAATCCCTCTCCTTTTCTTCTCCTGTAGTGCAGGCACACCAGCTTTTAATCTGGAGAGGAAGATCTAAATACCCTCCCTCCAGCTTCCTCCGGGTCAAGTCCCAGAAACTTCTGATTCTGGTCAGGCTTCTGATTCTTTATCAGCTTTCTCCCCACCTAGAAATGCAATAAGGATGTTAAGTGGAAAAGCCCAGAGTACAAAGCCTTCACCAGTAACTCAAGGGAGCTGTTTCCCAAGCAGTGGCAGTATTAGCTCCTGTTTCAGCTTCTCCCAGTGTTCAGCTGACAGCTTCTCAGGAGGTGCAAGTGGACCTTGTGTCCACAAGTCTGTGTGATGGAGATGGACTGTGTCTGTTTCTGGTTTGCTACATGGACAGCTGCAATGTGCTGCTCATCCAGTTCCTCACTGGATTTTACTAGTGAGGAGAGGCTCTATGGTCCTCTTTCCATTTTTGATATCAGTCCTGCAAAGTGGCAGGAGGAATACAAATGCCTTTGGGAATCATTTTAGCTCCTCATCAAGGCACAGTCTGCTGGGGAAGTAGATGTGAGTTTGGCACTCCTGATGTCTATTCCCTGCCAGTTACAGGAGTCACATTAGTTTGCTGAAGCTTCCTTAGTAATTGGGAGGTTTTGAGTTTGTTCTTATGTTTTTGCTGTTCTCAAAGCCTGGCTGGGGGTGAGGATCTTATTTACGATTTGGTTCGCATTGCCTTTGATCAGCAAAGCAGCAAGGGAGGAAATAACACTTTGAATAAAGAGCTGTCCCATGTCTAATGGTGACAGAGGACAGAGAAGGGACTGGGGTGTTGGAGGGGATGAAGCTGTGTGCGTGTTTGGCGTGCCAGCGAAGGGCTTGGTGCTGCAAAAGGAGGGGGACGTCTGCAATGAGCCCAGGCTGAGATGAGTCATTAACAAATGACATGCACAGAGTACCTGGGGGAGGCAAACAGCTCTGCAGCAGCTGGTTAATGAATCTGGCTTGAAGGAAAGAGTTAGAAGCTATTCCAGGAATGAAGCAGAAGGCAGAGTTGTTAACAGGCAAGGATGCAGGAGGTGCTCTTTGAGAAGGACAACAGATAAAGACTGTGTTGATGCCCTGTGACTACAGGAAGGGCAGCAACTCAGAGTAGTGTGAATTAGGGGCTCAGTTGTGGGCAATTTCGAGTGGGGAGTGCCCAGGGAGCTGTTACGGGGATGAGAGGGAGGTGGAAGTAGAGGAGGATTTGATGCAAACTCCCATGGATTGCCTGTGCCTGCTGGACACAGCTAGCACAGCTTGTCTGAGCACTGCTGGATGCTGCTCCCTGGTGCAGAGCGAGCATCCTGCCCTGCTTTGGTTTATGGCAGCAATGGGATGCTCCAGCTACAGCTCACTCCAAGATTGCAGCAGGACAGACTTTGAGCTATTGTACTACTATTTGCCTTTTCCACCCAGAGGGGGAGAAAGTGGATGGAAACTGCCCTCCCTCTGCTCTTCAGGGCTTTATTGTCTAAGCTTTGTGTTCTGCAGCTTTGCTTGTACTAGTGCTTGTTTAATATGGAACTGAGCACTGAGCTGGAAAATGGAAGAGAGGATCTCAGCTGATTGCAGTGCTGGTAGGCTGCCCTAGCCCTAAAGCTGTGCCTCATGCTCACAAATGTCCCTGGCATTCCTGCCGAGACTTGGTGGATACCAGCTAACATCAGGCAATTCTGGAACATGATAAAGCACTGCTGATGTCAGTCTTTAACAGATAAAAAAAGCTTTGGATTGAAATATCTTCTTTTTTTACTTCCCCTCTCACTTTCTTAGCTAAGTTGAATGCTAACTTATTCTTGTGTTGAGAGCAGGAGGGAAAATCAGTGATGCTGACAGACCCTTCTGTCTTCAGATTTGAGACATGTCCTGCAATCAGTCTTGTCCCGACCTAGGAAATCCCATGGATGCTTTTGGAGCTGCTCTCAGGCTTGCAGATCTCTCTCCATGCATCAGGAGTAGGACCAGCAGAGCTGCTCTCCAGAGTGAAGCTGGGGAAAGTGGAGCTTTTGCTCCTTACAGAAGACAGTGGTGGAAAGAAATGGCCATTTTCCCACCAGCCCTGCAAAGTGAATTTTTCTGAACATCTTTCAGTTCCTGAAAGAATGTAAAAGGATGCAGAACCCAGAGGGTGTTTTTTGTTTTAGTGTTCTTATCCTATGAGGGCAAAATGTGTTGGTCCACATGTGCAAAGCAGACTTGTGCTTACTCATTGCAGGGAGGACAGAAGAAGCAGTGGCCTTATCTTTGGTAGCTGTATTAGAACATAAATCACATGGCTAAATCAGACTTTTCCTAAACTTTCACTTCTGTAGAGTTTATGTGAGTTCTGCTGAGCTAGAAACCACACAAAGTCCACACCTGCACAGTAAAACAGTCCAAACTTGTGAATTTGTGGGGCTGTTGGTGATGGGGATTACTATTTTTGGTCTGAGCCAGTTGCAGACTGCAGTGCAGAAAAACAACCTTGCTCTTTATTATTCTAAATAATGGGGAAATAGAGAAATTTAAGAGCCTGCCCCACAAATACAATAGACCCAGATAGCCCCATCTCGGGCACCTGGTCACAAAGTTTCCTGTTGTTTTTTTTCCACCTCACTAGGTTCTCTGTAACACTTGACCTAACGCAAGGGAACCAAAACCTGAGTCTGCATAGCATATTTTTGTGTAATCTGAGAGAGAGTAACCCAGGGACAGCAAGAAAGGGAAATTAAAGTTTAGAGAGATCTTAGTTCCTACTTGTAACTTCAACCTTGTATTCTTGATATGGAATTTTAGCCTGACAGTCTGATTGAATTTCTCAACAGAGTTTTTAGGAATATGTCATTGTTTCATTTCTGCTCCATGACAAAGGTCCATGTCTCTCAGGGACTGTTGACATTTTGCTGAATAGTTCCTCAAGTTTGGCCCTCCCACAGAGCTCCCAGAGGTAAGTGATTGTAAAGAGAGTGTGTGTTTACCCCCTAGCCTGGGCTGACCCTGCCTCTCAGCATCCCCGTGGTGCTCCTCCCCTCTCTGGTTGGTCAGCCAGGCAAAGGAGTGGGCAGAGCAGCACTCTGCTCCCTGTCCATGAATCCACAGGCACGGATGCTTCTTTGTGCAGCATGTACATCTCATGACATGCCCCACTGCAAATTGCCTGAGTGTGGTAGCTGTGACCACAGGTTTTTTTTTTGTTGTTTTTAACAAAAGTTGTTCCTACTCTAGTGATCATGCATACATACACACTGGAAATCCCAGGCAGTAATGGGATGCCATAAGGTCATTTAACAGTCCTGAAATATATTTTTCCCTACACAGTACAAAAGAATTTGTGCCAGTAGTCCTTGCTTGCTCTAATTCTAGTAGATAAGACACACTTCCACAACTTCAGATCTCCAAAGAGCCTCTGGAGTATCTGTGTCATTAGGGTGTTTTTGAAATGCCCTAATCACACGTGATACCTCTGTGTTTCCAGAAGAGCTGATTGTGGTGGGTAAGCATAGCCTTGCTCCATCGGGGATCAGCCTCTTTGTGAGTCTTTGGAGCTTGTCCATAGGTTGTATTTTTGTGGGTATAAAGTTTGCAAGTAGTGCTGTCTCACCCTCCAGACTCTTCCCAAAGGTGCTGTTTATCTCACCAGCCCTCATGCCTCACTCACTGTCTCGTGATTAGCACAGTCCTAAGGCTGCTCCGTGCTGATGCAGTAAGTAACGTCTCGGTGTTTCATTGTCACCTTCACAGCTGTTAGAGAGCACCAGTTCCTTCAGGATCACCTGCCAGCTGTGATGCTGTACCTTTTACATCACGACTCTGAGATGGCACCTCTCCTTGCTGGCAGACAAGCCAGGTGGGTAGGCATTGCTCCTCAGAGCTGTTCTGCATCTCAGGAGGCACAGGCTGTAGCCTGGTTTAGCATAAAAGAAATCAAGGACAAGGACAGTGTTGTAAATAAGGGACAAAGCACAGAGCTGTGTCCTCTTCCAGCTCTGCTGCAGCTGCAGAGAGCAACCTTGGGCAGATGAGTTCCTCTGCAGCTGCATTTCCCAGGACAGCCTTGCTCCTGCCTGCTGACTGGGGCAGGATTTTGGTCTCCTGGCTGGGCAGAGTTTGGTTGCTGATGGAGTTGAAGATGCGTGTGTGCGGTAGGGGGGAGGTCTTACACCTTTTAAGCTTTTCCAGAAGTCATCTTCCTTTCAAGTAGCATACCCTTCTTTTCCTCTGATGCAGATAAGGTGGTCCATTGTGGGACTATCAGCTTAGAGTATTATGGGTAATATACCAGGTTAATTATGGAGGGGGCAGGAAAAATAGCCTGTGCAGTTTTCAACAATATCAAAGGGATGCTACCTAATGATTTTCTTATTAGCTCTTTTCCCATCCTGCCAGAGTCGCTGCAGAAGTGTCATTTACAAAGGCAGTTTGCAACTCATTACCCTGGATTTTCACTGTAGTTCTGCTCCAGAGAGTGTGGGCTTTTGCTGCCTGCCCCAACCTAATGAATTGCCTGATTGGGTTGGTGCTGCTGTCCCTCCTGACAAGGTTAGTTGCTGACTGACAGGAAGGGGCCTGAATTCAATTCCCTCTTGTTTTTAACTCATACTTGTGTCAGGTGCAGGCTCCCTCTGGAAGTTACCCTGTGATCCCTTGCCTTTGTTCTTCTGCATTCTGAGGGAAGCAGCCCATGCTTGGAGAAGTCCTGAAGCAAGTGGCAGGGGCATTGCTGCCCTTGGCGGTCCCTGCTCCATGCCTCAAGTCCCTTTCCAGATGGAAAATTCCTTTGCTCTCCTGATCTGTGACTCTGGGCTTCTCTTTTCTTCATTGCTTTGGGATTTGCTGTCGCCTGAGCTGGGCTTTGTAACCCTTCAGCAATAAGTACCTGGGAAAAGTTGCATGAATGGGACCAGGGAAAAACATGCAATATGGACTGGGGGAACAGAACTGGTTTCTCTCACATTAGAAGGCAGAGCAGTGTCCCTGTTGTGAGTGCTCCAAGGTCTGCTCCAGACTGTTTGGGCTTTGCCAGGCACTTGTACTACAGCACTGGAGGAAACATTTTGTCATTTTTCACTAGATAGCTGTGTGCTTTTTCAGGCTAGGAGCCTATGGCTCAACTCCTGCTAGGAATTGCTCCTGGAGAGGGGAAATCAAGGCTGTTCCTACATCATGTAAGAAGTGTTCTCATTTGGAAGCTGAATTGGCTACTGCTCCTTCAGCTGGTGGTGCAGGAAATGTGTGGGTCCCAGGAGTGGTGGTTGGAGCTGAGTATGGACAGGGGACCCTGGCAGTCCTGCTCCCCTCACTTCCAGGTGTGTGTACACACCTCTGCTAAAGGCTATTGTCTGAAACTGTGGTTGAGATATCAGATGCCACTTCCTGAGGCTGCACTTGCATCCAGAACCACTGTTGTTCACTGATGCTGTCTGGGCTGGGATGTAGCAGGGGAGTTTTCCAGGGATGGCCATGGATCCTTTCATGGGATGTTGGGGGGATCTGACCTAGCTGGCCCACAGGGGAGGCAGTGATACAAGATACATTTGGTTTTGCTGCACAAGATGCCTCCTTGCCTCTTAGATTCCTGTGGTCCCTCTTTCTTGCTGCCCTTGTTTTCTACTGAGCCCCTGTCAGGGAGACCCAGTTGTGGCCATTTCAGGTGATTGCTGTGTGCTAATGAGCCACTTCTGATTCCCATTCTTGCTTGTCCAGTGAAGCAGGAAGGTGCTCATCAGTGCTCTGAGAACTGACCTCTGCTGGCAGTGCCACTCTCTGCCTGTCAGACCCACTGGTCTGGCTGTGCCACGGCGGGGCTGAGGTTGAGTGGATCTGAGCTTTCCCAAGTGTTCCTTCACCCCTGAGTGCTGCCTTCTCTCTTGCACATCAGCTTATACCCCCACAGGGGCACAATATTCCCATCCTGCTGGTGGGAATCCATGTCCTGAGGGACAGGGTGACTTATTCCTGGTCAGACTAGAAGCAGCAAAGTGAGGAACCAAGCTGTTATCCTCTCCCCCTGCACCTGGAGCTCTGGCTCTGAGTGCTCTTCTCTGCCAAGCCAATGGCCTTTTGCCATACAGCTTTGCCCTCTTCCTTGGGCTTGGTCTTTCCCAGAAAGCCCAGTGGATGGGAGGGACTCATGCTGTGGGCTGTGCTTTTTCCCTTGGACAATGCTGCCAAGGAGAAATGGGGATCCAGACTGTACATGACCCCAGGCTGTGATCTTCTATCTTCCAACCTTATCTCAGGTTCTGCCCCACTTAGGTGGTCAAACTGTGTGGATTGAATTCCTGAGACTGAGTCCCTACTGCTGTGTTGAGGACAACCTCTCTGTCACCAGGCAGGTAGCTTTATTTCAGCTCTGGCTTGCAGCAAAAAGCCAAAACTGGAAGGGGAATTGTCCTCACTTTGGTCCCAGCCTGTCACTATGTCATGGTCACTACTCTGGCTCTATGCTCAAGGACCTGCAGCACCACCTTCTTACACCTCTGTTCAGACCTGGTTATGCAAACTCTGCACAGTAAGTGATTCCTTATTGTCCCCTAGGTTTCCTGGGTGACAGCGGACAATCCCTTCTAATGGGCATCTCTTTAGGAGCTCCTGATAAAGCCCCTCCTTCCCTGTACAGATGTGTGGAGCTGGAAGGGCGACCTTCACAGGTGTATTTGCCTTACAGAGCCCTGACAGTGGGATGTCATTCCCTGTGGGAGCTGCCACTTGCCCATCCTGCCTCCCTCCCTGCCAGGGTCTTGGTTTTGTTCCCCATAGGCAAGATCTCACGTGGTCCATCAGCTGCTGCTCCCCGTCCAGCTGGACCCCGTGGGCACCACAAGGTGGGTTCCTGTGTCTGACGGAGGCCGTGCTCACGCGAGGTCAGAAACGTCCCCTGCGCGCTCCTACCCTGATGATTGAGCTGTCGGGTGTCTGGATGAATCCTTTTGTTCTGTGCACCCAGAGTTCTGTCAGAGCTGGGGTGAGTCTGGCTGGAGGTTTCTATGGTTTCCTGGTGGTTGCTAAGGAAAAGGTTCGCTTTGCCTCTGGGTCTTGGTGACTTTCTTTTTGCCCTGTCCTAGGCACCGGAGCCCAGCGGAACATAATGCTCGTTGTTTCCCAGCCCACTACAATGGCCAGGGCATAATTTGTGACTCCTGTCACGGCTGGGCTGGGCGCCTGCCACTCTTTTTTTCTAAGGCCTCTTTGAAGAATGAGACCAAAGAGCCTTCAAGCAGGAGTTTGTGTGTTTACTGCACTCCCCACCCCCTCGCTTGCTGTTTCCTTTAGAGCTCCAAGTCATTTTAATGATTTATTTCATGCACTTTACATAGCAAGAAGCTGTAGCAACAGCTGTGTCCGTGAATCCTTACCAGGCAGCTCTTGGTATATTTTGATCTGTCTACATATTGTCCCTGGCTCAGTTAAATAAATCTCTGCTGGAGGAAGGGACTTTACAGCTTAGTGGCGAAGGGCTGGCGAATGGGAATATCAACAAGACACTTAGTGGGCCACTGGATCCTGGAATAGCAGTTCCTCCAGCACAAAGCTCTGCTCCCACCAGCACAGCTAGGGGCAGATCCAGCATGAGCTGTCTGTTGCTGTCAGCAGGGACGGTGTCTCCATCCAGCCCCAGTGCCAGAGCTGTGGTTACGGGCTGAAGCTCGGACTAGAAGCGGGTAAAGCACGTCTGGGACAGACGCTGCCCTTGTCACACTGCTGTCGATCCAGGGCTCGGCTGTTCACCTTGGTGGGCTCATTTCCACGGGTGCCATTTGGGATCTGGGCATGGATGTGCTGCCCGAGGCCGTGTGCTCTCGCAGGGAGCTCAGCTGGGGTCTGCAGAGTCTTGCAGCGCCGGGCAGGATTCAAACCATCAGAGCATCACAGGATTGGGAACAAGTTTACTTTTGCATATGGGATCAAAGCTTAAAATATCAGCTGGCCTTTCTCTCACTCCTGACTTTTCTAAAACATCTGAACAATTTCTTCTTCAGCTCTGTTAAAATCAATCAATCCAACATTTAAATTGTATGTGAATTTGATAAATAAAGACAGGTTACAAAATGCCACACGGAATGATTTTTTTTTTAAAGTTTTTCAACTACTTAAGACAAAAAATGTTACAATGCTTGACTTTTCATTTAGTTACATAAATAATTTTTTTATAAATATCTCTTTATAAACAATATATAAATAGCTTTACAACATAAATACATTTATGCATGACATGAATTTACAAACAGCAATGTTATACAGCTGGCTTCATCAGTCTCTTGGAAAAGCACTGTCCCTTGTCTCGGTGAGTGTTTGTATATATAATATATATAAGATAGAGAGCACTTGTTAAAAAAATAACAAAACCAAAACAGTTGGTGCCATGACTCCTCGTACCAAAAAGAAAAACACAGCCACATCTTTTGTCCATTCCAAGGGGTCTCTGCTTCTCTAGGTATTGCCTGGGGGATGGCCATGCCTGGCCGCGCGTGGTAGGAAAAAGTGGACTATGGATTCAAAGCCCTGTGGGGGACAAGAACAAAGTGCCCATTAGTACTTGCCATGCAGCACCCCTTACCCATCCCCAGCCAAAACCCCTGCCAAAGTAACCGTGGTCTGGGGCTGGGGGACGCTGGACTCAGCAGAAGCTGTCCCTGAGCTTATTTCTTGTGCTGAAGCAAGGAAGAAGTGCATCCTTTGCTTTCTGGCTCGTGTTCAGTGGAGAGGCTGAGGGAAGCTGCTGCTCTCCTGCCCTTTTGTCTACTGGAGTTTTTTTTCTTGTTCTGGTGGATTTAGTGAGAGAGAATGGGTGTGACCTGCTATGTAAGGTTTGTGTGTTCCTCTTGGAGCCCTGAGCTGGCAATACTTGGTAATATTGAGGAATCTTTAAATGGGGGAGGAGAGAAACAGCACCCATCCCTCCAGGACAGGCCATAGACCAGCACTGGCATCCTGTGGGCACGTTTGCATTGTGCTGTTCCCATTGCCCTGCAGAGCAGCAGGATGCTGGATCCAGTCCCCTCTGTGCCCAGTTACGTTACTGCAGGGCCAGGCGTGTCCCTGGGAAGAGCAGGTGGCCTGGGCTGCAGTGGTAAGTGCTGCTCAAAGTGTGAGTCCATCTGTGTGTGTCCTGCTGGCAGGGCCAGGCCAGAACAGTGCCTCACTGTCCCCAGCACCTGCAGGGAGACCTGGCAGGGGAGGCAGTGCCATGTCTTTCCCAAACCCATAGCTCTGGGGAAGTGACACTCCTTCGCCCATTGGTTGCTATGCAGTGGCTGTGAAACACTGTGGGAAGAACTTCTCCCAGATTCCCATAACTTGCTCGGATACAAAGCTGCCCTTAGGAAAGTGCTACTTGTGGCTGTCACCACACCTAGAAGACACCTGGGGAACTTAAGTATTGTTTTTCCAGAAATTAAAAGCATTGGAGCTTGGCTGAGACAGGAGCCTCACTAACTCTTCAGCTGCAGGCACACAGGGGTACCCTGCCCTCCTGGCACCTATCCATAGGTCACCCATGTGTGTCAAGCACAGGGGGCAACTGGGAACACGTGCCTGCATCCTCTCCGGAGCCTACGGGTCTAGCTGAAATTAGGGGGAGTCCAGTTTGAGCTGCTGCGAGAGCAGCTGGGGTCTCTGACCCTTCTGCAGGGCAAGGCAGCAGGAGGGCTGATGGATTCCGGACGGGAATGTAATAAGGCAAACTTTGGCGTCCTCCTCTTTGCCCACCAGCAAAGCCGGGGGTTGCGAGGCTCAGCGGGATGAACACCTGCAGTCCCGCCCTCTGGCATCCCTCGTTCGCGGGGCAGCGCATCTTCCGCATCCCCCGCAGTACCGGAGCGCAGCGCCCCGGCCCCATCCCGGCCCCATCCCGGCCCCATCCCGGCCCCATCCCGGCCCCATCCCGGCTCCATACCGGCCGCGGACTCACCGCCAGGGGTCCCTCAGCATCCGAGGCCGCTCATGGCGCCGATGCGATCCAGCTTGAGGCCGAAGCAGCCCTTGCCCAGGCCCTTCTTGTGGAGGCCCTTGTGGCGGCGGCCCGGCGGGTCCTGCAGCAGCCGNGCGGGAGGCCTGTGGGGAGGAAAGGGTCAGAGCGCCGCCGTCCCCAGCGATCCCCATCAGTGCTGGGGACCCCCGTAAGGGGCGCGCAGAGGGGTCGGTGTATCCCCTGTGCGATGCAAGCTCGCGATTGGGTCTGTGCCCGGCAGTGCAGTCCCTCACCCCGCGGCGGTGCTCAGGGTATCCTCTCCCCTCCCTAAATCTGTGCTCCCTTCCCTGGGGTCAGAGCATCCCCCTGACCCACACCATAGCGGTGTCTTCCTGCCTCGGTCATTGCATGTCCACACCACCCCTCCAAAGGGCTGGTGGTGCTGCACCCCTCAGCTGTGCTGCTGTCACTGTCCTGTTGTCCCATCCCGTCCCGTCTTCCCCCCAACCCATAATCTGAAGGGGCCTGAAAGCTGGCAGGTCCTTTCCTTTCAGACCCTTTTGGTCACTGCATCCCTCACCAGTTTACAGACCTCTTCAGATAATGGGGAAGGGTCCTGCCCCACAGCTCCCCCTGCACCCCTGTCTAGCAGAATGTCCCCAGCAGTGGTGGGGAGATCAGAGTTCCTCCTCCCTGCTGCTCCCTCCCCTAGTTAATGTTCTCTGTGTCTTCCCAATCCTCCAATTCTGACCCACAATTAGAGGGACACACCTCCTTCCTTACTGTCCCCCCATCTCTCAGGCCTTCCATCTCTCTCCCTGCTCAGAGCTGCTGCCCACCAAGCCCTGGAAATGTTCATCCTCATTCATTTTCCCAACATCCTCCCGTATCAGCACTTTTTCTTCAGTCTGCACCCCGGTGCCTTACAGAGACACCATCGCTCCTAGCCCACTGCTGTCCTGGGGTGCTCCTCAGACTGTGTCCCCATATCTGTGCCCAGACCTTGGGGCACTGCCACCCAGTGTCGGTGGCCTCGGGCACATCCCTCCTCCTCAGCATCTCGGGACAACCAGGTCCCTGGGACACTCTTGTTTGGGGCGCCCCTTCCCCATGGGACACGCGGGGATGTGGCGCACACCTCTGTGCCCCTGCCCGGCCTGTTTGGTCGGGACTGCCCGGAGTGCTCTGCCCTCTCACCCTGTCCCACCGTGCACCTGCTGCCTGCCCCCTCGGGCTGTGCTCCCCCTCCGCCGTGCCCGGCACAGAGGGGTCCCCAGGGTGACTCCGGGGAGCAGACTGCCACCCTCCCCTGCCCCGATCCCGCCGGCAGCGGGGCACACCGCGTCCCACTCCAGCCCGAGGTTTGGAGCTGATGTCCCCGGTCGTTCGGGACAGCCTGGAGAAGCAGGGAGTCCCCCTCGCAGTCAAACAGCCCATGCGGAGAGAAGAACCCCTCTTTGCACTGAATCTGGCACCCCACAGTCACCCCACGTCTCCCCCTGTGCCGTTAGGACTCTGAGCGGGACCGCGAGAGGCGGAAAAGCCGGAGAAAGCTCCAGCCGTACCTTCTGTGGGAGCTGAGACGCCGGCTTCGCCTCCAGCCTGACGGAGAGCAGCGCGAGTAAAAGTCCACCAGCCAGCAAGGGTGAGATCTGCATCCTGCGGGGCCG
>VZTB01010552.1:2146052-2343013 GCA_013397245.1 Thryothorus ludovicianus
AGGGCAAAAAGCACCTTTTTTTTTTTTTTTCCCACATCCAGGACTAAATCAGAAACTGTGCCTTCCAGGTCCCTGCTTGGCAGGACCTCCGAGACAGGGACACTGGGGACACAAAGGGATGGAGGGGGCAGCAGTGCTTTTTAAAGGCACTTAAGTGGGTCTCTCGGCTCGAGGGGCTGACCTGCTCTCTCTGCTTTTGTGAGGGTCTGGATGGTGTTCCTGGCCCAGGAGATGGGGCTTTCCAAGCACCCTGGGGATGCCTCTGCAGGGTCAGTGTCCCTGGGTCCCTTCTGGGGACAAGACCTCACTGGCTGACCCACCACAGGGCTGTGCAGCCTGGCCTCGCTCTGACCTGCTCCCGGAGCTAGAGGGTACAGGAGAAAGATGTGATCCTGGAATTCACCTCAGTGGATCACAGGGCCTCTGAGGATGCCCCCTGCTCTCAGCTTTCCTCTTCCCTGGCTGGCAGAGCAGGATTTGTGCCTCTGCTGCTGCTGGGGCTGGCACTGGGCAGCTCTGGAGCTCTGCTGGCTTTTTGCTGATGGAGCTGAGCACTGTCTCTGGCTCTCTGTCCAGGGGGAATACTCTTACTGGCATGAGGCCAGAGGAAAGACACCCCTTTCTTTGCAGAAGCACCCAGGGCTGGATTGCATTAAGCTGGATTTGCACCCCAAATCCCTTCCCTGAGACTCTGCTTTTCTTCCTGTCCCTGAGGTCTGTTTCAGTCTTGTCCTTTCCTCCTGTTGTGTATCCTGGTCTTTCTGGGCTCTGCTGCTCCACAGATCTCTCGGGAGCTGCCCCTGCTGGGGGGCTCTGTGGGAGTCTGTGGTGTCCCTGCTCAGAAGCAGGGAGATGTTTCCTCCTCCACAGCCCGGGCTACTGGGCACGGGACACTTCAAACGAGATTGGCTTTTCAGCTCCATGTGAACGGGAGCTGGAAGGAGAAGGTCTCGGTGTTTTTTCCATTGTGCCTGCCAGGTGGAGACAACTTGGACTTTTTTGAGTGTGAAGCTGTGCTTGGGCATTTGTCTGCGTGCAGGCAGAGCGAAGTGATGGAGCCGGGATTAGAGCCGACCCCGGGTGCCAGAGAGCCGTGGGTGCAGGCAAAGAGCAGGGAGAGGCCCCTTCTCTCGCGGTTCAGCCCTTGACCCACACGAAGTGTAGCTGGAAAGTGACAGCCAGCTTCTCTAGCGTGCAAGAAATGGGGGGCTCTGCACCGCTACCCCCATCAGCAAGGCTCCTGCAGGGGAAAGGGAGCAGCAGCTGAACCCTGGGTCTCCACAGCCTGAGGATGTCGGAGTGCCCGAGGCCACCAGCAGCTGAGCAGCGCCCACGGAATCCTGCCATCACCGTGCTGGTTGCGCTGGCTCCTGCCGGGGGCTGTGGGCAGCCTGCCCCGCGGCTTCTCCCGGTGGACCCGGGATGGGGAGGGAGACGAGGCAGATGGCTGCGGAGAAATGTCACAGTGTGGGCAGGAAGGGCCGCCTCGCCTGCCACCAGCCCCCCTGGCACGCTGCAGTTCGTGGGGTCGGTACCGGAGCTGCTCCAGCAGCCTCTCACCCCGGAGGATTCGAGCATCGCCACAAACGCCACAACGCGGTCAGGTCTCAGCCAGTGCCCGCCCGCAGGAGGCTCGTCCCTGCCCTCGGCTCTCACTAGCGTGGTTTTCATTAGTGTGTTTTCTTTGTCACACTGTGCAGAGCCTCGGGTTTGAGGGGGGAGAGAGGGGGGGGTTGTGCTTTATAAATCCAATTAGTCTTGTTATTCAAATTACTCTGCCGAAGTCAGAGCCGCGCACACAAAGCCTTAACTCAAACCAGATCAGATCGGTTGGGGTGGCAAAAGCTCAGAGAGGGGAGCAGAGGTGTGCAGGAAGGGGTTAAGAGTGTGAAATCCTTTTGCTTGGTGGGGTAGGGGCGTGAAAGCTTTTAACCCTTACAGGGATGGGCCTTCTGTAGTGCACAGCCCCTTGGGATGATCAGCCAGGATGAGAACAGGCAGACTCAGGGCATGTGTGGAAAACGAGAAGTGTAGAAAGAGGGCTGGGCTCACAGGGGTCTTCCCCAGGCACTGGAGAGCAAAGAGGATCCTGCACAGCTGCACAAGGAGGGATGGAGACCTGGGGGGTGAGCTGGAGGGGGTGACAGCCCTCCCCATTGCACCCAGGGGCCCAAAGAGAGTCAGGAGGAGAGAGGGGCACCAGGGCTGGCCTGTCCCTAAAAAATGCCAGTGTTGAACCTGGATTATGGGGAATGGGCTGCTGTGGGGATAAAAATGAGGACATGCTGCTGAATCTTCGTGAAGTGGGGTGAGCCCTGAGTATGGGGACTTTTGGTGTGTAAAGAGTGGGGAAGGGAGCAGAGACTGTGTTGTGTGTGAGAGAGGGCACACTTGTCTCCTGCCTGAGGGTGGAGAGGGATTCATCAAAGTGTGACCTGTGCCAACATGATTTGGAGAGTGGGAGGAGATGGGTCATGGGGATATGTGTGACAGCAGCATGGGGTGTTCTGGCCCCATCACAAGGAAGGGGTGAGTGATGCCTGAGGGTGAGGCTGCATCCTGCTGGGCAGCAGTGGGGCCCTGGCTCTCCTGGCTGAAATCAGAAGCCAGGTTCCAGGCACCTTCTGGAGGTTGAAGTCAAGGAGGTTCACAGGATAGAAATGTGGACCAAGTCTGAAGTAAGCTGCTGCTGTGGCAGTGAACAGACAGTGATCCATCTCCTTTTTCTTCAACTCACTCATCCTTAGGGAGCATTTTTCTTATTGATTTGGGAAATCACTAGCCAGATTTATGTCTCTTCTGCTGCCTTGGGCCAGAAGAGCATTTCCTGACCAAAAGATGGATAACCCTAGGATGAGGATTTTCAGCTGATGCCATGTGAAAGCCAATCATCCCTTCGCAAAAAGAGACATCAGAGGGCTGAGTGCATGTGATGGTGATGCCAGAGTGGCTGACATTTTCCCATAACTAGTGGCCAACCCAAGGAGTTGTTTGTTAAGAACCATCCCAGGTGCTGGGATGGAGGAGGTACAAAGAGCAGCTTTAAGGATAAGGGAGCTACGTGCCCTCCAGCACAGCAACTACCAATCCCCAGGAATATGATGTGTGCTGTGTTCACCAAGAGAATATCACCAAATGTGCTACAACAGGAGTTTTTTCCAGTTGGTTTTCTTTTTTTTTTTTTTTTTTTTACACGTTTTAAAGTAACTCTCTAGGGGTCTCATGATAGCCAGCTCAGTGAGAAGCAGTTTGAAGAGAGATTTCGATTTGGATTATTGGGATGGATGAGCAGACTCTGGTGCATGCCGGGGACTATTTGGTCCTACCTCTGTGGTGATGTGCCTCCTGAGGATGCTTTGAAGAAAGCTTTTCTGGGGAATAACACTGTAGCCCCTGAGGCAGGAGCACTGTCTGGCAGCTTAGACCTGGCCACTACTAGCCCCCAGCCCCAGCAGCCACCAGGTTGTCATGGGGATGGGATGGCTCCACCCACTGGAGTGTGATTCCCCTGGGGTGCTGTCAGAAACATTGATGGAGATTTCATCCTGTGTGAACATCCCTGGCGTTTGTTTTGGATGCTGCTGCTGAATGAGGCATTACAGGAAACACTACATGATTTTGCACTTCCCCCTATCTCCTTTGGGTCGGGAAGAGGGCTCTGTCTGAGGATACAGAGCTCAATATCCCCTCTTCCCAAACTGGGACATTGGTGGGGATACACCCCACAGAGCTGCCCTGATGGGGGCAGGCAAGAAGGGGGCTGCACGTGCTGCAAGGGTTAGAGACCAAGAGAGCGTTTCTGTCCCCTCCCAAAACCTCCCAGAGTGGCAGAGCTGAGGAGAGGGCAAGCCCCAGGCAGAGACTCACAGGTCTTTGCTAGTGAAGTGCTGATATCCTGAGAGGCACAATGTGTTTTTCCCCCAGGGAAAAACCTTTTGAGATTTGCCACTTCTCCTGGGCTTCCTAGGATGCTACAGTGTCCTCCTGACATTCTGGGTGTTTTTCCCAGGGCTACAATGGGATATCTGTGCTTCAGAGCTGGGATGCCTCACTGCTCTGGTGGGAGCAGGAACACAATGTCTCAGGGTTTTGTTGGATGTCAATAAAATGAAGCAATTCTAACGCACGGGTGACTCCACACCAAGAGCCTCCCTCTGCATCAGTCCTTGGAGGATATGAATTGCACTGCCTCCAGCTCCCAGCAGCCTCAGCTCTGCAGCTGATGTCAGGGCAGGTCGTTGGGATTTTCCAAGCTAAATGTCACAATCCTCCATTTCTCAGATGCCTTCCCCCCAGAAATGGGGGTCTGGCAGTGTTTCACCCACAGCTTCGGGGTCCCAACATCGTCCCAGGCTTGTTGGTTTTGGCACTGAGCATCCTTTGGGAACAGGAAATGCTCAAAGGGGTGATGGCCCAGAAAGGCCACGGGATGAGTTATTGATATCACATTCATCCCTGCAGGCAGCCATGCCGTGTGCAGGTCCTGAGAAGGGGTCTGTGGGAATGGACCCCCAGTCTGTATCCAGGGAATCTCTGTCACAGTGGTGGAGCTGGATGCCACCACTGCCTCGGGGGGATGGATGTCTGTGTCCTCCTGTGCCACATGCACACCCAGGCCTGGTGAGCAGGTCCTCACTAGCCCCTCGGCTCTGGCAGCAGCACATGTCCCAGCTTGGCAGGAGCCTCTTCCACCTGGTTTGGCTCTGCAAACCCCTGTCATCCTCGAAAAAGCCAGCAGCAGCAGCAGCACCCCTGCAGCCCCCCTGCCAGACACAAACACCCTCCAGCTCTTCTGAACTGGCTTCCTGGGAACGCACTCCAGATGGTGGGAAGTCCCTTTTGGCATCAGTTCTTCAGTGCAAAACTTTTGGGCTTCCTGAGTGTCTCTCTGGAGCCCCTGGATGTGGGAAACCCCAGGGGAGTGTTGGGAAGCAGAGAGACAAACAGCAGCAGTGCTGGTGGCCAAGCCTTTGACATCCTAAAAGGAAGTGATCCCACTGAAGCCAAGTTTGGGCTTCTTGCCTCTTTTTTCTTTTCTTTTTGGGAGGGAGTTTGTGCAGGTGCCAGTTGAGGAGCACTGAATGATCCTGGCTGGGGCAAGCGGGCTGGCATTGGAAGAGGAAGATTTCAGCACCACGAATGGTGGGGCAGCCTTGTGGAGACGATGAGGGTCTGGCTGGGTTTTGGCCATGCCTGGGAACAGCTGAGGTGGCCGCTCCTGTGGCCGGCTGCAGGGGGTCACGGTGGCCCCGCTGCCACCCCACGGCAGCCGCTGTGGACGTGCAGGGCTCCACAGCCCTAACCTTTAGCAACCAGACAGAATAACAATGCTGGCCTGCTGGGGCATAATGGCCGGTGTTTGCTTGAGATACAAAGGCACGGAGCTTTCACATGAGGTAATGACTGATAAGTGACGCTCTCATTCAGTGCCCCGCCTGCCGGGAACAGCGGGGCCGGGGCAGCCCCTGCCGGCCTTCACGGAGCTGCTGGGATGTGCCCACCGACCCTTCGGCCCATGGTCCCCACGGCAGCATCGCCCCCCCTCGCCCTCGGCGTGCTGTCCCCACTCATCACCCTTCTCCAAAGCGGTCCCCACGGGGGCTGTTTCAATCTCATCCTGGTATGTGGAGTGGGAGATGCAGGGATGGAGATGAGGGCTCATAGGGTGAGCCCCTACCCTTAGACTGCATAATAGTGTGGTTCTCTAGTTTCTGCCTTTCTGCAAAGTATCTTTTCCACCTCCCTGGGAGCATCAGAAGGGGTTTGAACTCACTGCACATCCCTTGCCCCATGTGCCCTGACCCCCTCTGTCCCCCAGCCCTGCTGCCCACAAGCTCAGTAAGTGCAGAGCAGCTCTTTTCCCAGGTTTCCTGATGTGACCTGTGGAGCTTTGGTGTCATCCATAGCCAGTTTGAGCACCTTTGGGAGGCTCAGTCCTTGCACACTGAAAACTGAGGGATATGTTATAAAAGAGATTTGACCATCACAACTGGCAGAACTACTGAGGAAGAGACTTAAAGGAAGCCAAAAGACAAATCCAGGTGACCTCAATTAAATCAGTTGCAAGGCACTAACCCTGCTCCTACCCTGGCTGCTCACCTCCTTCCTCCACTGCCTCCTTCACCTGCTTCTTGTCTGCCTCTCCCTCTTTGCTGGGGTCTAGTTTTCTCTTCCTTGACTGGACAAACAAAGCCAAGCCAGACCTTTTCCCCCACCTGGGGTGAGTTGCAGACATTCCTCCAGGCAATGAAGGAGATGGGAACCCATCAGTCCTGATCTTGGGTGGCATGTTTCCCAACCAGAGGTATGGAGGGCTCAGGAGAAGATTGGAGAAGCTGAAGGACAGGTGGGGCAAGGCCACATGTGTTGTAACAGAGCAGATGGTATCTGCTGTGGACAGAGATGGTTTTTAGCTCATTTATGGCAATAAATCTGTCGTGCTCCCCTTTATCCTCCCCGAGCATGGCTTATGTCCTCCGGCCAACTGCCCAGATGACTCCCAGTGCCTGAGAGATGTCAAAAGGAGGCAGACTCAGGCTTAATGCTGGGTGCTACTGCTGCAATCAAGACATTTCCAAGGGTGCTCAGAGGCTCCAGAGCAAACTCGCAGCCCAGCTTTGCCTTCAAGCACATCCTTGTGCATGTGTCCCTCTCCTGCAGGGAGGCAGAGGCAGAGCAAGCACCCTGCTGCCCTCCATCCCTCTGCCATGGCCTGCAACTCAAAATATTGTGAGAGGTGACATTTGGGTTTGCAGGGGTGGCATTTCCCTGTCAGTTGACGCCGGGTGGGCTGTGGGAAGCATATGGAAGTGTCAGAGGAACTGTTCTGCTCCCATCCAGGGTTCCCCTTGTTGAGTCATCTTGGGGTGGCTCCAGCCCCTTGGCCAGTCCCTCCTGATTAACAGTGATGCAAACGAGTGCCGGGCGGGCCCTCACTGCTCACTGAAACCACAGGCAGAGGAGCCAAAGCCTTCGTAAGCGGGGAGCTCCCAGCCAAGGAGCCATGTGGTGCTCTCACCTCGGCCGAGGTGCCACAACACGTTCCAGCCTCCAAGTCGGGAAGCAGCTACCAGTTACTGCCTGGGGGAAGAGGGTGAGATAATCCTGTGCTGTGGGAAAGCAAGCCAGGGCACCAGGCTGGGCTTGCTGCTACAGGACCCCAGGAAATGAGAGTGCAGGGGAAAAATCTGCTCAGGGACCTTTCTCTTTTAGAAAGCCCATGAGATGCCATGGAGGGTCATGGAAGCAGCACTGAAGCAATGGCTCCCTTCTGCTCAGCAGCCACAAGGATGGTGTGGATGGAAGATGGAGCCAAAGGTGAGACTGAAGCAGTCCAGCCCTTCCCTGGGAGGGATTGTGTTTGAGATCCTACATGAGACACCAGCTTGCTGTGAGGTTTGCACATGACCTCTTCCAAAGGGTGTGAAGGATGGGCACGTAGCTGGTCCCAGCCACTCAGAATCTTCTGTGTGCCCACGGGGCACTGGGAGGGAGACACAGATTTGCTGTAACTCTCACTTGTCTGAGCCAGTGATGGGGTAGAGCAAAATAGGGCACAAACACAGGCCCTGTCCCATGGAGCAGACCAGATTCCTAAATCCATGGCTGCTACCAGGAGAGCAGGGCTGAGAAATGCTCTGCTGATCTGCTGGAGATCGTGGTCCCTTGTGCAGCAGGGCCCCAGCTGGAGGCAGGAGGTGAGGGTGACAGAGGCACCCATCCTTGGTATCACTGCAAGCCACAGGCCCCAGCACCGGCCCCACAGACACAGAATCCTCTCTGCTTTCTCTCCCTCTGTGGAAGGACCAGGGCACGCTGAAGCCACTGCTGTTGGTGGCACCACCTGGTGCAGGAGGCAGCCTGGCCAAGCTCCCAGCTCCGCTTCATCCCCACTGGAGTGAGGAAGAGCAGAGACACAGAGTGACCCAGCATAAGAGAGGAGCTGCTGCTCCCACCTGGCTGGCACAGGGAGGGGCACAGTGGGGCTGGAGGCCTGGGATTCCCCCTCCATGCAGCAAGGGCAGCCTGAATGGATGGCATGGGGCAGCCCTGAACAGCTGGGGATGTGCCACCACTCTGCCATCACAGAGCAGATGCCAACCACCTTGCTTTATCAGCAGCCAGGAGAGCAGGAGGAAGCAGGGGAGCACATATTCTCCCTCTGACACAGTGATCCCATGTGGCCATGCTACCCATGGGGCCAGCTCCAGCAGAAACAGTCTTCTCCCCTCTTTGGGTCCTGTGGGAGCAGCTGCTGTGCTGGGGGCTCTGTTCCAACAGAGGATGGCTGCTCACTTCCTCTTGGCCAACATGGGGCAACTTGCTGCCTCCCAGCCATGCCAGGGCAGAGCTGAGTGCTCACTCTCCTTCTTGAGGTGGTCAGAGCTGCCAGGGTGGGGCAGCTGATGAGCTGGCACCAGTGCCAGCAGCTCGTGGGCAGAGGCTGCTGGCTGTGCATGGTTTGTGCAAACGAGACACTGCCTGTGCTGGTGGCGTCCTGGCACCGGGGCGGATGTGACTGTCCTTGTGCAGGCAGGTCTGTGCTTGCTGCCCTTGGTCCACAGCAAAAGCCTGGCACTTTCTCAGAGCAGCTCCTCAACCCACCCGAGGGCTGGAGCTGGAGTGGTCTGGGCGTGCCATGGCATCGTGGAAGCTCAGCAGTGCTGGCAGTGGGAATAGCTGAGGGGCCAGGTCATGTTTGGGAGTCACAGGTGATGATGCCTCATGGCCCGTAGAGGTGACTGATGGCAGCAATGTGGAGACTGATCTGCAGGATGAAGAATAAGGACCATGGGGCTGGTGTCTTCCCTATCCTTAGTGGAGGGGCAGTATGGATGCCTGCTCAGATGCTCCTGCCAAAATAAAGACTAAACAGAGCCTTTCCCCATCAGAAACCTGCCTGGAGACACCAGTTCAGGTCCCTTTGGATCCTTCCTCCACCCACTGAGGGGATTCTCCAGGCAGATAGCTCAAATGGGATTGACTGGGGGTGCCATGAGGACAGTTTACTGCTCTCCAGATTTTCTTCTGGTTGAAATTCTTTGGCAAACAAAGACTGAGTTTGGAGGTAACACCAGGGTGACCAAACCACATACTCTCAGGCAGAACCTGGGTCTGGCTCTGCTATAAAGCCTTGTGAGAGGTCTGTGGTCACAGAAAGATAAGGTAATAAAAGTGCCAGCTCTTGACTCTGCTCTCATGCTTTAATGCTACCCTCTGATCCATAGGCTCTGACTTGTCCTGGACGAGGTCAGGCCACTGCTGCTCAGCACCAAGAGCTGGTCACTCCTTGGGTCCTGCCATGTGGGTGAGCAGGGGATCAGCAGGTTTGCCTGCTGCCCAGCTTCCAGTGCCAGGGGAGCAGGAAGAGCTCAGGGAACAGCGTCCCAGAGCTCAGGGAACAAGATCTGAGAGCTCAGGGAAGAGGATTCTGGAGCCTGCTCTTCTCTGCAGGGCAGGTGAGGCCATGTAGATGTTGAAGAAGATTTCTCCATGGGGTTTTTTGGAGGTACAGGTGCTTGCAAAGCTGTGAGTTTCCTCGGGGACAACACCAGACTCTTTACAATATTAGATCAGCTATCCTGTCCTTTTTTTCACTGATCTAGCTATAAATTTGGCTGAAGCTGGAGCGCCGGCCTTAAGCTGGAGCAACCCACCCCAGGAGGCTCCGCTGGCCCCGGCTGGAAGCAGGTGGCTGCCAAAAAAACCCCAGGGATCCCGGTGGCTGCAAACCTGGCAGGCTGGGGACAGCCCGGGCTGGTGGCAGCACCTCCTGCCTCCCACATCCCCGCGATGCCCCAGCTCAGCGGTGGGCTCGCACGCTGTGCCTGGCCGAGAGGAGCACTCGTTCCTGCCTGGAGGCTCCCCTTTTCCCCCGGAGAGCTCGGGGATTTCCGTCCAGCGCAGGGAGCGGGGCTGGGACAGCCGGGCCCCGCCGGGGATGCCTCCGCCCGCCCGGCCGCTTCGCGCTGAGCCCTTCTGGGCCCTGCCGCGGCCCGTAGGCGCGGCTGCCCCGGAAGCGGACGGGCCTGGGACATTCAAACGGAGCGGAGCGGCCGCGGCGCCGGTGAGCGGGGCGGGGGTCGGGAGCGGGGACGGGACAGTGACCGGGACCGGTACCGGCCAGGGGACGGGGGGCAGCGGAGCCCGGCCTGGCGGCTCTCAGACCCTGTCAGCCCCGTGGCAGCGCCGCCGTGACCGGGCCCCGCCGTTCGCTGTCCCGTCCGGCCGCTGCGGGCCCGGCAGGAGAGCGCTGGCGGCCCGGGCCGCGCTGCCGAGAGGGCGAGGGGCTGCTCCTGGTACCGAGGGCGCGGGGGTTGTGTGCCGCTGGGGAGCTGGACAGCCCGGGGCTGTGTGATGGAGGCCCGTGGCGAGGCTCAGAACCAGCCGGGTGGCGACAACAGGACCGGTTTTCATCCCGGGCCCAGCTCGACGGGTGTCCTCCCTCTGCGCGTCCATCCTGGCGTTTCACTCGTGCTCATCACCGTGCCCAGGCAGGGCGGACGTACCTGTACCCACCTCTGCCTTCCCTCTGCTCTCTTGGGAACATTGCAATTCCTGGTTGCTCGCAGAAGACCAATAGTGAAACTGTGATGCGTAGGGGCTTCTGTCTTTTTCAGTGCTGCAGCTGCTGACTGCTAACGTGGTTAAAGTTGTAGAAATTATAGTGAAGGCAAGCTGTGAATGTTTGCTCTTTACTGGTAAATACAGATGACAAATTCCTGTCTCCGAGAACAAAACCATTGTTTGGAGAGTAGTCTCACTGGCTTTTATGAATGTTATCTGCTTCTGTTGCATTAGCAACGGGAGAAGGTGACATTAAAAGAAAGCTCGTGTAGCCCTACCCGCGTGTGTTTTGCAAGGTCAGTCTATTAGAAGAGTTTAGCTATTGGCCAGCACCAATGGAAAATCTTAGGAACAAGAATCACAAACCACATAAAGAATTTTTCCTATTTGTTCAGGGATTTTTAATTTTTGCTTTGCATTGTGAAGCCTGCTCGCATCCGTGCTCAATTACAAAGCAAACCCCGGTGCGATGCGCGTTGTTTCTCCGAAAGGGCACGGGAGGAGGAGCTGGCTCTGCAGCCCTTGTCCCTGCTGGGTAATGCCCCATTGCCAGGCACGGTGTGCATGGAGGACCGTGCCTGGGTGCTTTCCTCTGTACAGAGGCAGCAAAAGGGAGAGGAGGGCTCAGTAAGGGCAAAGAAAAATTCCAAGCATGGTGGGAGTAGGGTAGAGAATATAAATTTCACTTTTGCTGTTCTCTGTGTTCTGTCCTGCCAACATCCCTGTGCTTAGAGAAGGGAAGGGAGAGGTTTAATGGGCAGTATCCTTTGTTTAAACTTAAGGGTCCAGTGCCCCACAGTTCTGGGATAGCAGAGATGACAGTGAGCCCTGAAATTCTTCATGTACCAGCTGGGGAGAAACTCAGCTGTTCAACTTCAAACTTGTCCTGAAGTGAAAAAGAGGCATTTTTATGAAAATATGCAGAAGCCAGCAGTTGCACTGGGCTCCATTATCAAGAAATTCTTATATTCTTCTTTGATTTTACATACAGAAAAAAATCATCACTACATCCTGTCTGTGCCTATAATTTACCTCAAAGTAGCTCAACATAATTAGAAAATTGTTTTGCTCCAAAAGCTTAAAAGTTAGTGTCTGAAAAAGGATTGAAAGATGGCTGATCTGCCTAAGCTTCCTACTCGTGCAGCAAAGGTGGAGATGTGATACCATCTACAGGAGCTGGTGCTGGATGGAGCTGCAGGGGGTGTCTCAGTAAGAATTAGGAGTTCTTGCAAGATAATTATTATTTTAATCTTGCAATGGGAGGGAGTTCATGGCTAAAAAGACAAGCTGAAATGGGTAGTCTTGGTGTTTGAAGGAACTGTGCTGTACAATGGAGAAGTGTCAGTCATTGTGGGAGGGAGGTGACGGGCAGTGTTTGCTTTTGACAGCAACAGTGAAGCACTTCAGTAAGGAGTCAGCTATTTCTGAGGACTCCAGGCTGGACATGGCAAGATTTTGCTTGTGATAACCACTAAACTGATACTTCTGGTACAATCTGTCAGTTGCTGCTTTAATTTTCCTGGCTTTTTCAAAGGCAAGAAAGAGCAGATTAAAGGAATCCTGTGTGTTCGGGGTGGGACAAATTCCCTGTTTCATGTGGTGTGTGGGCAGGTACAGCTTATGGGCTGTGGTCATGCCTAGGTTATGGACAGGGATTTGGTGCTGGGCAGATTTTGAGTACTTTGTGAAACCCTTTCCCGACACTGCGGTGATTTACAAACCCAGGATTCCTTTCCTAGGAAAATTTCACATTTTTGTATCTTTCGGAATAATCAATTATTTGACACTCTGTTTCAGGAAAATAAACCTTTTTTCCTCTGTGTCTGTTTATAACTCTCCGAAGTTTGGGCCTTTCACTGCACTATGGATCAGCTGGGGCACGTGAGGAGTGCAGCTTCTGCCCAGGGTGCCAAGGAGGGGCTGAGCAGGGCGGCTGCCCCCCAGAAGAACGCGTACACCCGGCTCGTGCAGAAGCACCACAGCGGCCGCTTCCAGTCCTACCTGAACCACATTGCACAGCAGATGCAGCAGGAAGAGGGCTTCTCCAGTGACCCCAGCTTGGATCTGGACCTGCCTCTGAGGAGAGGCCTGGTGAAGGCTAATCCAGCCAGGAATGGGATAAACATGCCCAGCTATTCACCAGCCAGAACATCTCACCTGGAGCAGCCCCTGCCTGGGTTTGAGAACGATAAACCCCAAAGTGCTCTGAACAGATGTCCTCTTAAAAAAAATGCCACTGTTAGTCCAGAGGGAGACTTGGAGGTAGAAGAAGACTATTATGCGTATCAGCGTGGAGCTGCATCTGGCTTGTTAAATGTGGGTGATGCCCTTGGTGGGAGAACATCAAACAGCCTGAGACACCGAGGGGCTCTGCAGAAATCCTCTGGTTCTGATGAGAGGGAGGAGGAGGAGATGTGGAGGAAGAAACCTAAGAAACGAGGCAGATGTCCTGCCAACACTGAAACAGCAGCTGGACACTTGTTGACTGAACAGTTTGGTGAGGATGTGCTGGCAATGAATGCCAGAAAAAACAGTCACTTGTCTCCAGGTCAAGTCCAAGGTGAGTTCACTCTAATGAATTGTTTGGTCCATTTGCTACAATTACTGTGGAATTGAATGCAATGGGTTAGTCATGAATGAGTTAACAGGAGCCAGTTCTGCTCTGTCCAAGTTAGTCAGCCCTGGGTTACCTGTGGGTGGCTTTGTCCTGGTTTACAAGTAAGCCATGTGGCATGTGCAAATGCTTTCATGTGGAGCCAACTGGTGCTGGCAGGACCTAATTCCCTGGCCTAAACTCTGACTGTGGCTGTGCTGCTTCCAGAATCAGCTCAGGTCTAGAAGAGCCCAATTTCTGTGGTGTAGAGTCCAGATTAATAAGACCACTGGATCAGAGCTGACTCAGGGCACAGTCATGCTTTTCTTTGCATTGCTTCTTTGAATCTGGAGTGCTGGTTTGCTTTTGGTCCAGGTAAATCCAATACCCAGGGGCTGAGATGTCTGTGTAATAGCCAATTCCTGATAGAGAGTGTTGACTCCAGGAAATTTTGCTATTAGTAACAAAGAGAACACATTGCAGTGCTAAAGTGAATGTGCCTCGTAAATGTGATGTTCAAGGCTAAGAGCCTACTTAGGGACATAAGTAAAATTTTTATTAAAAGAACCCCTGAACATAGCGTGAACAAGGAACGAAAACCAGACAGGTTCAATTTAATTTCTCAGTGTAATGGGTTAAAACTTTCTCTGATTGTTATTTATGCTGAAATACTTTGATAGCCTGTTCTTATGGGCTAATACTGAAGGAACTCACAAATGTCACAATGTTAAATTCTCTGTAACAAGTAGAAAAGAGATCGATTTCTCAGCTGAGTAAGATCAGCCTGAGGCCTATCACAACTCTTGAATTGAAAATCAAATAACTGTTTTAGCTAAATCAGCCTTAAAAACTAAACCCTAAGACGCAAGAGGGGCAAGTAATAAGCTTTTTTCCAGGTTATTTTTGAGATTGTGGCAGCACATAATGTGCTTAAGTTGGTAAACTTCCATGAGTTCTTGCAAAAGACTGATCGCAGATTGAGATTTAATGCAGATTATGGTAACATTTGTTGATGAGTTTGATTTTTGGGAAGACTTTTTTTACATGGTTCATTGTAACACTATTTGTTGTGCTAGCCTGTCATAATAGACTTCACTTCCTCAGCTTTTGAAGTGTAGGAGGAGCAGATGACAGATGAAGAGTCTCAAAGGCATACAGTTTATGTCCAGGAAAATTACAGGTGCCTACATGGATAAAATAAAAATAGCCTGGCTTTCAAAAGCAAACACCCCCAGTGGCCTCTTGCTCTGGTTGGAAATGAGGTTGCACAAACCCTTTAAAAACTGGTTGTTTGTTTAGTGTAAACACCTAAAACAGAACATGTTGACCCTTGTGTTTGACTTCCCAGGTGGAAAACTCACACTGTGGGGAAGATTATTGGAAAGTTATTTGTTCAGCAGTGACACCTTTCTTCTTCTTCCCCCTGCATGCTTCCCCAGCCACCCTCCTGTGTACCTGCAGCTGGTGACCCTCCAGAGCACTTGCAGGGATGTGAAAACAGTTTCTTGGGGAGGAAAGAAATAGGAAAAAATAAATATGTCACTTGTTTCAGAGAAATGTCTTTTCTGCTGTTCAGTCTGAGTGTATTTTAGGACTCTTTTTTAAGTGAAATGAAGATTTTGCAGTAGGCAAGTGCTTAGGTATAAGAACTCACACATCACAGTATCAGATTAATATTTTCTTACTTCAAAGCTTGTATTTCTCTCTTGATGCTGATATAAGTCATATTATTTTGCATAGGCAGGTGTCTGGTTTGATCAGTTTAAATCAAGGCTTGTGAAGCTGTGATGGCAAGAATTGCTTCTGCCATAGCAGTGAGGCGTATCATCTTTTCAGGAGTGACATTTCCTCACAAATTAACTCTCTTCAGACTGTTGTAGGCTTTTCAAAAGGCTCTTTAAGCTAATCTCAAAGGCAGGCATCTCTCTTTATACCATTTCACTTCATTGTCCTCTTCTTAACATCTCTTCAGCTCAGGCTTAGCTGTGGTTGGGTTTGCAGTGACCCTAAAACTGACAGAACTGGTGGTGAAGGTAGATGCAGTGATCTGGGAAAACCCTTTGAGTGCCCTGGGGCAGGCTGTAGGCAGCAAGGGACTGGTCCCTGTTAATGTCCTGTCAGTGGCAGAGTGATTGCTGTGGCCTTAGAGGAAAGCAGAGTGGTTTACAGAGCCCCAAGCAGGTACCTCTGAGCTCTGGAGCTCAATTCTGCTGATGTGTTCCTGTCTGGAGGTCCATGCTTTTCCTAACTATTGGAGACTTTGCAATTGAGAGAGCTGAGTGTGAGTAGAGCTTCATTCTCCCTTGTCTGAAATGTGACACAGTCATTAGACTGCAGGTTGGATTCACTCTATGGCATCTATGGGAAGATGAAGCTCTAGATAGAGGAATCCCACAGATTGTCTCTCCCTTCTCTGCAGTCACCTCTGCCAGGAGAACTGCCATAAAACTTCTTGTTCTGAAGTTTCCTCCCAAACAAAATCTAATAAACCAGAAAATAATCCTAAAATGTCAATTTAAATTGTGATGCTTAGAGTTTTTAATCTAATACAATTTTCCTCCTGGTATTTTCTCTTAAATCTCCAATGCTCCAGATTGTTTGTATGTTAAAATTTGGTTAAACTTCCTTAACAGAAAATTATCAAGTCCCTTGGGTTGTTTTCTGGTTCTGATCAAAGGCTCTTAGGGCTTTTCCATTTCAATCCATAGTTAGTAATCAAAATCTTTTTTTTAGACTGACTGAAGTTGCTGTCATAAATGGGCTTAAAATTAAAACCTCCTTTTTCTTGAGGACAGAAGTGCTGACTCTTTCTGCAGCATCTGTCTGTCACATGTTAGGAGTTGAGATTTGCATGGCTGCTGTGTGAATCTTCAATATTTGTGATGCTTTGCTGTGTCAATAAGTAGTTTAGAACTCCTGTGTTTTATTTGGAACAGCAAGATTTCAGTTGCATTTTGAGGACATACACTTGCCAGCCTGTTTCTTGAGGGAGAAATGCTGTTTGATAGCACATTCCCAGGTCTGCTGGAAAGCCTAGAAATCAGACATCTTCAGAAAAAGACTGTCCTCTAAATGTGGGATGCCATCTTCCAGCCACACTTGATTTCAGAGGATCTTGGGAGCTAGAGTACCTGGGAATGAGATGGATTTGTTGATGTTGAAGCTTGGGTGGATCAGGATGCTGGTGAAGGGTGATTGCTCTGCAATAGGTTCAGATTTTGCAGGGCTGGGTATTCTGCCTCAGCCTGTATCTGCAGACAGCTTCCTTGGGAAGAACACTGTCAGCTTCCCTAGGTATCCTCCCGAGGCTCCTCTCACTAAAAACTTCACAGGTTTATGATGTGAAGGAGATATCTTGCCCATCTGTTAGGGTCAGCATGCCCCCTGAGTAGAAGCAGACAATTCCTGGGTAACAACATGTCACATCTGAAACAGTGGAAGATTTCCACAGACCTTTCTGATTTATCATCTGTCTGACACTTGGCATTTATTTGCCCAGCCTGTGGTACTTAACCAACTTGGGCAGCTTCCATGGAGGAGTGGTGCTGGCAAGCAGGCTGGTGTTTAGCATCAGAGCTTTAAAAACAATTGTTGCTGTTGGATGATGGTGTTGTGCTTGTGGCTGCAATCTTGACATTTAAAAGGTTCAGGTAAAGGAAATATCCTGGATTGGCTTTCCTGTGTGTTTGATGGGCACAGCTGCTCAAGAAATATCAGCCTTAATAAAATGGCAAAATCTCAGGTATTTTGTCTTCCCATTACTGCAGTATAATTGTGTGTTTGTCTTTGTTTCTCTGGGGGAACTTTGGAGGAAGAACCACAGCTTCTGCTTTTCCTTTCTTGTATTGTTAATTTGGGATAATGATACTTTTTAGTGGCAAGTCTTCCAATTCTTGTGTGGTGAAATTCAGTTCTGAAGAATGCTGTTATCTCCCTATCTGGCACCAGTAAACACGAGCCAGTAATCTACTAAAGGCCACAGAATCAGCTCAGTAAATGGAGAATGTTGGTTGCTGTGGAAATCTTTAAAATGTAGCTAATCTTGCCAGGTTCAATGTAACGTTCCTTAGATGACGTTAATCATAGTAATAAGATACGGGAGAGAAGGGAAAACTGGATTTACTGTATGGCCCCATCTGAGAAACACATGAAAAATAGAATGCTCCTTTCTCTAATGGTTTAGCAACGTCACCACAAACATAAATTTCTCTTGCTTTTGATAGAAAAAATGTTGCATTCCTGAATCTTGTGCAACTAATGTTTTTGGCAAACATCAGCTATAGTATGTGAGTTAATATCTGATGTATCCTCTCTTGGGGAGATGAGATCTTGTCCTTGCAGGGACTCTGTTTTTTATATGTGATCTAATAACTGTCTTCCATGCCCTTTACCAGAGCCCTGAGCACCCTGTGCTGCAGCAGGAGCCCTTGCATTTGGCAGCAAAGCTCTCACCTCTGTGAATGAAGGAGCTTCCTTCACCTGCTAGTGCTCAGGTGAAAATGTTCCTTGGTGGAAATACTTGTTGCTGTTAACCTGCTTTTTTTTAAAAACTTTTTTTTCCTGCTCACTAGCCCCCATTATGTAGTGCAGGTAATAACTATGCCTGTCAGTGTTGTGTTGGTCCTAGAAAAATTATAGGCTCGCAGAGGAATTGAATTGATTTTTAATAAATTTTAGATCTTTTCTTTCATGTGACTTGTCATCAATTTATTTAACAAAGGTCCTGTTGAACTCTTCAGTGTCAGTTTCCTATGAGATTAGGGTTTTGATGCCAAAGGTGTGATTATGGATGTTAGCATGTAAACTTAATTAAATCACAGCGCATGTGCAATGGTTTAAAACCTGTTTAGTCGAACTAATTAAATGCAGCAATAAATTTAGAATTGTTACCAACAGTTATCTGGTTCTTACAGTGTCATGTCCTGACCCTGTGCTGTTTAATACGTTTATCAGTCATCAGGAAGAAAATATGTAAGTAGGATTGAAAAGGGTTTTTTTGATGACTTGCAGAGTCTTGAATAATGGGGATAGTTACTGGCAGCCATCTGAATCACTTGGTGGACTGGGAGCAGGCAAACCAAAACCCATTTATTGGATTGCCTGCATAGAGCCATGACAGCAGTGTGAGGAGCCCTGTGCGGGAAGCAACAGCTTGGAAAAAAGTTTAGAGCTCTTGATGGATTAATCAGCTGAAAGTCCTCCCCCTGTGAAATGTGGCCAAAAGGATAATGTATGAGCATGGGAGTTGGAAGATGGAGTATGGACTCTGTGTGTCTTTGGCACGGCAGCAGCAGCTTCTGGAGTGTTGTATCCTGTGGTGATGCCCTCAGTTTGAGGCGGATGGTGATGAATTGATGAATGCTCAGAGGACAGCCACAGGGAAGATTAAAACGCTGGGATCGTGAGTGAGTGATTTGAGGAACCCTGCTTTAGTTATCACAGAGATGCTTGGGGGAGGGGAGTTTTCAGTAAATTGCCTACATGGGGAACAGATGTTCAATAATAGGCTACTCAGTTGAGCAGATTATGATATAATGCATTTGAGGCTAAACAAATCCAGGCTTGAAATACAGCACAATTTAGCAGTGAGGGTGAATGACCATTGGAACAGTTTTACCAAGGCTTATGGTATGTGGGCTGTCACCAGCAAGTTTAGAAGCCCCAATAACAGTTTCTCCTCCTGAAAAATGCTGTCATTCAAATAGGAATTAATTTGTAAAAGCCCCCTGTCCTCTGCTGTCCGTGAGTCAGGCCACACACCCTGGGCAGGTCTTGCTTGTTATTCAGGTAATGCCCAAGTGTCTCCTTCACCATGGATATCCAGGTAGGTAGCACAGGATCTTTGCAGCTGAATTCAGTGGCTCTTGTGGTTGCTCTCTAGCCTGTGGCTGCTGTGGACTTTCTCTGCTGCCTTCCTCTACAACTCTGCTCCTACCCCTTCTGTCCCAAATGCTGTTGCCCATCTTTTGCCCTCCCACCCCAATCCCCTCCTAACTAGCACCATTAAATGCTATGGGCTGCATGTCCTGAACTCCCTCTTGTGGGGAAAGCCAAGCTATGGAGAATTGAGATTTGGCTGGGGCAGGGTGGAAAACAAAATGTTGTGATCTATTGCATAAAATAATGTCTTCTGTGACAAAAATAAAAATTTCCAGGGTGCTGAAGGAAAATGTCAACACTAGCAGCTGCAGCCCACAGATGTATGGAGCATGCCCTGCCTTGGAGAATATTCCAGGCTCTCTGCAAATAAAAGCCAGCGGCCAAAATGTGGTTTTGTTCAGTTTGTATGTTTTTAGGCATTTTCCCCCACACTACTAGGGATTGTGATTAATGTACGTACTGCTCTGAGTGGATATTATGGGGAATGGTTCATCAGCAGAACACATTCAGCAGCACCTTGGGTTACCTCAGGATATGTAGGAATCTGAAGGGAGTTCTTTGATTTCTTCAGCTGTTAATATCTTCTAGTATGTTAGCACCTCCTGTCAGGTATTTTGCTTTTCAAAGCTTCTTAGCTTCTTCTGTTCTTTGAGCAACTTGCTTCTCTCGAACTACTGAAGCCCAGAAAAATCAAAGACAGAACTTCTACAATATTGTGTTTTTAAAGTGTTTTTCTTGAAGTCTTGAGGAAGCCTTTTCACAGCGTAGTTGCTGGATAAAACAAGGAGCAAAAGGTATTGTGGAAGATGTTTAGGGGAGATGGAAGGATGAGGGGGAGTGGAAGCAGCCCTGACCCACATCCCGAGGCAGGAGTGCGAGCCTGGAGGAGTGCAGTCATCAGGCGGAGTAGGTAGTGAGGAGGTCATGAGCAGGGTGGAGCAGGTTCACAGAGAGTCCTGAAAACCAAAAGAGATGTACCCCCTCCCTGACAACACCACCGCGCTGCTGCACGCAGCTGGAGCACAGTAACTATTTTGATAAACTTTTAGTCTATTGCTACTAAATGAGTTTCGTCACCAGCCCTTCGTTCAGAGCCTGGAATGGTATCTTTGGCTCTTGCACTCCTGTAGTATTCCTACAACACAAACCCTGCTGAGGAATTGAATAAAACTGCAATTACTGTCTGAGTTACTGAAGTCAAAAGCCTGCAAGCATGAGGATGCTTGGAAGTGTTTTGGAAGTGGAAGCATGGTGTCGTGAGCACATGATCTTGGCGTCAGGAGCGGTTTCACAGCATTGTTTTTAGCAGCAGAAAGAATCCATTGTGCATTTTTCTTCATTTTAGTTTTTTAAAGCCTAGGCCCTTTCTGAAAGCCAAAGTCAGCAAGATCATTTTTCCTAGTTCCATATTGAAATCTGGGGACAGGCAGCACAGGAATTTTTAATACGTGTGTGCAGATTAAAGCAAAAGAGCAGTGGCAACATGTGCCTTCCACCATATGTGTGCTTCCCACCTCATTTTCATGAGTCTGGAAATGAGCATCTGTCTCTACTCCCAACTTTCTTTAATATCCATGGATGTGCCACTTTTTTGCTACCTTCATTCCTAAGTAAGAGTGTTTCTTCCTCAGTGTTGCATTCTAAGAATGTTGGATGTCTGAATCCTTTATGATCAGCTGCAGTGGCACAGTCCCTTCCAAAGGCAGCTCATGGCCCTAAGAACTCCCTCACAAACCATGCCAGCCTGTGTTTCCCCACCTGGAAACACTGCCTGTCTGCAGCCAACTTGTTCCCCATGTGGTAAGGATTCCCTTTGTTCTTTTTTTGTTGGACGTTCAATTCTTCTGTGCAGATTTTGGCCAGTTTTCTGCCAAGGCTGTTTGGAGAATCACCTTCTCCAAAGAGGCAGGGTGAGAGCTCTCTGGGTTTGTTCCTGGATGCTGCAGTGGTGGCTCACAAACACAGCCATGCCTGTAGACAACCTGCTGGCAGGCACAGGCAGAGCTCTGTTATGTTGTAGGGAGTTGCTGGTAATCAGTTGGGCTTTTCCAGTCCTTTGAATTACTGCTGAACTCACTTTTTTAGAGCTGTGTGGACAGGCCTTCACTTAACCCAACGTCTTCTCATTTTATTTTGATTTGTCTTGATAGTGGAAAGTTACATTTAGATTTATGCTGTGGCTGGACCCTGATGGCTCTTCCTAATGGGTCAGTTAGTGAGGTTGAGGGGCCTGGGAGCTACTTCTGACAGCTGGATTTTAGACAGCATCCACTCAGTTCAGGACATTTGCATAGAATTTGCATTTTGGCTGAGCCCGTGCATGTAAATGTAGGTTTGTATTGTTTCTCTTCTTTGAATGACTGTTTAATTAACTTTAAACTTAATTATGCAATCTGCCATCTGCCTAAATCCCTACAGTGCTGTTATATCACTGTTCTTTTCCAGTTCCACCGAGATATTCCCTTTCCCAGAAGTTTTTTCCCTACTTTTTAATGATTAAGATAATTCAAATTGTTCACTTCTTTGACTGCTTTTGAAGAGGACTCACAGCAATGCTGTAGGAACTCTCTTAGCTTTATGGTCTGGCTTGGACCAAGCAGAGGAATGTGGTGCAGAACCTCCAGTTTAAGATTCTTTGAATTTACATTTCATGAGGGAAGAAGGATCTTTTATTTGCTTGTGATAAGGAGAACGCACTCTCAGATTTTCTCTTAGACTCCAGATTGAGCATCTGAAATATTGCCTACCATGTTTATCTCCTGCAGGTCTCTGTTGCAATGAAACATCACTGAACTGATAACGTATCACCAAGTCTTGCCTTTCCACTCCTACATCCCTAATGAATTCTTTCCCATGACATCCTCATTTGTCTCTATTGCTTTGTCTTTAATCTTGAGCCATCTACTTTATATAAGCTCTTGGCTTCAAGACACTGTAAAGTGCATGGAGGTGGTTCTGTTCCAAGGCTGTCCAAGAACTCTGAACTCTTTTACTTCATGTTTAGAGAAATGTGGAAGCACGACTGTTCCTCACATCAATTGGAGCAGAGTTGTGTTTTCAGTGGATGGGCTTGGGTCCTGTAGGTGAATTATTGGGGCTGTGGCACAGAGATAGATTCCAAGGAGTGTCTTTTTAATTTCCAGTACAGAACTCCTTCCTTGAGCAGCTATACCAACAGCTGTCTTTGTGTTTTTCCTTTGAAAACGAAATAGAACAAAAAAAGTTACCATTAGTGGGGCATTTAATCTCTTAAATCCGCAAAATATTTTGCAAAACATAAATAGCTTGTTACTTCTGGCCTGCCTGTGACCAGTGTTTTTGTTGACATAACTCACATTTGAGATCACTTCAGTGGTGTTTGTTGGTTTTGCCTGTTGTTTTCGCCTGTGTGTGGTAATTTGATCCCGGATATTGTAGTAGTCATTTAAGTGCTTGGAGATTTTTGACTTAGTCACTTCTATAATATGGCATCTACTGGATATCACTGGTGCATTAGAAATTCAAAACAATCTAACAAACGCATTTTGACTTCTAAAATTTGAGAGGGAATTATTCTAGAGGCTTCTTTGAGCTGCAGAAAATACCAAATAGCTTTGAAATTGCCTGTTTAAGTACACGAAAGGGGCAAGCACAGGGATCCTAGCAAAACCACCCTGATGTTAATGCAGTTTGTACTGGCAAAGCATCTTCTGCTGGGAGAGTTTATTTGACTGTGGAGAAGGAAAGGGGCAGTTGCCTGGCACAGCTGTGCCAGCTGTTGGTCTGTGCCTCTCCAGAGCTCCCAGCCAGGAGCTGCAGCCCCCCAGCTCATCAAAGCTCTGCAGAGACAGATTCACAAAAGTACCTGAGATGGGTTGTTCAGGGGCTGTGTAGGACTGTGGATTTTTTTATGTCCCAGATGTCTTTCCAAAACAAGGCAGAGTTTGTGTTGGCTGAACTTTAGTATTGAGACTATTAATACACCCTGTTATACATCAGCATCCATAGTGCCTCATAAAGTTGCAGATAGAACTTCCTGGCAGCTCTTGGAGAGTATTCATTTGCTAAAAGACCAAATTTGATGGTTTCTAAAATTTGCTTTGTCAACCTTGCCAGGAGTCAAGGGCCAACTTGAATTTACAAATCTGTGAGGTGATGCCTTGGGCTGCCTCATGGTTGGACACCATGATTCATTAAATCTCTAGTGAGGATGAGCAGAAACATGCTTTATTTAACTTTCTTGCTGTATTTAACCTAGTCTGACTTAAATGGGGGTGCAGGACTAACCACAGGCTGGTATCAGGGTAGTTCTTGATTTTGGTTGGTTAATTTCTGCTTTTGGGGCTAGGGCAGTGTTGAGTGATGCTTCTTTTGGTAGCTGCCATGTCTTCAAGATCGTGGGTGTGTCCTTATCATGCCTTACTAAGTGCACAGCTGGGTTGTCTTGAAGAATTTCTTGGTTTAAGTCATTGAAATGAGTCAGCAATGAAATGGAACATTGTAGAAATATGGACAAATATTTAGGAACTGTGTGTTAAGAGTGTCTCATTAACTGATAACAAATCGTTGTATTGCATGTTATCAGTTCTGGGAATATGCTTCTGTTTCTTCTCACGCTTATGCTAACTGGAAAACAGGGTTTTCCAAAGATTTCTTGCCATATCTAGACCATGATCTAATGCTGGGAAGCAGTGGAAAATCCTCTTAGCAATAGCAGAGTTAGAGGGGGTGTTGGTGTCCAATCCTGGACTGATAAAAGTAAATAGCAGATGCAAGTATTTTGTATTGGAAAAGTTTGTAACAATATTGTTCTGTCCAATGCTTTCAGCATAAATTCCCTTTTTTTTTTAATGTAAAAGGAACCATTACATGCTGAGGTAGTGTCTGGGGGGGTCAGACACTGTAGAGGTGTTCCCAGCACTGTTGTGATGCTTTCAGTCCTGCCCACCCCAGGGTGCTGCCTGACTATTGTAGGTATCTACATAAATAATATAGATGGTGAGAAAGCTGGAAGTTTGGATGTAAAAAATGTCTGGTGAAAATGCAGGTGCCCTTTGGTAGGAAAGGGAGAAACTATACCAAGATCTCCTTTTCTTGAAATTCACTTGGATCTCTCAAGTAAAACTGGTTCTTGCTGGATCCTGCATGGGAGTTGTCATGGGTGTGCCCATGAAGATTCAGTGATACTTCCCTTCTCTGCTGGTAGTAATCAAAAAGATTGTCAGGTGTGAGAGTGCAGTTAGGATGTTTTATTTTTGGTAAATAAAATTGAGGGTCTTGATTCTTTCTTATGTAAAGCAATATGCAAATTTTAATATAAAATTAAAGACTTTCTGGCCTTGCTAACTTCATGTTTAGTTGAGCATTTTAGTTGATTTAGTTGACCAGCTAGCTGATCAACTGACTAATAGATGGAAATTTAATTAAATGCAGTACTTTTCAAAAGCTAAACTCTAGAGTGATTTTGTATAAATTATGTCAAAATAAGCTGATTTAAAACATCTAGCCTCCTCTCTTACTGTAAGCCAGATCAATTATTCTGGGAAGCTGCCTGCATGCTTTTTTTTGCTCCCAAATAAGAAAAGATTAATAGATACTTTGGTTTAAAGACCAAAATGTGCCATTGTGTGATGTCATTGTTTTGATGGAGATGAAGTGAGGTGGTTTGGATTTCAGATGGAGCTCCAGTGCTGTCCATCCAGCAGATCTCAACCAGCCCCTGTGTCCTTTCCACTCCTTTTCCTGGTGTCCATGGTGAGAATAAAAGTGAATGACTGATGGTGAACTGTTCTGAAGGCCTGAGAATCCATCCAGTTTTCTTTCACGCCTCTCTTGCTGTGGAGGTGGGAGTTGTGTGTTTCTGCTTCCCTTTGGCTCCTGTGAAGGGTTTTCCTGCTCTGTGGGTGGAATTGCTCATCATATTTAGGTGTCCCTCTGTTGCCCTTGTAGGGAGCCTCCATCCCTGGTGCAGGTGTTCAGATTTTTTCAACCCAAATCTCCCTGCAGAGGACTTCAAGTACAGAACAGTCAACCACCTTTCCTCAAATTATTAGTCTTTTGTCATATCCCATTGAAAATGGCAGAATATCTAGAAATCTCTGGCAAGTGTTGGCTACATCCACAGGGAGCAGCTCTGCATGATCTCTGCAGCCAGATAAACACCCAAACGTGTTGCATTTGTTGCTTGTTGTGAATATTTATGTGTTGTGGACTAGAATTGCTCCGTGTTCAGGCCTGAGTGATTCTGCACAGCAGATGTGTTTGGTGCTCTGTGGTTGATTCAAGTCTCCTGTTAGGATGGATGAGCCAACCTCAGTTCTCAGTCCCTGCAATTTAGTCTTCCTTCCACTGAAATGATTTAAAATTTTTTCTTGTAATAATTTGCTTATTAGTGTATTTAGTATTTGGTTATTTTAATGCCTAGAATTTGTTACTACTTGGTGTGACATCCTGCCATTGGAGATTTTGTTCTATCTTACAAATCACTCAACTATAATACCAAGGAAAAAGTAAGCCTAGCACATGTGGTGCTGGATTAGGGTTTAACCATGTTTTGTGATAGATTTTTTAGAAAGAATAGTCTCAATATATCGTATGCTATTGAGTAGTCAGGTTCCAGTTTGCTTTGTGGAGTGATGTGTGTTTATGCATCAGAATATTAATGCTGAGCAGTGGGGACAGCAGGGAAGCCCATCTTGAGAGGTATTTCTAACTTCCAGTTTTAGGGGACAGGTGCATTGCAGAAACAAATACTGACTCTAGCTGGAACAGATGGTGACCTGCAGTTAGGTGTCTTTTGAAAGAAGAAATACAAGAAATTACAGTCATGCAGAATTTGATGTGTTCCAGTTGAATGCTAACTGTGACGGTTGCCTGTGGCTTTGTAACAGGGGTGGCTTTGTTTGCCATGCAGACCAGCTATGTTGAAGCAGAGTTTGTTGTTTTGAGTGAATTTTGTCTTTGAGTTTTGTTTTTGAGTTTGAGCAAATGAAAAATCCCACCACAGAGCAAGGCCAAGGCTTAAGTGCTGAAAATGTGCAGATGCCTCTCTTCATGTCTACCTTTTATCACACAAAGATGCTTCTCCACCTTTTACTGTTCCTGTACATTAGTTTTGGCTGTAGATGCCCCAAATTTTTTGAACCATTGCACAAGCCAAGTGCTGGGACAACTTCTCTGCAGTGCCTAATTCTGGCTCTTAACTCTCTGCCCAATTTATGAGATATTTTTTTGCTTTCCCCCTCTGCATTTTAGTTTTCTGCTCTCTTTATTTTTTTTTCAGCTCCTTCTTAATTATATGTTAAGATTTAGCCTCCTTTTTATCCCAAGCTCTTTAATTCATAGTAGTATTTTCTGTGACTCGCTGTCATAGAAACGAGGGCTTTAGAGGACCTTACGAGCTCGTGTAATCCATTTCACTACCTCAACTCAAGGAAAAAACTACTCTTCTTAGACCAACTCTGGCAGATGTCTGTCTCACCTATTTTTAAAAACCTCCAACGAAGCAGATTGCATGACCTCTCTGGGTGAGCAGACTAAAATCCTGCCTGTTGCAGTTTAAGTCAGATTCCTTCACCAAAACGTCTCTGAAAACATATCCAGGAGCAAATTGTGTTGCCAATTCTCTAGTATGTACTTTTACTTTTGGTATCTGTTTTTAAACGTAACTTGACCCTTAGGACATTTGTAAATCAGTTCATTAGAGAGTTGCAAATGAGTTAATTTTAGTTCCATCTCATTATGTGGGCCATACCCTTTGCATCACCTCAGCTGAAACCTGAATTTGCTGCTGTGCTCTCACCATGTTTCAGCTGCAACCTCCTCATTCTCTTCACTGGAAGCACCCTCAGAGTGAGAAAAACTTGATTGTGTAGAAAAAGGGCCAACTTTGTTGTGTTATTGTGACTGAAAACAGAAGCCTCCTCTTTGTTTCAGCTTCCCATTTGGAGACACTGCTGTGGTGTGTAATCTCTTCCTGGACTGGTCTGAGCTGGCACCTTCAGTTGTCCCTCTGCCTGTCCTGGTGTCTTCCCTCCTGAATTAGGAGGATCTCTCCCTCCTGCTGATTTGCCTATTGTTTTTTATATATATATGAAAATTGCCTTTTCTCTGTGACTGGGCAAAGTAGCAGTTTGCTCTTGTTGCACCACATTTTTTAACAACCTCTGTTTACAGCTTTTAAAACATTCTTTTCTTGCTGCTGTGAGCAAGCTGCCCTTTCGTTTGAGAAGGACACCATAGGTGAAAAATTTGCCTCGTAACTTGGATAGCACCGTAGCAAATAAGTTGGCGTTGCACGTTTTCTGACTTGCAGGTACAAGCTTGGACCCAGGGAGCGTAGCCAGGAGGGGCTGGAAGGCAAAGCTGTGATGACATGTTCAGTATCCAGGTGGAGGGCCAAGAGGGCAGCTGCGCGGCGCTGGGTTGCATTCCAATGTGCTGATCCGTGGAACAGCGTTGGCATACGCTTTGGAAGCTGCTGCTTGCTCTCCTGGCTGTAGGGAAGGGGCTGAGGTGATGGCAGGGAAGTAAGGGGTGAGTCTCTGCAGAATATTTTCGTATGATTGTGGCCTATTCTGAACAGGCTGGACGTTTGGAGCTTTGGCACTTCTTTCTGGTGTCCTCGTGTACGGTGCTGCTTCTGGTAGCTCCAAGTTAATAACTCCAGCGTGGGTTGTTAAGAATCTTTTTTTGCCTCCTTGATTCCCGACCTGCTTAATTAAGTTGTAGGGAGATTATATTTTCTCACTACTTGGGGGCTTAATGGGGTGGAGACTTTGGAAACAGTTTAACAATTTCACATTTTATACGCGCTAATGAATTTCCCAGGATTTTGGAATGGTTATATCCAACTTTAGCATCGTAATTTCCAGCGTTTTATTTATGCTAAAATAAGTTCGTGGTGTATTATGAGGCCCAAAGAGCCAACATATTACAAATGAACTAATGAAGACATTGTTTCTCTTGGATAAAGGCTGTGACTCATGGTTGTAACTTGTACTGAAGAACTAGAAACCCTGAGCTTCACCAGGACCACAAGCTGGCACTGGGGCTCCTCTTCCCTTGTTGTTTCAAACCTGTATTTGATTTCAGGTGCAGAAAAAAGAGGGTTTGCAAGGACCAGGAACAACTCTGAATCTGCAAGAACTCCCCAGAACTTCGATAGGAAGAGGCAACTCTCTGAATCGCAGACAGAAACAATGAACAATTCAGACAGCAGAATAAATCCCAGACAACTGGGAACTCCCAGAGGTATTAAAGCAGTGTGTGTACACGCTTCAGGAATAAGCTGCCTTGAAGCCTGTGCTTTAAAAGATGGGCTGGGATGAATGCTATTGACTTTAAAATGAGCTGTAAAAGACTGTTGATTATTTGTAAAATATGATTATTCCAGGCTTTTCGGTGTTCTGAAGTTGAGTGCCAGTATTTCTAGGCAAACTGTTCTCAGAAATTCAACTTTGAATTTAAAGCCTCTGTGCAGATTCTGTTAAGATACACAGACGTGCTTGGTGGCAAGGTAACACTTCTGGATTTTTGTTTGCAGGAGGATCCTATGCTGCTGTCCCAGCGTCAGGTGACAGAAAGAATGTAAATAAACCCACTCGAGGGAGGAAGAAGAGTATATTTGAAGCCTACATGTCAAAGGAAGATGTTTCAGCAGGACTGAAAAGGGGAGAGCTAATTCAGGTGCCTGAAATGTAGTGTCCATGCTCTTGTGATTAGCTTGTGGAAATCACAGGCAGTTGTTGGAAATCAGCAGCAATTGATGAAAGGGAATTGATGTAGATGCCAGAGGAAGATGTTTTCCCTTTCTTGGGATGTTCTACAAGTGGGATGGACTCATCTACATTTTTTTGAAGTAATTTTTTGTTTGATTGCGTATCTCTAAAATTCTTGATCCACACTAGGGATAAATTTCCTATTTCTGGGTGAATAATCTGCTGGCCATGATGGTCATTACTGGGGAGACACTTCCTTTTACAAATGATGCTCAAAATACCAACAGTTGCTGGTAACTTCTGTCTGTGTAAGTAAAAACAAAAGCTCTTAGCAAGATACCTCTGGATGAAATTTCTCACAAAAATGTTTGTGCTTCTTTTTGGAGCAGCAAAACTGCAGCTATCATTAGACAGCAGTTGTTTTCTAAAGAATGAGGGAGCAGACCTGCTGTCTATCTGCTGAATAGAGGAGATTTTAATGAAAGCTGGCAGGGCTGAGATGGAGAAGAAGAGAACATCCCTGCACCACATTCATAGTAGTCCTCAATATGATATAATGTTCTTCAGGACACACCTGGCATCCCAGTGAGAGCAGATTGGCTGGAGAAAAAAGGCAGGTGGAAGTCAATGAGGGCATAACATCCATGCTGAGGCATTGTTTACCCAAACACACACAGATCCATTGCATTTTAATGAGTGTTGTGGTGCTGGTGAGGTTGTGATACTTACTTTCATCAATACACTGGAGTCTCAAATGACATCACCTCAATTTTTATCTGATTTTTTGTTATAATTGCATTATAATTCTTGTGTGTCATTATAATGGCATAATCTCTGGAGGTGTGATGAGGATTTTACATAAAAGATTGCCTGATTCCATCCTGAAGACCAATCTCATGCACTCTTAGCTTTGAGAGAAATAATTTCTCTGCTGATGATCAGCATGATCCACTGGGCTAAATGGACCTTAGGCCAATGCATTTTTAAAGACCATCACAGACATCTGCAATGGGAAGCAAATGGTGAGGGAGGAAATGAGAGCCTTAAGCTGTGAGTTTCCTCATGGCTGCACGGGCATATGGCATCAACTGAAGCTTCTGCCTTTCCTTTAGGAGTGTTTTTGGCACCATTTTTGGTAACACAGCCTGATAGTGTTAAGTGAAGTGTGTGTAGACTGCCTATGAGGTCAAGTGCAGCTGCAGATGAGACACTTCAGGCTATGACTACTACCTGAGAATCCCATTGAAATGCTGAGTCCCCACGGACCTGTGATTGCATGATCCCTGGCAAAAGAATCCCTAATTCTTGTAAATGTGTAGTGTCTACTCCAGGTCATGTGCTGCGTAACTGGAAGACTCATATGTGCTTTCTTAGGCTCTGTTTTCCTTTCATCCAGTTCCACATCTCAGGGAAACAACTGAGACTGTAGAAGCTGGATTTAATCACTCAGAGCTGAATCTTAGGTCATGGGCATCCCAGCTCAGTATTTCTCATCTTCAGTTCATTCATCCTTACAATTTCATCAAGACCATTCATCACTGCAGCCTCAGCCGGGATAGGTGAGATCCTGAGGGCAACTTTAGTGAATGGATGAATATTCAGTGGTTTTTATCTACAATGTTAAGAAATAGAATGAACAAATCCCTGTTGTGTTAATCCCCAAAAGCAGGGCATTGTTCTGACATGCTAACCTGCAAAAAGGCTCCACAAGAGCCTATGGAAAGGGAGGACAAACCTATTGGGCTGAATCTGATGGTCCTGAGGAAACTGGAGTGCTCCCAGGCAGCAGCATGACTCTGAACATGGGCTGTCTCCTGGAGCATCTTGGAAACTCTGGATGTGCTTATATTTGGATGAGAATTTGAGAACTCTATTAGGGAGAAAAGAGCCTACCATAACACTGAGATTCTTGCTGGACCTTGGCAATGCAGCTATGCAACGAAGTGTTCCAGAAAGCCCAACCCACAGAAACTACTGGCTGACCTGGAGATTGCTCAGATGACACACAAGTGACATGAAGATTAGGCAGCCCTAGATCAGAAAGAGTGAAAGGTTACTCTTTATGGGTGCTGATGTCCATCAGTACTATTGATCTTAATGGCTTCTGGGACTGTATCTGACATAAGCTGTGTTTTGATAAGTAGCACGAGAAGTGTGCCCTGCAGATTTCTGGATTCCTTTAGTCCTGCAATGTGTCTGGAAGTGTCCTTTCACAAGAAAAGGGATCTGAGCTCAGGTGCTTACCAACGCTTAGAATTCCCAGTTCCCTGCCCTTAAAACTGCTGGGAGCAAACACCAGGGTATGGGGGTGTTTGGAATCACACTGGATGGCCTGAGGGCAAGCAAGATGGAATAACTCCTGCGTTGTTCCGTGAGCACACAATGATGGTTCTCTTCAACAGATGAAATCAGGCTGTGTGTTAAAGAGCATTGGCCCAAAGGACTCTAAACATCCTCTGAAGCATCAGCCAGAAACTCATGTCTGCTCCACGCCTCCAGTGTCTCCCAGACCCTCCCTGCAGGGCTGCTGGGGTCAGGCGGAGCCAACAGAGATGCAGAGCCTGCTCTGCTGTTAAAAGGGTGTTTTTCCTTGGAAAGCTCTTCTTTTGTGGGTGTGAAAGCAGGGGTTTCCCTGATTTTCATGGATTGTTTTTTCAAAGAAAGCCTTGGTAGCAATCAGATACTTGTGAACCTTGATCTTTTTTTTGGTCTTGTGTACATACAAACAAATCTAGGCGTATGTGTTATAATAGTTATTAGAAACTGCTTGGTTTGGGATGCTTGAAGTTTAGTCTGAGTATTGCCTGCCCTGGGTTTAGCAGAGCAGCTTGAGAAATCGTGACCCTTTTGTGTCTCACTGGGAAAGTTCAATAAGGTTAGAAACTTTATTGGCAAGAGCCTGTGAAGCTGCCTTGAATCATCAGAAAATGTTTTAGAAACCTTCCTGCAGGCCTTGTTCTTCCTTTTCATAACAAAGGCCCTAATGGCAGAAAAACACTGATAAATATAGCAGCTATTATTTGCAAGCTATTGTAAAATAATACAACATTAGTGTGACATCATGAGACTCTGCAGCCAGATCCTCACCCCCCAACACACATATGAGAACAGTTGTTCGTTGCAGATGGGGAGAGTGACTGGTTCCAGATATGATATCACAGCGTGAAGTGTACAACATTGTAAATAGGATTTTCATGGGCACAGATAATAGGGCCCATCTGCTTTCTAAGATAAATTTTTTTAGTTTCTTGCTTAAAGGAAAGAGCTGAAGTTTTTTAATGTTACTTGACGTAAGAATGCTAAAGCTGATCGATAATTAGGTAGTGCATATAAACTGCTGATAAACAGGCTGCACAATAAATGTGGTAACACCATGCTCCTCTGTGTGTTTGCTGGAGCTGGGCATCCATGGGCACGTTGCTGCTCTGGTGCCTTCTGGGCTGTGGACACAAACCCTGATTTTTCATGTGCATGATTGGCATTTACGCCTGACTGATTGACAGCTGTCCCAAAGTATTCAAGGAGATAGTGTAGAGGAAAACAGGATATCCCCTCATCTGCTAGATCCACATATGGGAATTGACTCATCGTCAAACAGAGCAACAATCCCTTTCCATTTTTTCCTCTATCTCTGTGGCAGCTTCTGATGACTGATTCTGGGAAATGAGTGGAGGACGACCATTGGGAGTTTTCCATCAGTGGGTACCAGTGCTAATAGAAACTGGTGACAGCAAGTCAGCTCTCACTTTGCTTAAGCATAAAATACCCCAGGGTTTCTCTCAGTGGGTCATCTTTGTTTCCATGCTGTTGTCCTGGGTTATTCCTGCCATAGGGGTGAGTGTCCTTGTTAGTACAAGTTATGTGAGACATAAAATGAGAGTGCAGATAGTACTCAGATAGTATTTAAAGAGTATGGAATACATGCTGCTGGTAATCTTGTATTCTGTATTCGCTGGTAAACTTTAGCAAATAAGTGCAGTGGAAAATCTTAGTAAATCTGTGAATTTTTCAAGGCAGAAAAACTTCCACATATAATCAGCTCTATTTTCCTATTGTCTGAGTGTTTCCCAGAATACATAAAAAATTATTTGCTGCAGTAAAGTTTTAAAGAAGCAATTCCTGTGAGATGCTCCTATGACTGCTTAACACAGAAGTGCAAACAGATGGAATCTGTTCATATAATAAATTGGCTAACATAACTTCAAATACACAAGTGGAGAAATTTCTAAAGTTTCTTCCCAGAGCAGAAGCCTGTTGGAAGCCAGATACCTAAGTTCTGTGCCCATAAGATTCAAATGCTGTCAGTTTGAACTGCAGTCACCTGAATCCCAGTTTCCAGGATCTTTTTGAGATGCAAATGTGTAGGCTGTAAGGCTTTGGTTGGCTCTGCCTTTCTCTTGGATGGACCTGAGTGCAAGCAGCAGAACTGGTTGGTTTACTTTGGAGGGTTGATACGAATTTGTTGCAGGTGACTTGGCCTTTAAATTGGCAGATAACAAAGCAGAAATAGATAGACCATGGAATTTTCAAATGTATTTAATATAGTTTGCCTTTAAGTATGTTTAAACAGAATTTAATCCTGTAGACTTTAAATGTTTATTTTTGGAAAATCCTTTTAATTCTTTTTTGGAAATGTACTTTATTATCACAGAGTTAGTGCTGCTGTCTGTTTGCAGGAACAGACTAAGCAGCCAGAGCCCCATAAGAATGATACCTGCTGCCATGCAAGCTCAGCTTTTCTTTTTCTCTTTCTTTGCATCCTCCAAAATAAGCAAACCAAACATTCTCATTTTCCAAGACAGAGCAAGCCAAATTGTTTTTATTATCCAATTGTTAATGAAGTTGGTGGATGTTCAGCAGAAAATGTGTGAAAGAAACAGGAGAGCTTGGATCCTCAGTTCACCCAGTAGCAGCAACAACTAATGATTCAACATCTCTTTGATGACAGACTGCAGTAGATCAGCTTAAGCCTATCATGAAACTGCCTTTTGGCTTGAAATTGCTTGGATGCTAAGTTGTCAAGACTTGAAATGGATAATGGAAATGTAGATGTATCTCTCATGTTTCAGTGTAGATGTATTACCCACAGCTCTCTAATTTAACTGGTGTTAAATAAAATTAATAAGATTCAGGCATAATCTTTCTCCTTTCTTTTTTTTTTTTTAAGGGACCCTTGAGAATAAATCCTAAGAAGTACCATGAAGCCTTCATTCCATCTCCAGTAAGTGTAATTTTATAATGCTTTAAAGTTCACAAGTAAAGGTGCATTAAGATAGGAGTTATGCTGTGCACAGAAGGTCACTCAGAGGTGAATGAGTTGGAATAAATGAACACAATCTAGATTTTCTTTTATATCAAATATTCCCAACCAAATTCTGCTTTCTCATACCTTAAAGAAACGCTTTGCTTGTGCTGAAGTTGGGGATACTGCAGGGTCCCACAGAGCCCAGCTGAAGTCAGGTTTGAGGACCACCAGATAGTGTAATCAGAAACCCTTCGTTTATGGCTGCAGAGGTTTTATAGATTTTCCACTGATTTAACTTAATCTTCCCTAAACAAATATGCTCTCCATTTTCGATCTGCTGCATGAGCTAATTTGAAAAGTCATTCCAGAAATAATATGCGTGATTCCTTTTCATGTGCCCGCTTTGGCACGGGCTGGATCTTGGTTGGCTTGGGATGTGCTTCTGCCACATGGGACTGGCTTGCACCTCTTCTCTCTTCTTTCCTTATTTTGACAGAAAAGAAGGACTCTTGCAATTTCAGGGCCTTCCAGTCGGGAAGGTGACCTCACACCTGGCACAGTCAAAGCTTTTTATCTGGAACTGACTTGGTCAAAATGTTGCTGTTAATGAGAGAGTTTTATATTGAAATGTTTTGCTGGTGTGGGGATGAGAAGGCAGAGCCTGCCCTAAGACAGTGAAACACTGATTATATTGTTGTCTTTGCTACTGACAGCACCATTGTTTTGGGGCTTGGACTGAAAGCCTTGAAATTCATGGTGTTTTCCAATTCATGTTGATTTGGGGCAATGTTTTGGAGCTTTGTCAGAGAAGGTTGGCATTACAGCAGTGGGAAAAGGTTGAGTGTGCACAGAATACACTAACATTAACTAGAGGAAGAAGTACAGAACAGCTCTCTGGTACATCAGGAGGGAAGTGTGTAAGTGAAAGGAACTTTGATCCTTCCTTTGCCAAGTGTCCTTGTAGGTGTGGTAAGTGTAAGCTGTTAAGTATAGTCTCTGAATTTTCAAAATGCTGGATTATAAAGGAAGTTCAGCTACTCTCATGAGTTATTTGATTGGGCTTTACCCCTAATCGCCCCTCTGGTGTCCAGCTGTTGCCTTGTGCCTGTTCTGTGTGCAGGAATGCATACATTAAGGAAGACTGGCAGAGGTGGTTATCTCAGCTATCTTTCTAATTTTCTGCCTTTTATGGAGATGAATACCAGAACCAGCAAAATCAACACCTGGATGAGGATGACTCTGGCTTGTGTAGGCACAGTCCTTAAAGGTAGATGCTTTGGGAAGCTTATCCTTTGTATAACATTATTTGCCATAATGGAGGGGTTGCAGCCTTGGAGTTCTTCAGCATTTCCCATCGTTGCCAGATGCTGCAAGAGCTGCAGCTGTGAAAAATCACCCTTTCTTTCCTGCTGTTGACGAGGGCACTGTACCCCTTTCACTTCAGCTATGCCTTGGCCATGGCTTCATGGAGTTCAATGCAACAGCTGTTCACCCTCTGACACCAGAAGTCCCTGTGTGTTTCTTGCTGCACATGTGCTCTGTCTGCTTGTCTTGTTGTTGCATGAAGAGTTGAGGGGAAGGCCCAGGGCTTTTTTCTTGAAGCTACTCAGAGAACAGACCCCAAGAATTTATATCTCTGCCTTGCAGTGTGTTCCCTGCCCAGGATGGTGTTGTTTGAAGTGTCAGTGTGAAGGATGGTGCTGCTGAGCATGAGTGACAGTGACTGGAGCTGTGCTCTGCTTCTGGGAGACACTTCCAGAGCAGATGAAGTACTGCAGATCTCTTGTCAGAGGGGGATGGGGAGCACTGCTGGAGATATTTGCAGAGAAAGCCCCGTGCTCCCTGGAGGGGGCTGTGGAGGTCTTGAGGCTGTTGTGGCTGATGGAATAGATGCACCCCAGGGACATCTGAGACGTTGCAAGAGATTGTGCTCTGTTCTCATTCAGTGCCATTTTAATTGCACTGGTAATCTGAAGTGTCAGCTGTGCAGAGGAAGAAGTGGAATGCACGGATTTTCTTGGAAGTGTGTAAGTTCACCCAACAATTGTGAGCCTGGAGCTCAAGATATAGAGATGTTTCTTTTTGGAGGGAAAACCACAACTGACGGCAGTTTTCTCATTACAGCTTTGTTGCAGATGTTGAAATTAACTGCTATAAAATAGGTGTGCATACACATTTGTGAATTTGTGTGTGTGTATATGTATAGTATGGAAAGAGGGTGTGTGGGTGCAATTAAAGACAAGACTCTTGCAGAGTGTGGAGATGCAGCTTTAACCAGATACTGTGACAAATCAGACACCTTTGAAGGGAATAGAAGAAAACATCCTGTATTTTCATGAACACAGGAGAAAAGGAACAAAAAAGCATAGAACAAATTATTGTGAATGCCTGCCTGTGTCCTGCAGCCCAGAGCAGCTACAGGTACAAAAAAACCCAAAAACCCCTGTAACCCTAACCAGGAATTTGCCTCAGAAAGTGACTTTGAGCATTTCATTTTTATGTATATGACAGATTTAGATAAAGGGTTGGAGCTGGAAGGAAAGGATGGGGGAGAAATAAGGAATAAGACCATGTGTAAAAAATCTGGCTTTTTGAAAAGAATGGTTTCCAATTTGAATTATGTTGGTCCAAGAGGCTTTGCAATTTTTCTGCATCTTGTCATGGGAGGCAGCTTTCGCACAGCTGTTGAGCTGCTGCTGCTGCTTTTCTTTCTAAGAGTAATTTGGTCTCTTGGAGGACAGCCTTAGTTTCACATCATGGCAGGGTTCTTCCTTTTATTGTTTTGGTATCTAAGCAGAGTAAGATACTTATGTGATATTTGGGCTTCATGTTTTCAGGTTATAAAAGAAGTTTTTCTTGGACACTGAGCATGCTGGTAGTTCTGATTGGATTTATTCACGCGTATGAGACTCAGGAGTGTCTGAGAAACAGCTGAAGTTGTGATTAAGACTTTAAATCTTGTGAGACTGTTTTTTTCTTTGAAAGACAATGAAATACTAATCTGAAGAAATTCAAACTCCTTTTTTGTACCTCAAAACTATGCAAAGATAACTCTCTTCAGAAAAGCTATTTAAACTGGTCATATTGATACTAAATGCTCTCATGGTTTGACACATTCATTGCACTGTGAACAGACACGTGGAATTTTTGTATACTGAATTACGGGAAAGCAAAAATGAAAGCAGCAAGAGCATGGTCAATAGTTATCAAAAGAATAAAAAAAGAGGACAAAACTGGCAATCCTTTAAAAACTAAAATCTTTGTGTTAGCATTTCAGGAAACTTCGTTCACCCCATGAAGAAAATCTTGCAAACTCAATCTAGAGTAACCGAATGCCAAACATGTCTGGGGTGGATAATCATAGTGTGTGCAATTAGTAGAGGCTCTTGTGCAAGGATGCTAACCCAGAATGTTCAGGGAAGGTGTCCTGACATGTCTGTTACAGTAAAAGATCTCCTGGCTTGCAATTGGCATCTGCGGTTGTCATTATTTGAGATACCTTCTAACATTAGTTGTGCCAAATGCAGAATATATGGTGTTGACTCATTTGAAAAACAAGAGACTGTGTCCCTAACCACAGTCCACACCACCTCCACAGAGTGACCTGCTGATCCTGGAGCTGCAAGTCTCTTCTTTCCCAGCTCACCAGGAGAGCAGCAGGAGCTCTGCATGGAGCACTTTGCAGAGACTGTCTTGTAAACAGTTCTGAACACTTGTCTGTTCTGAACTCTGGCTTTGAATGTTTGAGGTGGGAAATAAATGTGTCAAGAACTGTGACAGCAGAACACTCTCTACCTGCTCCCAAGAGCAACCGTAGAGGAACTGAGACAACACATCTTGAGGGCTTGGCTTTGTCTTGTGTAAATAGTGTGGAACTACTGTACTGGCACAGCCGTACAAAAGTGCTCATTTGCTGAAAGATCCTTTATGTTAAAGGGCATGTGGTGAATCTGTTTTGTTCCTGTGCACAGCTGCAGGATGTTTGCCTCCTCAAGGTGTGTGTCTTTCTTGATGGCAGTGTTTTAAACCTCGTAACAACCATGATTTAATATGTTTTGGTCTGGCACTTTCTTTTCTTCCTCTTTGTCTAGGATGGGAGTCGTGATATCTTTATTGATGGAGTGGTTGCTCGCAACAGAGCCCTGAATGGTGACATCGTGGTGGTGAAGCTGCTTCCCAGGGATCAATGGAAGGTCAGTTCAGACTGTTTTTGCTGTGATTTTAGAGGAAGAGCTTATTACATTTTTCATCACTTAACTTGTAAGGTCTGAGACAGAGAACAGAGAAATTCCTACAAATCAGATTAGCTAAATTGAGTTTATGCTGCTGTTGATTAAATGACTTTATCCATTACAAATGTTTGGAAGAAGTGATACCTGAGGCGTTGAAACCTCCTTCTTTACATGGAATGGCCTTCATTATCACTGCATGGGAAAGTCTCATGATGAGGCTGGTTCCAAGCACAGATGTCAGAGGTGACTTTGGTATATGCTATTTGGTTGTGGTGTTTGTGTAGGTGTTTGCAATTGCTCATTTATTTGACAAGTGTTGTTCAAAAAGCTTTAGTTATGATTAAGTCTCTCTAATTTTTGGGTCTTCAGTCCATGAAAAGCTTATCTTGTCACAGCTCCAGATTTTGTGGTAATACCCTTCTTTACATGAATGAAGCATGTGTGAAATGACTGCACCAATGCAAACATGGGACAATTGCTTTCATTTTAATGTCTGAGGTTTTCACTAAGATCACTGTCTGAGATGTTGTTTTTTTTTTTCCCCACTAATGAAACTTCTTTCATTAATCAAACTTTATCCTTTCAAATATCTGGATAATTTTATCTTGTTTGCAGGTTTATCTTTTCACATTTCTATGCTGGGGCAGTTTTTGCTCATTTTCTCTAGTTGTTGGGAGATGGAAGCTACAGTTAGCAATTTTAACAAGGGTTTTCACATGTAAGCATGACAGAACCACCACAAGTTGTTTTCCAAACATGGTTTTTGAATTCTTGAGAGTTTAAAGACTTGTAGATCTTTTGAACAAAAGTTAATAGTAAGGATGTTTCCAGCAGAGTGGAGACTGGTCTGAACTACTTTTGGCCTGGTGGTTTTTACTCAGTCTAGCTATCTTCTCTACCTGTCTTTGTTTGAAGATAGGTGATTTTAGACTTGTAAATGCAAGATGTTTAGGCTGGTCATTTGCTGGACCTTCCACCTGTTCTGTTAAATCTAATAACAATTGAAATGATAGTTTGAAACATATTAGAACTTGTCTCTTCCTTTTAAGTATGCATGAAATGAGTGAATGACTTGAGTATTTATTGACACACGTAAGTACAAAACTAAACCTAATACAAAAGGCAATCATCAGTGGGATCTAAGTATATCCATATACAAATAAAAGAAAGAAGCCTGCTGCTGTTTCCTAAACCTCTGAGAGCCAGTTTTGAGGGTCAAAGCAAAATTTCTTCTACAGCTTTTCAAGACTCCAAGTCAGAGTTCACTAAAACTGTGTCGATAACTATGTGTTTTGATCACCAAATCCATATATGCAAGTTATCTTTTGTAATAAGCTATTTCATATAGATGGAAAAATTGAATAGTTTGGATGCTTAGATTCTTTGCCAGGACCTGCCAGCACAAGGTTTTCTTTGTAGGCTTGGTAGAGATTGCCTGAGCTGGAAGCTTTGTCTGCAGTTTTCCATTTATATCTGTCTCTAAACAAAGATAATGCCTCTCTCTCTCTTCTATTCTCATACCTTAATATGTTCAACAGTAATGATCTTTTATGAATTGAAGAGGAATGATTCAGAATGTTATCCCTGTCCTGGGAAAATGCAGGAACAAATACAACTATTAGAGAAGTGGTATCTGACTGCAAGGAGGCCATTCAAAAGACTTGGGTGTTTTGTAATATCATTATGATTCTTCTGTGGTGAATTTAACCTTGCCAAATGAAGTAGCTGGAACATGCCAGTCATATTTTTCAGCCACACAGGTGCTGCCCTGTGTAGTCTCATTTTTTGTTTCCTGCCATCAACAACTCAATCAGCGATGACATCCCTTTTCCCCTGCTCCCCAAATCTCTTGCTGTGTGCTCATGTTTGTATTAGTTCTTTGGGAAAGGTGCCACTAAGTTGCACTGAAAGATACTGCCTTCTGCCAAGTAATTCATACTGATTAATGATAAACTGTCGCAACCTATTTTAGGTTTTTCCATTTGTTTAGTCTCATGCTGCTGCAAAGCTGCCACTTAGGTGTATTGAGGGTTTTCTCCTTGCCACTGGGCCTTTGGAACAAGCTGAAGAGCTTGAGTTATTTCTCCGAAAAATGTAAATCAGATATGTGGTATAACTGATGCTCTCAGAGGAGGCTTTACAGGCTCTGTACATATTGGTTTGTTAGGATTGAGATGTGAATGCTGATTATTTTCATGGCTCTCTATTCCCAACACATTACCCTGTGCTCCACTGAGAACTGAGCTGGATTTTTTGCTCTTGTACCAGTTTCTTGCACAAGATAAGGCTGTTGTTTCAGCAGTGTGTTGTGTCTGTGCCTTCTAGCTTTCCAGCACTCCGGATGCTCTGAGGGAATGTCTTCCTGTTGCTAGTGCAGGTGGTTCCATGGACCTCCTCCTGCAGTCACAGTGTATTGCTGTGTTCCAATAAAGGCAGGACTTAGCTGGCACCTTGGTTCAATTTATATGTGTAAATGGGAGGAAAAGGAAAACCCGTGACTGGAAACAAACCATGGATTTTGGATAGAGAAATCTGTGTGTTTGCTTGAATTTGCTGAGAAAATTAGGAGCTGCCCTGTCCCTGGTGAGTTGGTCATTGCAGGTGAAGTGGCTGTGAGGGAAGAGCCACCAGCTGGAGAGCAGTTTCTTCAGGGATATACTGTGTCCCACTGAGCTGTAATGGTGATACCCTACACACAGGTATAAATTCCACAGAGAAATGTAAGGGGATGGCGAAATACTCTGGATGTGTGGTTATGCTTTATGTAATACCTTCTTGAGAGAGACAGCAATATTTTCTCTCTCCAGCCTTTTACTTCTTGGCTCAGTGGTGGGAAGTTTATCAGGCTTGAATTTCTCAGCATCATGTCCTGCCCAGCATGTGCAGCAATTGCTTGGATGAGCTACCGTGGTCCTCCGTGTGCTTATCCTGCCTGGTCTAAAAGCTCTGTTTGTTCACGCGTCCGCTGGGAGAGCTGCGCCTGTTCAGCCATGAGCAGTTTGCTTACCATTAGTTCTGAACAAGAGCCAACAATGTTACTGTGGCACCACAGACTTGAAGGAGAGATTTTTTGTCCCCGAAATTTGTCATCTTGCTCTCCTGAAGGAGGTGGCCATCAGTTTCCTGCCAGGCTTGAGCGGCGTGCGTTGTGGTGACCGCATTTGGAGTCTGCATTTCAGAAGTTCCTCTCCTGTCCTCTTGTGTTACATCTTGGGAATATTGAGGTGCTATGGTAACTTTCAAATATTTAGCTTTTGCAAAGTAAGGTATTTGACTTAGGCTGTTTTTCCAGGTACTTAACCTACTCTTAGCAAATGAAGTCAGAGTATCGTTGCATTTTGCAAGAGTGTCTCCCAACTTTAAGCTGTAGGGCTTCCCTGAGTCTGTGCCTTTATCTTCTGGAAGGACATCACAATAAAAGATAGCCAGTGACAGGATTTACCTAAGTCCTTGTCAATTACTCTGATAAAGACGAAAAATGGTGCTTTGTTTCTTGACTGATTTTTCACTGCTTTAACTTCCACCCCTGAGTTCTTACTGTATTTTACAGAGTTGTGCTTGTATCAATTTCAGAAGCTTCAATTATACAGTGGTATAATTACTGGAAGTCAAAGAAAATGTTGATATTATGATTACGGCAATATTTTGTAGGCTCATCAAGGAGGGAAGCAGTGTGTCAGTAGAGGATAAACCAAACCTGTTTTTCCTCACAGCCTCTTTTTGCTCTTTTGCTGCCTGCTTAATTGCCAGACAGAATTTGTTTAATTTCAGGTATCTGTTTTGGTTTTTCTTGCAAGATGTAATTTCTTTGGTGGAAGGAAATAGCATAATAAGTCATTTGATATCACTTGGGGCTTGGATTCCTGGCCCAATCCCTGGTGCTTTTAGAGTAGTAGTTTATAACGTGGAATGTTTTTCATGACAACCGTCTCATGTATTGCACGCTACAGCTGAAATTTTAGTCTTAGTCTGAAAATAGTACTCAGACAAGGACTTGGTGCTGCCCAGAACTTACAAAAAAGAATTTTGGGGTCTAACTCCCTATTGCTCGCTACAATATGCCAGTGAGGTCTCCAGTTTTGCATAAACACACTGCTTATATAGATAAAATAATTTCTGATTAACCTGCCAGTTTCTCAGAAATTAGTGCAAATCAGTGCCTCTGTTTTATTTTATGAATAATTTCCTTATCAGCTTACAATACTTCTTTGCACAATTTCCAGTCATTTTGATCTTGGCAGAAGGTCTCTGAGGCCAGGGATATAGAGCTGTTCATTATGTACAGTGTGTGTTGCTGGATAATAGGATAATGGGTCCAACATTTTAGTCACAAAGTGTCCAACAGTCATCGAAGTAGTGATGCTTCATAGCTCATGAAAGCACATGTTCTGTTCAACACTGAGCTGTCAGATACAATACAGTGCAGCAGGAGATCTTCAAGCTGCCTCTTTTGAGCCATACATCACAGATAAATATTTAAACACTTTCTGTACAGAAGACATAAAAAGCAATCCACTTTTCCCAGCTGTGACTGTTGTTGGCATAATTACAAACAAATGTGAAGAAGGAACAATTTGATTTAAGCAGTCAGCCCAAATATCACCACGTATAGTTTGAACAGAGCTACGTATCCTGGCAAGTCATTGCCTCCCACTGTTGGTGAAAACCTATGAAGCATTAGTTGTCCAGAGGGGTTGCTAGCTTTGGATTTGCCCTGCTGAATAATAATTCATTTCAACCAAATTCTTCTGAGAGTCAGTTTCTTCTCAAAATCTTGCAGCTAATGTAAGGATAACAGTAACTCAGGAGGAGATGAGGTTCTTAGAGGGTTATCACAGCAACACTGTTTGAGTCTAACAATCAAGAATGTTGTTTGGAAACATTACATTCATAATAATAATAAAAAAAAGTTCTGGAGAAGTCATTATTGAAATAGTAAGTGTTCTGGCACACTAAGAACATTCAAGTGTAATTCATGATATTCAGGAGTAAAGTGGGAAGCCTAGGAAGCCAGCTAGGAAGATGTCCAGAAAAGCAGAGCTCTAGCAAATCTGAAAGGTTGATGGATGCTGTAAGGGAGGAAGGGCAGTTGTTTTGGTTTTTTAAATTTGTTTTGCTGTAGGCTTTACAGTGAGGGCTGTGAGTTGATGGTCACACACAAGTGCATGCATATCCCTCCCCATCTTGGCAAATCCCCAAACCACAAATTGGTGGAATCTGGAAAAGCTTCATTACATGCTAACTTTCTAATTGTGCCATTCTTTGGATGGCCACATGTTGTTCCACACCGCTGAGCCTGCTGGGCCTTTGCTGTGATCTGGCATTGCTCTTCCCAGGCTTTGCTTGGCTGCAAACTGACTGGGTATGGAGTAGCAATGCAGTAGATTGGGAGCAGAAAACCTGAGAGTAGGAAGTGATGCTCACTGAGACACACGTGGCATTGCATTTGCTTTCTCACAGATGTCGTTATCACATTTTGTTAATCAAATATCACTTGAAGTGAATCAACCGACATCTTAACACAGGCAGTTTTAATAGCAAGCACTGGCATGCTTTTTATGGTGTATAATGATATAATTACTATAATGATCTGGATTCTGTGGGATTGCCATGACCCAGTTGCTGCTTTCAGCCCTTGCCCCCCCCTGCATGTGGAAAACAAGGAGGCAGAAGCACCAGCCTTTAGAATGTTGCAAGCAACCTTGCCTTCCTGAGAGAGCCCTTTCCTGCCTCTGTCTGTCTGATGGTAAAGCCAAAACCAGGATCCTGAATAATAAAATCACAAGAAGGGTACAGCACTGAGTTTTTGAACAGTCTAATATTCTTTTTATTCTTCCTCCTTCTGTGCTGAGTAAGAGTGATATTAAAAGGCAAATGGTTTAGTTAGGTAGGAAGACAAACTTCTTTTTATTGACTGTCTGCATCCTGTCCTACCAGCGCAGACAGAGTCACATTGCAGCTGTGGTTTGGCTGCACAGGCACAGAATAAGATAAAAACATTACTCTTAGGTGAACAATTAAACATTAAATAATCATTCATGACATGTGGTCAGTTGTTACATCCCCAGTGTAATAATAGCAGATGGGGGTGAGTTCAGGCTGTGTGAGATACTGCTGAATTTCAGTGTGCGTTGCTCAAAGAGCTTCATCTTGCATTGAGGGAAGTGCTCTTGGAGCATCTGATCTTACTTTAGAAGAGGAGTCAAGCCAACATTTAATACCTGATGTCTGCTCCTGCTTGCTACTTTTTTCTTGGTCACATAAATATAATCTAGTACAGCAAATTGTTTCCTTTAACAACTAACTTTTCTTCAAGTGATTGTTTTAAACTCTGTTCTTCCAAGTCTTCTGTAAATATGCACACATCACAGTAGATTATTCTTAATCCAATCTCTTATATAACCACTATCATTTTGGATTTTTCTTAGTTCTTGGTTCCTGTGGAATTAGTATTTCTTAGAACTGTTTGTTTTTTGCCAGTTTGAAGACTTATTTGGTGATATCACATGAGTATTTGGAGCCTGCACCTTATAAGAGTCAGGATACCTGTTGTTGTGATGGGATTGGTTTTTAGAAGGTCATGCACATTAAACTCACATAACTTTTTATAAACTCTTTCTTGAGAGACTGTCCAGACTTTCTGTAGTCTGGGTTTCTTTCTGATCTACATAATTAGGAATAAATTTAAATCAACTGTACTGATACTAAAACTCTCATCTAACTTAAACTTAGTGCAGTGAATGTCATACTCTGTTTTTTTTAAGGAGACTATATTTCTAATTTAGCTTGATGGTTGGTGAAATGAAGAGCTGCTGTGACACTAAAAACCTGATGATCTTTAAGTCCTGAGGTGATGTGGTTTTGGATTGTATCCCTAAGTTCTGAAGAATGGGAAAAGTTCTACATATCTATTTGCATGTTTGCTCTTGTTATTGGCTGCCAGAGAAGGCAATTGGCTGCAGTATTTACATGTGGTCAAAGCTACTGAGGTTGGCTCATTAACTCTTTTCCCTTGTTTCCTTAACTCATGTTTATTTTTCTTAAGGCCATAAATCAGAGGGACAAGGAATCTAAAATGGAGGTGATTTATGTAAATGAAGAATTGCAGCAGCTGGAGGAGTGACAAGGATTTTTCTACAACAGGTTCTTTGGGGTAGGATGTGGAACCTCATTTATAACCACGTGGTTCTTGGAGATAAGAAGGATATTTGTCATCAGGGATGGGATGCATTAAATTTGTTGTTGGTAATTTGTAACCATCTAAGATAAATGTATCTGCAGTCTAATAGGCAGGTTTTGAGTCAGCATGCTGCTTCTTCAGAGAGGTGCAATGGTTGTGCCTTCTCCCAGACACTGTTCCTGTGTCTTCCTCCAGATGAGGCAAAGTGCAGCCAGGCAGAGGGATTTCCTGGCCTCCCACTCTCTCCTGGCCTGGCTTTGTGATGTTACTTGCTATGAGGGGGACCCCATCTCCTCAAATTTCTAAAGCTTATGGCCTAACTGCTGTGCACATGACAGGAACTGGGAATGAGTCTGGTCCTGTTGCACTATTATGCAGTGCAAGGTGGTCAATCACTTATGTGCATCAACAGCATTTTTCTTGACACTGCTGACACAGGAAGTCTTTCTTGCTTGCTATTTGGTATTATCATTCAATATAAAAATCAATGTCCTGGAACCTGTAGCTGTGACAGTCTCTGTTTCTGCAACATCTTGAAGAATTGCAACTGATACTTTGGATCAAGTTTCTTATTTACAAGGTGCCACTCAAAACACTGAAAGAGAAATTAAAATTCCTCTGGATTATCTTTTCCCACAAATTTCTCATAGCTTCAGTAGCTGTGGACGTGGCATCATTCCTCAGCATGTGCTAGCTGATAAGACATCTGGTGTGGGAGTTGGAAACTCCTAAGTTCTACCTGCACTTTTCAATTTTTATCCCAGCCCTAACTACCTGGAGGCTCTTTAAAAAGTGTTGGTAAAAAACCTAAGAAAATATTGCAAGGCAGAGCTGATCTACCAACTCTGCTGAACAAGGCAGATTTCCCTTACTTTCTCACTGTTTTTATTTCTTTCTCATTGTTGGTTTATTTTTGTTTTCTGTGTTCTGTCATAGCAGGCAATATCTGCTTCATGAAAGTAGGTCTGTCTGTGTTGCTTATGAGTTTTTAAGGTTTCCAGTATGCTATTGATTCATCCATCTTCAGCTGTGTCACCTCCTGGGGTTGAAGCATTTCTTTGTTGTTAGCTTTGTCTAAATTGTTTTGAAACAGAGAGCAGTGCCAAAACACATACTTTTAATTGAGCAGCTTTGGAAGTGTGAAAATGAAGACTTGGCATGATCTAATTAGTTCTTGTGTATTTTGGTCACAAAAAGTGACTGGTGAAGAATTCCCCAGACACATTCTCTGTTCTGTCTGAAAAAAATCCTGCATAAAGTTGTATATCCTGCTTAATTCTTGTTGGTGCTTGGAAGTCCTGACTGTAATGCTTTCACTAATTAGCTGCCAGGACGTCCTTTTCTTCTCAGTCTCCTTGCTTTTGGCTTGTTTGTTGGAATGAACATTGGCTACTTTTGCTGGCAAGCCCTATAGAAACTGGCATCTCTCTTCTTGTGATCTCTTTGAATCCCTCGTGGTGTAATGTTTGCCAGGTTGGTACTGTCTGGGGAAAGTCCAAAGGACTTGTGTGAAGTGGAAGGAATATTTCAGCAGCTTCCCTTTCTTCCTGACCTAATGACTGTTCAGGGCGTGGAGAGTTCTGGTAAAAGTCTCAAGGACAGTAGCTGGGTAACTCACCTCTGTGCCCTCCTTGAATTTTTTTGTTGTAAAGTAAATTTGCTCCAGGTTTTATCACTCCTTTTGATGTCAGATTGCCTGGGTTGTTTTTTTTCTTCTGTAAAGATCAGGTTTGCTGCTGTAGCCCTCTTGCAGTAACTACAGCTGCTCTGATGGTCTGGCTTAGGGTTGGTCTGGTAGCTCTTCTCCCTTTGGTGTGGGTCTGGGAGCTTATCCCTTGACAGGCACCCTCTCTAAAGGGTCTGTGAACAACAGATCTGGGCATAGGCCAGGTGTGTCTGACAATCCTGTGGGACCAATGTCCTGCACAGCCTGACTGCCTTGGGAACAGCTCACTGCCTGTTTGAAGTCTCCTTCTTGCCCTGACCTTTAGGCTCGTGCTCTAGGCACAGCAATCTGGCAACTGCAAAGCTTTGCAATGCCTTTCCCTTCACCCTTTGTCTTGCAGCTGTCCCTTAAATGTACAAGTGGCTTGCTGGTGCTAGAGAGGCAGCTGCCTTGCAGTATCTCCATATTAGAGCAGCATCCAGAGGGAATGTCCCAGCGCTCCTTTCTGGTGACTGTGCCTGGCTGGCTGTGTCACCTGGCTGGGAGCAGAGCTGCTGCCTCCCGGGCTGCAGAGCTGCACAGCATCATCACCACTGGAGGAGAATAAATGGCTCGTCTGGCTCTAGTTTATTTATCAGCTGAGCAGGGAGCTGGTGCCATGAGTGAGTGCTGTGTTGGCAAGACATCTGGTGCCTGAGCTCCTCTTCAGGTCTGTGTTGTACCTTATAGACATACCCAAGGTTAATGGATGGCCATTCATTTATCCTGGTTTAATTTCATAGCTGTGCTTTATGCATAGTCTGAGCAGTATTTTGACAGGATGGCATTACTTTATCTACTCCTCCTGGTTTCCCCCTGCCCTCTATATTCCTGAAGCTTTCTCTGAAATGCTTTATTCCTTTTTTTCTCTGCACAGTTGTTGAGCTGTGGATGTAATATGTTTATCAGCTGAGATTCGTGTCTTGGAAACTTAATTTACCTTTTTATCTAATGCTTTATCTCTAATGCATGGTAACGTTTCCTGGCAGGATATACATTGTTAAAATTCGTTTGTATGAACTAAAAAAAAAGCATAGAAGCGGATGACTCCCCTTCTGTAGGGTTCAAAAGTTTTGAAGCAGAAAAGGAAAATGCTCTTCATGGTACCTGACATCAGTCCCACTATCCTACTTTCCCATGGGGTGACTCCTATCAGTGCTGAGATATAACGGAGCCCAAAGTCTAGGTGTGGTGGCAGCTGTGGCTGTCAAGTAAAGGAAAAGCTGGGAGGGGAAGGCTGGCCTTGTCAGGGCAGTGTCTCCAGCTACACAGGAATTTCCTATGAGCTGATTGAGACCTTGGGCAGATTTTTTGCTAACAAAACCAGTATCACATGTCAGAACTGATTTCTTGTTATTCCCGCCATTGTCTTTTTGCCACTGAAGGAGTCAGCATTATCCAGTGGTCAGTTATCCAGCTGTCTGCCCTCTGTTCCAGCAAAACCACTCAAGCAGGTTAACAACACTGTTTTTTTGGGGATGAGTGGCCCATCAGTGCAGCAGCCAACTTCAGTGACATGGGAATGGTCCTGGGGCCTGAGGCTTGTCTCTGAGCAATTAGTTGCTATGATCACAAATAAACTGATAGACTCTGCTTCAGAGCTCCGGTTCCCAAGCACTGATTTCTGTTAAGTGCTTTGTGAAAGAAAGGAAAAAATAATCAAAAAATAATCTGCAGTTAAATTAATCTCCTCTAACAATGTCTAATGTGTTCTGAGGACGAGTGCTTGAGGGAAGGGCGTTGTACAAAATGACAGACAGCAAAATATACATAACTCTTTGTGCAGGGTTTTGAGGTATTAGGAAATAGAGCTCCCAACACTGGCACATCACCCTCTGATTAAACACTGTGGTTTCACCAGCTCAGGATTGATTACTTTAGAAAGCACTAAGTATTTGTCAAATACTCTTCCTTCGGATACTTGACATCCGGATCCTTTTGTCTTCATCGACTTGCCTCAACACCTCTGCTTCTCAGCAGGCTGGGTGTGCTCCCTCCTACCCCTCCTCCTGGCCCCAGTGCTATGCTTCAGTCTTGAATTCTTGTATAAAAGTAGCTGGTTGCACAGGTTAATCTGTTTCGTATATTATAGGGTTATGTTACTGAAAAGCAAATGATGAAAAACATCAACATTATATTTAAAATTTGCCACAGGTGTTTCTTTAGTTGCTGCCACCTCTTGAAATTTTTCAGGTCTGTTTTTCAGGGTTAGTCAGAATAGCATTGGAATAAATATCTTTCTGCCTGTCCCCTCAGCTCCGAAATGAAAAATAATGTGGGCTTAGTAAAATCGCTGTTCTTCCCCAAGATATGCCTGGAGAAGCTGCTTTATTTCTTTATCAGGAATACATACACCTTTTCTTCACAATAAAAATACACCCTCCCAAGCATTGTTTTTGATCCATGGTTGTGAAAAAAGTTCTACTCCAAAATTGTCAGTTTTTTCCAGCACTGTTGCTCTGATATTCACGCTGTGCAGAAATAAATACAAAATAAATGAGTGAGCTGCTCATATATCGTGGATAATTGAAAACTAATATGGACAGAGATGATTTTTAAATTTTTTTGCTAAAGAATGTTTTAATCATGCCTTAATGCATTACACATTACAGAATATTTATGATTGTGTTAACACTATCGTTAAAGCTCAGGTTAGTCAACCTTTCTGTGTTACAAGATTAGAGAAGTGCAGGTCTACAGTAAAGCTTGTTTGGGGCAAAAAACTGAGCTAAGAGGTTTGTTTTGAAGTCATTGTTTTATCAACAAAGTTTGGTAAGTCTACTCTGTGATTTTTTCTCAAATTAAAGTAAAATGCTCTACGTTGAAATGATTTCAGTTCATCATGTTGTACCTGTGGAAGGACTTACTGAAGAATTTTCACTTACTATGAGACTGCAGCTGCTGATTGCAGGGTGGAATCTTGACACATGTACTTCCTCTTGGCTATGAGGGGAGGAAAAGAAAAGGAAATACTCACAGTCTTTAGGATGTGTTTAAACTTTTGGAGGGTGCTTTGGAAAAGTTAATGTTCATTAGAGGTGGATACCTATAGGATTTAGTAAATCATACAAATGCACATGACAGTGTTGATGTGATAGATGAGCGTGTTAGGCCAGTGATGGGGAAACTTTATCCTGAGCAGTTTGTTGGCATATTAGATGGGAATGAGCCACTCCTTGTGGAGGTCAAGAGTACACTGGTATTTGTGTGGCAATTTTTGACTGTTCCAAGAAAACAAGAGTGATTTAAATTCCTAAACAATGTATAATTACCTGAACTGAAGCTTGCAAGGTTTTGAGCTCATATGCTCTACTTACATTACTAAAAATTCAGTGTTTTACTATTAAATAGACTACTTTTTGTATTCGGAGCACTGTAGCATGCTTGTTTTACCATACCTCAGTTGCAATATTGATGTGTTTTATACGACTTGTTGCAAATATACAGGTGAGGAAGTTTCTGTAGTGAGACTGTTTTATGTATTAATTTACCTTGACCCCAAAATTCAAAGCACTGTAGCAGCTTTCTGTTTTTCTTTTAGGTCAGGTCTCAGTGCTTTTAGGGCTCATGCATGGATCCTGGCCCATTGTTGAATACTCTAGTTTTGAAGCTGTTAAATGTCTGAGTCGCATCTTTCAATTACAAATTCATATCTTTCTTCAGTATCATTTCCAGTGTAATTTGGTGAGAGCAGCTTATCAAATCATGATGAGAGAGTAAAACATGAGGCACACAGTTGAATGGTGTAAGAAGTAAAACTGGTTTTCATCCAGTTTTTGAAGTATTTGCTTTATTTTTAACAAGCCTAGACTAAAGGTTTGATAAATTGGGGGTGTATGGATTGTATTAGGCAAATAAAGAAATATTCTGTAAAGGAATTATGAAAACCATTCAAATCCAGAGCTTGGGTAGAAGATTTTAATTGTACTCCAAGGACTCTGCAAGGTGCAGTGAAATTACTTGTGGGAGGTTTTAAGGCAACTTTACAGTGTGGTCAAATTAGAAGGAAAATTATTAGTTAAGAACTGAGAACTTGCTTAGTTTTATTTTGGTGGAGTGCTGTTAATCTTTTACGAGGAAGCAGGTTTGATCATGCTCTTGGTGGGAAGTTTGTGTTGCCAATGGCCTTTGTTCTGCAGAAGCCTCTTCTGGGAGGGTTTGAATGTTTGAATCCTTAGGGGAAGGATGCCTTTGGTGGAGGTGCCTGGCCGTGCCTGCTCATGGCTGGCAGCACAGGTGATTGTTGTGGGGTGGGATCTGGTCCCTCCCTGGAGCTGGAAGCCTGGGTGTGAACTGGTGGGTCATCGATAACCTTTTGTGTGTTTAACGAGAAATCCTTCCGTTCAATTGTTCCGCCGTGAGCAAACGCTTATCGCCGGATGATTTTGTGTACCTTGTGTCCCTTTGAATTTGTTTTGGATCAGGGACTGTAAAAGCTGGTGTCTGGAAGGGGGTGTTGCAGGGATGGAGCAAGTATTCCCCAGCTTGTTGGAGTTGCTTAAGCACAAGAAATGCGGTTGCTCCCAGTGCCTTAAGTGCAACTTCCTTGTGTCATTTGACTTCACCCAGTGCTGTGTAATTGTGGTAGGGGTCATAAAGTGCTTTATTCCACAGTCTGTGGGTGAGAATGGGTAGACTGAGGTGGGAGTGCATGTTTCAACCTTCAGGTTGCCGATCTCCACCCCTTTGTGACTTCCTTCGCTTACTTTGTCTCTGCACATCCTCCATCCCTCAGTGCCAGGGCCCAGTGTGGCCAAACCTTGGAGGTGGAAGTGGTAACTTGAGTCCCAAATGGAGCTGTGGGATTTCGATTTGGATCCTCAGCAGCCTGAGGGCAAACTGCTCTGAAGTGTTTTCTTTTCCTGATGGTGTTATGGCACAATTGTAGCAGGGTACATGGTAAACCAGCAAATCAGCTTCAAGGGTCAACGCGTATTTCGAAACAAGGCAGGGAATTTAAGGAGGTTTTAAGCAACAAGGAAATGGAGGACTTAATGCTTTACTTGAGAAGGCATTGACTTGCTTTTCACATGTCCTTAGCTCTTAAGACAGTGTAGGTGCTTAGAGTACTGATAGTCTTAGTCGTGGTGTCATCATGGGTAGAATGGGAGCAGGCAAGTGTGAAGTTTGCCATGTTAAAGCCAACAAATAAACTGCTCTTGCTGGTAAGAAAGCAAATGGAAGGGGTTTCCTAAAGCTGTGGACTGCCTGGGTAGGCTCTGAGGTTTTGCCCATCTTCCTTTTCTGTTTTATCAGTTAAGATGAATGGTGAGACAGTGTAAGCTGTATGGTGTGTTTCATTATTGGAGACCTGTCAGAAGAGTTGGTTAATAAATCCAGAGCATTTGGATTCAGTGTGATAAAACTAATCATAACAAAGTACTTCAGTGCTTAACTTGAACCTGTGAAGAAAATCCCGTTATCTTAAAAGTATGTGTATATGAAAGGGCTAATTTTTTCTTTCTTAACAAGATTAATATAAACTCATTGGTGAGTTGCAGAGCAGCAACACTGTTTCCAGAGGCTGCTTTCCAAACTTCCCTGAGATGAAGTGAAACTGAGATTTAGTGCTGTCACTTGTGGAGTTTCAAGGATATACTTCTGAAGACCTTTTAAGTTACTTGGGAGAAGTTGTTACAGAATGAGCTTATTTAATTTATATCTAAATAGTTGTAATGAACATAATGAACAGAAGTTTGCTTTCTTCATTTTTTAGAGCAGCCTGCCATTTTTGGTGGGTGCTTTTTTCCTTTTCTCAAGTTGCTTAAACAATTTATCATTAACACATTTATTGTATTACAGTTTAGCTTCGTAAATATTATTCAAATAACTACTTCTAGGTAAGGAAAATTATTAAATGTCATCCCATATTTACTTTTACCCACTGGGAAAGACTGAGCAAGTGAAGATTGCTCTGAGTTCATTTGATCTGTATGAAGCAGCTTTGAATTTCCTCGGCTTGTTTAATGAACATCCTGAAAGCCCAGTGTAGCTGCCTGTCTCAGATCCAATAATTGTACACAATGCACTGCAGGGGAGAGATAGTCTTTTCCCTTCTGGTTAGAAGGGCTAGCAATCTGTCATTGCTGGTAATGAATGTTTGCAGGTAGCACAGTCCAGATTTAGCATTTGAGCTGGCTTCCTTGTAAAGATTTGCTTTGATTTCCTTGTTCTGTAATTTCCAGTGCTCAAGTGAGAGTTCTTCTTGGATGACTAACACATTTCGGCGCTGGTTAAGGCACTTGTGAAAACCCAGTGTTTTTCATATATTAAATATTTTATTAATGACATAAGCAGGTGTCAAGGCTAGTTCACAGTCACATGTTTTTGAGCCATGCTTCTGAATTTTGCGATTCTCAGATTTATTTTTGTAAGAGTGTTGAATGGGCTTAACACTTGATGCCGTTGTATTTCCCCACGTGGCCATTAGCACCTTGGCATTGTACCTTTTTAATGTAACCAAGTGCATAATTTTTCTTGTATTTCTGAATTTTGTGTTTCAGTCTTTGCTGCATGTTTAAGAGAATTGGAAGTGTGTTCAGTGTATTGAGAGGAATGTATTGCTGAAGGTGAATCCTGATGCTTTGTTTGAGGTACAGCTCTTCTGGGCAGTGATGCAGGAAGCTCATCACTGCTTTTGCTGAGCCTGTGAGGTGCAGTTTGTTGCAGTGTGCAGCCATTTCCTACTGGCACACAGAGGGTATCCTGAGGCAGAGGGAAGAACTCAGGATAGTTGTAGGGTAGAGTCTGTCAGTGGGAATATCTGGCTGTTGTGTGACTGAGCTGCACGTGTGTAGTGGTGGGTTTCATCAGGCTAAACAGAGACATAATTGACAAAACTGAATATAAATCCTATTACTAATATCTGGGAATGGCCAAGCTGTTAGGACTTGGAAGCATGATTGAAAGATTTGCCAAGTTAGCCTGTGATGATCACTAGGAGAAGAGCTTGCCCAGGAGAAATGAGTTACAAAGTAATTCAAGACTTTCTAAAAAAAAAAACAAACCTCTTGTGCAATCAGAGTTTAATGACCAAGGTGATGGCTTTATGCTGCCATCATCAGTGTTTAAATGCTTGGTATTTTTTATTTGTGCTTGTTTTTACTGATCTCATAATTGGCCATTGTTACAGACCGCATGTGGAATTTGGTTGACCAACTTTTCTTTTTGGATGGAATGCAAACTACCTATTGCAATAAAGTTTCTGTACTTGTGATTATGGGCACTGTCAATGTTTCCATTATAAATTTCTCGGTTTTTTTTAAAAGGAGCTTAAAACTAAGTTGTAAAAATTTGTTCTTGGCAGAGAACTTGTGTACAACATCTCAGCTCAAGTAAGACTTTTTAATGAATTTTGAGAGGGAAGGAAAACCTGAAGTGCTTTGTAAGTTGAGGTTACACAGGTGAAGTGTACGCTGAAATCTCTTGTTAGCGAAACTCAGCTTGTAAGGAAGTAGCACAACTGAAACCCCCAGTGTTAGTCCCATGTCCTGCATTGCATTTTAAATTGAGTTTTAACAATTGAGTGTAACTTTTGATTCGTTCTGTGGAAAAGCTTTTGACAGAACAACATCCATTGCTGAGCAGGAAAAACAGACCAGAAGGTACCTGGCATCAAGAAGCTGGGAACTTTCTAGTGGCCAGCCCTTCCCACCACTGGGAAAGGTTTTTTTATGGTGATGGTAAATCTATTTTTGAAGGAAAGCAGTAAAAATATGCCATTCCTATTTACTTCATTTTTCAATGCTGCAGGAGATGCTCTGAGACCACGTTCAATCAATGTATATTTTCACTGGATTAAATAAACCTGAATATTGACGTCATGAAAATAAGCTGAGAAGCCTGGTGGTGGATGCTGATGCGTTTTACTCTTCTAATAAACACTGCTTCAAAATTTAATGAAGCGTGGCATGTTGCTAAAGGTAAATGCAAACAAACTGAGCTATAGACTCTTTGCTTGAGGTGCTGCTGGTTAATGAGATTCGTCACCGAGTAATGTGAGCAGACCCTGGTGACGCAAATGCCAGCAGTCATTCCCTGCCCCATTTCAGGAGGAAACCTGGTGATACTGATTGTTTTCACTGGAAGGAGGAAAAACACTGCAGCAATATAAATCCTCAGCAAAATGTTGAGCATCACTCATCTTTACAATGCCTTGAGATCCTGGTTCATTTTAACTTCTATTGAGAAGGGCTCCCTTCAAATGCAATCTTTGTGTCACCTTGTGCTCCTCTATTCCCCTCTGTTAATGTGCTTTGTCTTTAACAGAAGCTTCCTAAAAGTTCTGTTGAGCATCCACAGTGTGTGGTTTGGTGCAGCACGCATGGTGTGTGCCGGGTTCTGACTGGGGCAGCTGGGCACAGTTGAAAACCAAATAACCCTGGGAAGAAGGTGCATTTTATCATTTTAGAAAGGTGCATTTTAGAAATAGGGGTGTGTGGAACCTGTGCCTTCAGTGGGTGTTTTTGTGCCTTCCAGCAGGAATAGGCAGACATACCAACTCCCTGGAGACAGACCAGTGATGGTGCTCTTTCTTTCTAGGATGTCTTCTGTTGTGGCAGACTTTAAAAATTTTCTGCTCACTTTTAAAAAGAGATCTGTTTTTTGGTGCCATTGCTATTATGTGTTTATTGATGAAGCTGCATAATAAGAAAATCATATAGAAAGGTTCTGGAGAACACTTTGGTGAACTAGTTTTGGTGCTGGAAGCAAATTCAGTGAATAAATTTTTATGAAAATTGTAGGGCTTTTGTTATTATAATATGCAATTATCTAGACATTTTTGAATCAGGTAATTTGGTTCTAAACTAGTTAAAATTTTGGTTTTAAATGTTTTGTTTGAGGTATGAACTAATTTTGGAAAGACATGGATAACCAAATTGTCAAAAATCCTTATTAATAAGTGCCTGAAAATTATGAAGAGATAGCTATACTATGGTTATAACTGTGGAGTCATTCATGATTTTTATTCTGTTTTGCTGTTCTAATGATATTTCCAGGTGTGATAAAACTGAATGATGTCTCAGTCATCTTTAAATAGGAATTCAATAATTGCTCTGTTTAGTGATGATCCTGTTAGCTTTGTGTGTGAAAATAAGAATATTTTTTTTAATCCTAACAACATAAAAATAATTGGTGTTTTGTTTTTAGAGCTGTGGGGCATTTGTTTCTATTCTGTCTTGATTTCAAGCAGCGGTAAATAAACTAATGCTGGTCTTTAATGATGTGAATTTCTGCTGTGAAATCTGGGGTTCTGAAAGCCTGAGCATGGTCTGTGGTTAAGCCTTGGTCCCTGGGTGGGAAGAAGAGAGAAAGTCTCCCTCTGTTTGTAGAAACCTAACTGAAGTGTTATTGTCTCTGATAAGACCTTAGGAGTGAAGTAATTCTTTGAAGTATTTGGAAACATTAATCCTCACATGTGAGTGTAAACCAAATATCATCCCCATTTTCTGAGAAGGGGAATACGCCCTCACTTTTTCCTGGGACACTTGCCTCCCTCAGCTGCCTAATCTGGTGTTTTTTTTGGCATACTCTTCTTTAATACCTGTGGATCAGAGTGACCTAAAATACTTAATAAATCTGTAATATATGAAAATTGTTCAGATATTTGTGCTTGTTGCTTTTCCACATGTGCATCCTTTGCTATTTTCAGCCTTCTTTTCACGCTTGGACTTTTTCTTGCCAGCTGTGTGAAATTCAGGTGTAACATCTTCAGGACAGAGTGTGCAGGTCTGCCTAGCACAGTCTCAGGTGCTGCAAACTGGGCCACTTGGCTTGAGTGAGTTTCCAAAAGTCATGGGCAACTGAGAGCAGGATTATTTTCCTTGAGTGGGATTACATTCCGTATGTACTTTGTTGAAAGTCTAAGATAAATATGGAAGCATCGGATTCCCTGCCAGCAGTAGTGATTTAATATGAAATCAGTCCCACCTGCACTTTCTAACTAGCTATTCAAGGACTCTTTGCCCAAATAAATAGACTTGTGAGAGTTTTAGCTCACAGGTGAGCCTTCCTAGTTTGGTAACCCAACCTGTGTGTTTGCAGGAATGTTTGGGCAAAATCGTTTTGCTGTCCTCTCCCTCTTCTCTTCCACAGTCCCTTGATGCTCTGTGTTGCAGTGAGATTTTGTCCAGGGACAGAATTTGCTGATACCAAATCAGGGGAAGGAGTAAATTTACCTCACAGCTTGTCTTCTCTTCAGAAACAACTTTAAAGGGACACAGAAAGGCCTCAACAGTTGAGGAAGCTGTTCTCTTTTAATCCCCGGTGAATCATCTGTTTTTCTTTTCCTCCACTTACCGTGCTTGCAGGGATTATCTCCTCCAGTTCCTTTTATCTATGGGTGGTCCTCTTCAGCCTGGCTGCCCCTGTTCTGCCACAGCTTTCCCTGAGTACAGATCTTTTTGAGCCCGTCCTGGGGTGATGGGGAAGTTTCTGGATTCATAGGGGTCTTGGTGTGCATGACTGGAACTGGCAGCAGTACAGCCTGGCCAAATACAGGTGTACTTATGACTCAGTCCATTTCCTAGAGGATGGAGCTGCTCATAGTTAGAACCACACTGTCAGATGGTACCTGCTGGCTCCTGCATGGAAAATAGAGTGTTAAAGTGGATTTCCAGTCTTTTGTTGCTAAAACTTTCCTGGAATGTGTCTCCATCACCTGTTACCAGATCTCCTTACCTTCCCACCAAACCATGACTATTTCCAAAGGGAGCACTGAGTGGTTTTGTGCTTTAACAGTATCATGCTGGTATTGGGGGAGGCTGTTGTTATTGACTGGAGCCATTTTTTAATGCAATTGAAATTTGAATTAGAAATTAATGTAGATGCTAGATTCCCTTGTGTGACAAGGTGGAGACCATAGGAGTAGGAGTTAATTCTGGCAAGCTCTTTTGATGGGGTTGAGATGGGCATAGTGGGATGCACCCAACCCAGAGCAACTGTGTTTTGCATTCCGTATCCTCAGAGGAACAGTGGAATACAAAACAAGTGTAAGGATATTCCTGTAGAAGATGAAAAAAAATAAAGACAGGACAGTCCAGCAGTTGACTGAATGCAGCTATGAAGATGGATGACTGGAAATGCTAAGAAATTAAAAACTGTTTGAAGCACTTCTAGAGTGGAGTCTCAGTAATGCTTCAGCAATGGCTTGTTTGGGTGCTTGATGCTCTAATCCCACTGTATGAATAAACAAGCAGACCTGGGCTGATGGAACACACCAGCCAAAGGAAGCTCCCACTGGGGCATACATAGTCCGAAAACTTCCATAAATTGTTCTGTAATATGACAGTTTCCAATTATGGCTTTTCATAATAAGAGGCTTACTGGCAACCAGTAATGCAAGTTAACTGTGGAAATTTCTATTGCTTTTCTTGGCCCCTGTGCACTTCCTGAACAGTATGTGTTTTGTCCCAATTGTCCCATTCTGGGCTTTGAAAGTGTGTCACAATATGTGAGGCTGAGACCCCTGGGAGCTGGCACTTAGGGCCCAATCAAAAGGAACAAAAACTGCAAGTGAGGGGCTTAAGATATCAGCCCCAACATATGGATGCTTGGTTGATTTGTTTGTTTCCTGCTTTGATGAGTTAAAATGTTGATTGGTAAGAGATTTTCTTAAGCACATGGGAAATAATTTTTATACAGTTCTGAAGAAAACTTTAAACCCTTGGGAAGTATAGGTATGCAAATATCTTGGATAGCCCTTCCAGTACTTTTTGATTAGTTTGCATTGTCAGCCCACTTTCTTCTTACGGGCACGTGCGGGTACAGGCTTGTTTGGTTTGTGAAATGTTGAATAAATCTTCAAAGAGTATCATTGTTTCCAGGAAATATGTTTTTCATACATGCTTGTATTGTTTTAAAAAAAAAGGCAGTAATGGATAATACTTTGGTTTGTGCAAGCCAACGGTGTGGATTTGCTTGGCATTGCAGCTTTCAAATGATACACATTCAGCACAAGTGGATTCTTTTCTGATTACATGAAAGCTCTGTGTAATTATTGCATCTTTTAAAATATGTATTGATTCATGGTATTGTCTTGAAGTTGCAAATGATCCAAAAGCCTGTCTGCTTCTTTACATCAGATGCAAACTGGGTATCTTTTTGCAGTAATTTGCTGAAAATGAAGGGATATCAGAGAATCATACCTTTGAAGATGTAATCTTATGTTGCTCCCTTCTTCTAATCCACCCCTCTTGAGTGATTTATTCTAGGGACTGTGCATCATAGGTTTTGTCCTGGCACTCATTCTTGTAGTGTTGTAGTGCCTTTGCACATTACCAGAAAAAAGATGGCTGGGAGACAGTTTTTTTAAAAAAAAAAAAATAAATTTCAAACCAAAAAGAAAAGAACACACACACAAGAAAAGAAAACCAGTTCCAGTTAGTAGAGAGGGTTTTGCTGCCGGCGTGGATGGGGCATAATTTGATTTAAATGACTTTTGAAAAACAGTTCTCAAAACTGTTCCATGCATTTTCTTCCTGGCTACCGTTGAAAATATGGAGCTGAATATTTTCTGTGATGTTTCAAACCAATATGTTCTGGCAACCTCAGAGCTGGGCCCTGTGCATTGCACTCTTGTTTCCAGTTCGCTGTGGCCTGGAGTGCAACACGCAGCTCATGAGATGCACCAAAGTGGGAGGTCTTGTGAGGAGCAGAAAATACAAAGACCCAAGGTACAAGGAACATTTTGCTGGGGTCCAGCAGGGAGGCTGCCAGTTTTAAGGGCCTCTTTTATGAAAAGAATTTGCTGGTAGAAAATGAAGCAGCTGTTTGTGCTTCTTTGAATTTTGTGAGTGTGCAGGGTTAGGTTGATTCCTGGGTGTTGTTAAAGGCTGGGTGCTGAAGTGAATCTTTTGTGCTTCTCTGGGGTCAAGCTTTTCTCACTTGAGAGATGAGCTATGGCTGAGAATTCCTCAGTGCTTTAAGTGTGACAACATCTGGCTATATAGAATAGCATGTGGGCTGGGAAGCTGAGAGATGAGGTGTTTGCTGTGTCACTTCTGCTCCAGGGACTTCTGTGCCTTGGGAAATGTGTGTGGGAAGGTCAGTGCAATATAAGGAGGTATTCTGAAAATAGAGGCTGCTTTTTTAGCACCAAATCAAATCCTGGGGGTGGCAGCAGGAGTGGAAAGTGTGGAACAGGTTTGTTGATCTGGCTATAGTAATGCACAGCTCTTTGGTAGCGACTCCCAACAGGGTTGGCTTGCCTGCAAGGGAGGTGGCAGAGTGTTCCCTGCCAGGGAATCAGGGACATTGTCCTTCCCCATATCTCTGTCACTGTTCCCCTCAGCAGAGGTTGATCCAGGACATAGGGTACCTGTGCTGAGCAGGGACAGCTACTTCTGACAACTTTTTCCAGTTTCTCAGCAGTTGTTACAGAGTAGAAAAGGCAGGAGTGTACAGGTGGAGCTGTTTATCCTGTTAGGAGAACCAGATGAAATGGACCTGAGGAAACACAGTCCTGATCCCAGGATTGAGTATCCTACAGGCAGCGGTGCTAGAGCCAGACTTGGGAGAGATGGATCCAGGGAGGCCACAGAGAGGTGACAGGAAGGGGGTGAAGGCAGGAGTAGACTTGAGGAGAGACAGAGGCAGAGGCAACTGTCTCCTGGTCAGTGATAATGAGGTGTAGACAAACATGTTTGGAAGCAGACTGTAGGTGTGGGATGAGGGCCAGGGAATGGGAATGGGGAGCTTTCAGAGGCAAATGACAGGTCAGAGACCAGATAGGGAGTGGAAATACATGGTGAGGAGACAGTTCTTGTTTTGGCTTTAGGATTCAGAAAGGTCAGTCTTGAGAATTTTCCTTGTTGATGCTTTTCCACTTGTTTTTCTGGTTATTTGTGCAAGATGGTAGGAGAAGGACTTCAGATGGACTTGGAAGGAACATGCTGTAACCTGGATTGCTTTGGTGGAGCCTGAAGCACAGAGATGAAAGAACAGCTCAGGAATGAGGTTTATTGGTAGAAGCAGAAAGAAGTAGTGAGTTGAGGTGGCTATTTTGAGATATGGGGGATTTTTTCTACAGTTAATGCTGTTTCTTGTGCAGCTTCCTGACAAGCTTGGATGTAGGGCTATCTGCTCAGGTTGGACAAAACATGGATGGCCAGTCTCAATATTTGAAATAACTCTGCACTAAAAACTCACTTTGCAGGTTAGTCTGGGCAGAGGAGTTGCAGGGTTCTGGGTAGGGCAGGCACGATGGCTTTGGGGTCTTGACAGGTTTGATGGCCATACTGAAGATCTGTCTCCATATTTTGTTTTCAAAACACAAGCCTTAGATTTCATTTGTTTCTTTTCCACTTCTCACCTACTGCAGTGGGTGCAAGTCAAGAGCAGATTCTGAAAAGTCACTGTTTCCAATTAGCCTTTGTGTGCTCAGATCATTTACCCTTTGAATCCACAAGCAGGATGGTATTGTAGTGACTGCTGTGACAAAAGTGTGTCATCTGGGAGCAACAGAGTCCATTGGGGAGGAACAAGTAGTCTTTCCTAATCAAGAGGGAGAGATTTTAATATGGATGTTTGTATGATTATTGCATCCAATGTGATGACTGAAATGTAAACTATAATGTGCTGTTAATATAAAATAGCTATCCTGGGGGCCGTTAGCAAGTGTTTCCAGTGATTTAGAATTCAAAGATTGTAATGAAAAAAATCCAATCCCAAACCACAACAAACCTCCTCAGTATAACATTATTGTTATTTTAAAAGTAATGCCATAACTGCTCCTACTGAGACCAGTCACTTTCACTGAGTTGTCTTCCCAGTACTGTTTGGTGTATTTGGGATTATGAAAAGAAGGAAAGGTGCTTGGGACAGGTGTTTCTTTTCTTGTAAGTGCCATGCTTTCTTTATCCAAGAAGGAGCTAGAGTGAGCCAGCCTTTGGCTACTCTTTTCAGAAAAGGAAAGCTCTTCCTCACAATATTTATGGTAGCTTGGCTCTGGTATGTATGTATGAGCTGTGACAGCATCCTCGTGTTAGCCAGGCTCTGTTCCTGCTCCCTCGTGGGGGAGCATGAGGGAACCAGCTTTTAAGTGGAGCCTGTTTAATATGGCAAAAGCTGGGAGACGAATAGATGCAGGTGTTCACAGCACTGGTATGAAATGTGGTGTTTGTATTAGTGTTGTGGTAGCAACGGTCCTTTTAACGAGGGGATGGTAATTTGGTCCAAAGCCCCTGTTTTCAGCTGTCGTCCTTCTGAAATAACCACTTTTAACTTGTTTCTGAGACTTGTTGCTTAACTAAGGCTCAACTGCAGAGAGGACCAGCAGCCCTGACCTAAACTTTGTCTCCCTACCCGGCACTGAGTGTAACGACTTTGTTTGGCTAAAGCACATCTGGTATTTGATCAAAGTATTTTTCAGAAGAAAGGCACTTTACCTTGGTTTGCAAACCTCAGAAGGTAGACTTGGGCTAACACCTTATTTCCCTTCTAGCTCTTCCCCTATTCAGTCCTCCCTGTTTAATGTGAATTCTTTGTGTGCTATGAACCTTCTTCAGCTCCCACTTGCTGGTGAATTGGCTGCACCTTTCTATAGAAGCATGAGGAGCCTCTCTGCATCCTCTGTGTGAAAAGAGTTACCATTAGTGGCTTGTCACTTCTGAAATATTATGGACAAGTTACACATTCTGGGTTTGAGTACTCATTAGAAGACACTTTACTGGATTTTGACTGATTTACATAGAAATATAATCTCCATTTTGCCTCAGTATCCTTTTGGAAATACTCTTTTTAATACTAGCTTTTTGAGTGAGATGAAGAATTTAATTTAATTTTTATTGAATCTGTGTCCAAACCAGCTGTAGAGAAGATAATTCTGCTTCCTTACCTGCCAGATGCTTTTAGTGAAGGAGGTCTCTTTGCACAAGGTTCCATTGAAAGCAGTGACCCTACATGGAAAGTTTTAAGCCATGCAAGGTGCATTCATCCAGCTGTGTCTAGTCCAGCAGTCATGTCACTTCTTCAGATCTATGAGGATTCATGGATTGCTTGTAAGGATCAGAGATGAATAGGAAAGAAAAGCAAACCTATTAATGTCAGGCTTAAACACTCTGGCGACTTGGTACATTTATTGGAAAGAGCCTGGGGTTAATAGCTCAGAGATTGCTGAAAGTCACAGGTCATGCTCAGCTGTTTCAGTTTACAGGCACTGAGGAAGCAGCAGCAAAATCTCTATACCAGGCCTGAGCTTTGTCTTTGTGTGGAAGTTTAGGTGGAAAGTCTGTGAAAAGCTGGGATCTAACAGGACAGATATGAGATTGGCTCTGGCAGAGGCCATTTCTTTGGTAGCACAGAATGTAACTCCTATGCACAGATTCCCAGTTCAGTTTTCTGTTGGAACAAATTCCTCCTGACTGAGGACAATTGGTCATTCAATTGCTACTTCAAGACTGGGCTGGATGCTCTATTGTCCAGACTGCACAGGTCCATGCCAGAATGGTTTTGCCCACTAGCTGGTTTTTATTATACTTATGGTTGAAATGGGATTTTCATTCAAATATCTCATGTTCTGTCAGCAATGACTTTACAAACCATTCACCAGTGGGGCAGAAACCTGATGCTTGTTCAGTGATAGATGTCTGTTTTAAGCTGGAAGAAAACTTATTTGGACACTGTCTTCAGGATCAAGCATTCAAATAAACAACTGACTTTCATCAAAGTATTTATTAAACCTTGTTTTAAATTCTTATTAAAGAGCATGTAAAAATAACAACCATAAGGTTGACATTTTACTTCTTAGGTTGGGAAGTTAAAGTTCTTTAAGAGCCTTTAATGATGTTTGTGTGTCAATGGTGTCATACATTTCATGCATATGAAACAAGGGGGAATCCCATTTTTCTTGGTCTATGCAGGGTCAGCTGCATTGCCAGGGAATGGGACTCTGTACTGCACTACATGATGGACTGAGCCAGTTGTGTATTTGCCTTCCTCTGTGTGTGTGATCAGAACTGACCCGTTCTAGCTGTGTGCATTATGCCGTGGATAAGCTGCAATAACGTTAGAAGAAACAGGAGAGTGCAATATCATCAGATTCTTGAGTCTGAGGTGCAACTTGTAAGAAATGCTCAAAATGTCATGGTTGGATTTTCTGCTGCTCATAGACAGAAGGATCCTGCTCTTTGGAATCCGTGTGATGAGCTCATGTTGGCCAGCAACTCTGATGTCTTAAATGGAGTAATTGTGTCCACTGAGCTCCCGATTTTGTAAAGTCTTTACGCAGCTTTCCAGTCTTGTGATGTACAGCTTCCCTAAATTCTTGATGTGATATGAGAAATTTTGGGTGAAATTCCCTGCTGTGTTGTGTATGAGGTCAGCCTAAACCATCTATCTTGGCCATAAAAAGAAAACAAATCCTATTGCCCAGACTTGCCAGCATCTGGACATTGTGCTGACCTATGTGGAGGTTATGATTTTGCAGACTCTGGAAAACTTTACAGAAAAATCCTTTTGCAAATCCATAGGGAAATGTGTGACTGGGGATTTAGGTAGTCCCAGCTGGAGTATCGTGCTGCTGGTGGCAGCAGTGTGTGTCCTCTAGCTTGGGGGAAGCACAGCAATTCTAGCGTAGAGCATTGAAAATGAAATCTGCGTCTGCTGCCTTCTTTAATAATCACATAAACTCTTCAAGCATAACCCTTCCAGTGCCACATCTTTAGAGAAGAGTTTCCAGTTGTAAGATATATCTGATGTTGCTTTTTGCTTTACATATAGAAAACATACTAATTTAGGACCCAAACCACATCTCACACTCTCCAAAGAAAGACTGGGAGAGAAAAAAAAAAAGCAGGCAAAACTTGAAGGGGTTGAAGGAAATGAGCTCCTGCTGCAGTTGCACACTTGCACACATCTGGTGCAATTGTAATTTAAGAGCTGAATACATCCACATCTGACCATGGCAGAGTCCAAACATTACTGTTGACACTGGTTTTCTTTTTGGATAGGTACACTGGCAGAGTCTCTAGCGTGTGGAGCCTTGTCAGCTCTCTAATCTAATAGACTGTTCTTGCCCAGACCATTGTGTGTCAGTATTTTATGTACCAAATGTAGCCAGGTTTAATAATCAGCCATTTTCCCACCTGCTGCCAAACTTTTTCCCTTTTTTTGTCACAACTTAATGTTTGAGTCAAAATCTGCTATGGTAACAAATTATATACATGTTAAAAAATGAAAATAAAGATGGAAAGAAGAGTCACAAAAGGTAACAAGAGTTCAAAGCAATGTCATTTGAGTTTTTTATTTTTAAAGACTTGAATTCAGCCCCATTTTAAAATTGATTTTATTTCTGTTATGTATTGTGAAAAGCTTGCAAAGAAATGGATACTGCTTGAAAGCATGACTGTAGCTCTTTGTATGTAAAGCTGTGAAAGTATTTCCTGTACAGGTCTGATTTTGATTTATTTACTTTTTAGTTACTAAAGAATAATTTGTGAAGCTTTTTTGACTTATATTTTCTTACTTGGAACAGCGCCTTCAGGTAGCACCTGTTGAGGTTATTTATGTTTATTTCTAGCAACTCTATAGATCATATAAATTATGTTATCAAAAAGTTGTTTCTCTTGTTTTATTGCATTTTTAAAAGAGCCCTTCACTTTCCTTGCTGATGGCATGAGTTGCTGCTGTTGTGTACTGGGTTATGATGCTGAGGACTGGGGACCTTGGAGGAGCATCTCTGGGGAATTGCATACCTGGCAAACACCAGCACCAGCTAGAGGGGAGCTCAGCCACTGGGAGGGCATTGGAATGGAGTCACCCAGTACCTTTGTGATTTTAATGTTTAGTAGGTTATTTCCTGTTATGTGTTGATTTTGTTCTCACTCAGAAGTACCATAGCTTGAGTAAACATTTTGGAAATGAAACCTGGATCTAGGTTCTCCAGCTGTGTAGGTGTTTGCTGCTCACTGTTGGTTGCATGAAGGATGCTGGTAAAGGCTTCTGTGTCCAAGGTATCAACCACTTTGGTCATTATATCCTGAGCTGGAGCAGTTTCTGCCCCTGTCATATGCCATGAGGGATGCCATCCAGGCCTGGTGTCTGCTTCACTCAGAGCTGGGCTTTTCCTCAGTAGTTTGGTTTGGAGATCTGTATAAGTAATGGCAATAACTAAGTGCCCTTAAAAGTGAAAACACAGCTTAAAATAAATGTAAAGCTTGGTGCCTTACCAAGCTGCCACAGTCCAGTTCTTCCACAGGTCACAGGGCACCACCTTCTCTAATCTCTGCTTTTTCAGTCTGTTCCTAATTGTGTGGAGGAGCTTTGACATGATCTCAGCATTCACTGGAACTGCTTAAGTTTTGGGACGTCCCAGGATGATTAGTGTATCTTGGTGAACAATGGTCTAAGCAACCTATTAAATGGTAGTGTATCCTCCTCCCTGCCTGTGTTTACTCCTAACTTCTGCAGAGCTGATTAGAGGCTTGGCAGGAACTGTATGGTTATGCTCTAGATACACTTTGGATACATTATTGTCACAGTTGAGGTATTGCAAAAGCTATGTCGTTCCAGTCTTTATCCTACTGAGGTACCTCTTTTGATTGTGCAATATCTGTGGCTAATTACATGGCAATTGCAGTGTGCCACCAGCCACCCACAATTCATTGTCAGCTCCTTGGGGATGCAAATGAAAAAGGAAAGATAATGTTTTCTTTCTTCAGTCCAGTGATTTAGCTTGCCTCTGTTTTTTTAATCCTCTGCTCCTTCAGGTAATAAAGCCAGATGGTAGTGACAGAGAAACAGAAGTCACACATGAATCAGATGTCCCTGAGGATATGCTGGGGACTTGCATTCCACAGGAGACAGCGAAAGGCGATGCTCAAAGTCCGGATGTCATTATAGAAGCCCAATTTGATGATAATGATGCAGAGCATGGACAAGACCACTTGCAGGATACGTTGACTGATGACATGAAGAAACTTTCCCTGGATACCAGTGAAAAGGGTGAGTAGATCAGATTGCTCATTTTAGGCCTTTATTTGTGCAAACCATTGAACTGTTACTTGGTTGCCTCGCTTTGCTGCGAGATATAAAATATAGGCATAAAAGCTTAATGCCTTATCACTTCTATCCCTTTCTGCTAAATTGTCTTCATGGTTTTGAATGGATATTAATATCTGGGGTTTATGTAGTTTTGATTGGTGCAAAGTAAATCTGCAAAACAGAAGTCACACCTTTGGATTTGCAATACTTGAGGCTGTCTGGCGACTGCTGGCTGCTGTTTAATTCAAGATGCTGCTGTAGCGGTTTCCTTCCTTGCAGCTTGGCTGGCCAATCTGTGTGTCTCAGTTTGGGGATAAGAATATGTTTCCTTGGGGGCAGTTAAGTTTGTTGCTGTTTTCAAACAGTTGAGTTATGAGCAACTTAAAGATTTGATCTGTTTAAAAAGAAAATTGCACTAAAAGCTAAAGCCAATTATGCGAGCTGTTTTGAAGGCAAAACTTTTTTATTCTGAATCTGAATTCCATCCAAGCCATCAAGTGTTGCTTAGGGCAAAATAAAATAGTCTCCCCTGTCCCAAAACTAACGCTTATGCAGCTCTTTGCATGTCCTTTCTAGTATTAAATCCCTTCCTGAAGAGCTGTGTGTTGAAAGGATTCTGACAATTGGCACATTTAACATATGCCTTCAGCTGCTCATGAAAGGTTTGCTGGGATGGATATTCTGGTGTGTTCCTGTTGCTTGTCCCAGTTGTCCAGAAAAGGTGGCAATAACCCAGGACCTAAGTAGCTGTTGGATTCAGACAAATCTTTGTGTTGGTTATAAAGCTGTCCCGTTTAATACCTCACGTTTTCCTGAAATATTTGAAGATGCACAGACCCCTGCCTGTACTGTTGGTAAACTTCCATTTTTCACACCCATCTGTTAATAAAAGAGGAAATAATATTTGAATGGAAGTGTTGTAGTTTTTATGACACAGCACTGGTTTCACCTCATGAATGTAGCTGCCACCTTACCAGTTTGTGATGCTATTTCCTTCTGGGAAATAGTTCCTGCCAAGGCACGTGCACTGGCTCATACCTTGTTCTATTCCTTTTCAAGAATACAGATTGATTTGGGAGTTGCTCATCTTGTCTGTGGATGTTTTACACAGGTGGTTTTTAACCCAGCTGTTTTGCAGTCTATTGCAGTTGCACACTCCTGGGCTGCTTTGACTCAACAATTCTCCTGAGTCACAGTGTTGTGTCTGTTGCATCTTTGTTGCTTCTGATAGCAATGCCAAATTAAACATTGTAGAAGTACATTCTAGTTTGATACCAGCATCTAAAATAAATACAAGCTTGAGCCAGTATTTTACTTTAGTTGTGTGACCGTGCTTTAGTTTAAAGAGTTGATGAGAGATGGTTTTTTTTGGTGCATCACATTCCTCGAGATTCTCTGGAGTGACCTGTGTTGGAAGTTATCAAGTCATCTCTCAAAATCTGTGCCATCTGAATGGGTTTAGCCATTTGATTCTGTCTTTGGAGAATATTTGTAGGACAAATGTGAGATTAACTTATTGTCTGCACAGTTGAAATCCAACTTTTCCACTGCAGTTGCCTAAGCCAACTGTTTTCTTTTGTTTTCAAGGCTTTTCCATGTTCATCCTTAACAAACCTTGTGGCTGGTGTGGCTGTGCCAGTTAGATTTCTGCTGAGTTTGTGTTTTGCTATCACCTCTTTTAATATTTGCTTCAGCTTCTTTGGCCATATAACCCATATGGAGTTTTTCCTACTTTCTTCTTTCTCTGCTTTTTAATACCCTCCCTTTTTTATACATATAAAGTTTATGATGGTGATTTTTCTGAAGGTGTTTTTGAGTAGTTGATGATTGCTTTGGCTTGTCTCCTGTCCTTCATACAATTTCTCATATCATCACTTATCCAGATTTTCAGTCTTGCCTGGAAAACAGCCATAGTTATTCTAGCATCACTGATAACTGTCGTGAGAAAAAGAAAAAATCATGCCAAATTCAGCCTCCGCAGGTGTGGCTCAAAATGCTTTTTTAAAAGCACCAAACACACACTTTTTCAGGGCAGAACTGAACCTCAGAGGGTAGAATTCCAAAGGCCACCCAGTGGAATGTGGTGCCAGCATTGGAGGGTTGGGCTGTGGGGGGTGGAGATGCCCTTCCCTGGGTAACGTGGGCCTCTCCTGGGAGAGCTGCTGGGCTGCTGCTGCCAGCTGAGCTTCTTGCTTATGAGCCTGTTCTTTCCTGATCCATCCCTTCTGCTGGAAACAGCCTCTGCAGTAAAACAGAGAGGTGGAGGGAAGCTGGCATTCACAGGGGGATTTCTTCCTGACCCACCAAGCCCAGTGCTTTACTTGCTTTCCCTGAGAGCATTGCTTTGCAGGGTTTATCACACAGTCCCATTGCATGGCCTTGTGCACAGAAGGGAGCAGGAGGAATTTTCTGTGGCCAGCACAAGTCTTAAATGAGCACTTGTGATGGGCTTTTTTCCTTTTTTGGAAGGGTTTTTTTAAGGTTTCAGGCTGGCCAAAGATTCTATCAAAGATACTATATTAAACAAAATCAAGAAACAGTCTATCATGTTCTCATGTGCACTTAATGTATGTGTTTGCATATGTGTATATTTATAAAAAGATCCATATATATATCTATATAAGACATATCCAAAAGTCAAACTAAGTAAAAAACTCACGAGATTTCTGGAGGTGAAAAATATCCCTAACTACAGTAATGGAATCAAAAGTACATTTTACCTATTCTGGGCAAAAAAAGCCTGTGCTCAAACCTTTGTTCGTGAACACAAGCCCTGCAGTTTTCTGCTCTCAATTGCAAGATTCCTTTTTCCTTTCTGATGTAGGAGTAGGATTGCACAATATCTCTGCTGGCTCTTTTGTTCTGATGCTGATGGTCAGAATGAACCATGAAGAATAGAAGTAGACATGTCATTCGAATAAGAGCACTCTGGGAGTGCAGACTGTTTTGATGTCTTTTCTCCCTTGGCCTGTGTCCCATCCCTTCTCACGGCTCTGTTCCTCTTCAGAGCACAGTCATCCTCTCCATCTCTAGTTACACGCTGGGGCAAAGAATTTTGGGGTTGGCCCTTGCTGTCAGGAGCTCTGAAGCATGAAACGTGTACACTGATTATGGCCTAGATTTGAGGGACTGAATTTCCCTGAAGTCATTGTACCTTGGATTTCCTGTGCCTCAGTGGGGCTTAGGGCAAACTGCTAGAAATTGTTATTATGCACAAGTCTGCAGCCTTAGACTCAGATGTTGGATCTGTCTTCACTAAGTGCTGCTGTTATGAGAGCTGTGCTTCCTGCCTTTCTATTCCTGAGTCCCCAGAAGGTACGGGATAAGCAAAAGGGAAGTCCATGGAAGTGAAGAGACCATTAAATTCAGCCTAATTCTCAGCCCATGTACTTTCTTGTTGCTCATAAATGTGGGTCAGTCTTGCTTTGCTCAAGGATGTTTAAATAGAAATTCATAATTGGTGTCACTCTGCCAGAAGATGTCCTGGTCAAATGAGTTTGCTCTGCTTATCTGGACTATTGCAAAGAAGTGGGGTTAAAGATAATCTTTGGAAAGTCTTTAGTTGAGGAAGTGACAGCCATTCTCCTCTCCAGCACCTGGTTCTACACAAAGACCAGTATTGTTGTGTTCCACAGTTAAATTGTCTGAATGTTAAGCTTTGGTACTTGGTCTTGCAAAGTTGCAAATATCTTTTTCTCTTGGATTTTCAGCTGTATTTCCAAAGTGTAAATATCTATATTCAAACTTTCTGCTTTTCTTTTTTGCTTAAAAGTCAGTAAGAATGAGCACCCTGAATAAAGTTTCTCAGCTTGCTTAGTAGTCCTTCAAACCCTTTCTGGGATTTCTGTGCCCTGCTGAAATGTAGGCAGAGAACAAGGCAGTAGCATCCTGGCAGTAGTCTGAACTACCAGTGCACACACAGAAAATATTAAATCCCTGTAGTGCTTCATACTGACATGCAAGTCCTCTGTGTTGTACCCTGAGAGCTCAGCTTACTCTGTGTCACTACTGTCCACAGAACTCATTCACCAGTCAAAATGACCTTTGCCAGGTCTGTAATTTTTTTTTCTTAATCCTAATTCACATTTACTATTGCAACAGAGGTCATGTAACTTTTATCTTATCACTTACTACTGACCTAGAATACATTATTTCTGTGACTTTTCACTGCAGTAGGAGGATTTTCTTTATATTCTATTTCAATATGTAATAAAAAAATGGAAACTCTCTATCTCTCAACCTGGGAAAAGTGCAAAATGTTCTGTACAGAGTGGTTTATGATGCTGTATCCCTACACAGACTATGTGTCACATGAGTTTCCTACAAATGTGAGCTCTCTCTTGTAAAATATTGGGATCAGATTTCTTTGATAAAGAAACATCACCAATTGAACAGTAGCAGCTACTTGCACTCATGAGAATGGCAGCTGTTCTCATAAAAGTGCCTTGGCCCTTCTTTAGCAAAATGATATTCAAATAAAAGTTTGTAGAACAGTGTCCCTATGCCAAAAGCTATCCTTGTCAAACTCGTTTGCTCGGCTTTTTTCAACTCTTCTCACGGGAGATTTTACTACACTAGATACACAAAATATCCTGCTTCCCACGGGGGTGGAAGTCATCAAGCTGGTGGACTGGCTGCCCTGGCAGCAATCAGAGAGTTGTGTTTGTTCAGGATTTCCACTTACACCTACACTACTGCAAATCAGAGCTTGGATATGCGGATGTCTGAAGCGTGCTCACCGCCTTGACGTAACAAAGTTTGAACAGAAATACTCATTTACAGGCAGAGTAGACTCACATGAACCAAATAACCAATGGATAATGGGTAGGGTCAGCAGAACTTGGAAGCTGCTGCAGAATTTGCTTGTGTCTCCCTGTCTGCTCAGCATTTACCTGGTGGACAGTGGTTGATCTCTGTCAAGTCAAATGTGACTGTCAGTCTGTAGTAGTCCTGATAAGGTCAGAAATGATAATCTAAAATTGCTTGGTGTCAACACTGCTGCTGACTGCAGGCTATATTTTGAGTATTTCAGGATTGCTTGGTTTAACTGAGATGATGGTGTTTGGTAAGTGCATCGTATGGTTGTGTAATAATGGCATCAAGCTTTCCTTTTCTACAGATGATGTTCTAGAGTCAGTGCTTAGAAGGGTTTTTGGATCTTTCCAGCAAAATAGAAAAAGGTATTTCTTATGCAGAGTTTAGTCTCTGTCTTGCACTTCTGTGCTTCTCATGCACTTCCATGTCCCCTCTAGTGCTTTTGTGTCCTCTCTCTTCTTTTAAGCTTGACAAGGTGCCTACTTGCCTTTGTGCCTTCCTCGGGCCCCTGGGGTCCTGCAGTTACCAGTGTCTCATATTGGCCCAGGCAGCGTTCAGAGTTACTGCTATTCCTCTCCTTGGCAGGTCTGATAGGGAAATGGTAGTGACAAAAATCGGGGTTACGTGCTGAACGTCTGCTCTGCTCAGGCTCACCCTTCTTTCAGTTTAGCAGCCATGAAATCTGGCATATTTGGAGTCCACCAGCATCACTGGCTGCTGGAAGGAACAAGTGTTCTTCTCCCTCCTCTTCAGAGGCTCCCGTTCACTCTGAGTGCTTTTAAGGAGCTTCACTGTTCTTTCCTAGCCTGCAGCTTTCTGGAGATGGATCATCTCCACTGCATAGCTCTTAAAATTTCTAGGCCACAGCAGAGCAAAAGCTCACCAGGAAATCTTCTCAGTTACATGGCTTTTAATAGAAATCCTTGAGGTGGAACTGTCAAAAATCGGATCAGTTTCACTCTGCTGCAGCCTGGAAAGCCAGCAGAGAAGCTGGAGCAGTTTCAGCTGCCCAAGACAGCTCTGTATTAGTTTATCCTGAGTTCATGTTTGTGGGTCTCTGCATCTAGCTCTTCTGGTTGTTGCTGTAACTTTTCTTAAATGACAGCATACATTTCTAGCAGAATAAACAATATAGCAACTAAGGAAAAGTGTTCTACTGGTATTGAACAAATTGGGCTTTATGGTTGCATTGATTAAATGCTACAGGCTGAAAAAGCTCCAGTTATTCTTTTGTTGTAAAGCTGAAGCCTGCAATGGAAGTTAATGATGGGAAAGTTCCTTGCACTGTTCTTCCCTAGTAAGTAATTTTGACCCCCAAATGACTTCTTAAGTACTGGAAAAAATAAATTACTTAGGCAATTAGGTAACAGGAATTAGATTAAGTTCAGCATATTACCATATGTTCCTGAGATCACCTATGTTTCTCCTTTGAGTTACAAGTTTAGGTCAAGTATATGAGAGGGCATGATACTGAGAGTGAATGGTGGGTGTGGAGATAAACAGAGTACTGCCATTGTTAGCAGCAAGATTTCCAGGATGAAGCAGATTAGGATTCATTCAGCTAACATATTTTCCATGGAATGGTAATATTGGACACAGAGACTTTAGGAACAAATGCACATGTAGGAAGGAAGAACATTAAGTAAATAGGCAAAATACTCAATGGAATTCTTTTTGTAACATTTTAATTTTGCTTGTCATTAATGTCATAGAACTGTGTTTCTGTGGACTGCAGCACCACCTGAATTTTTGTAGGTTTAATTCTGTTGCAATAAGGCTTCCAGCCCCTGTGCTGACTGACTGCTTCTCAAGGACATGAGAGGGCCAGGAGGTCTCAGTAGCTGTGCTGTGGCTGTAGTGATGTTATGTGGCTACTGAGACAGCTACGGTCTGATCTGCTGGGCTGGACGGCAGCTTCCCAAATTTATGTTGATCTTTGCTGTGGATCAGACTTGGAGAGTTCTAAGGAAAAGTGACACTCTTGTCTCATCATTCTGCCATCTCCTCCATCCCTCCTTGTGGAGGTGGCTAAATATAAATAAATAATTACATGCTTGGCTGCCTTGCGTGTCTGTGGGAGCCAGCTGTACTCACCTCTTCACATTGCCTTTGCTCTGCTGCTGCAGATGCTTGTCTGTGCTCCACACATCTGTTATTAAGACTTTCCTCTCCCTCACCCAAGATCTCCTCCTGCCTGTGCACCTTCAAAAATCTTGATGCTAATCATCTGAGTCTCGCAGTGCTCTCTCCAGTGTGCCCTTGGGCAGGCAGGTGTGTGTGCTCAGGTGTTAAGACATGAACAGCTGTGGCAGGGTGAGTTTGCTTAAATGAGTGTTCAAAAATAAACGTCTCTGAGGAGGTTAGTCCTGTTCATTAGACACACAGCTCTGTGATGAGACAGCTCAGGAGTGCTGCATGGTTTGGAGCTGCTTTGCTTCTTATTGCAGAGTCCTCTTCCATTGCACACAGGAGCTGCGGGGCTGATTTTGGACAGGCTGCATGTGTTAAATTTTAATGATGCTTTAAAAGCTAAAACTTAAGACATCGCCAAGGCTGTTGGCTTTACAGTCTTGTTGCAGGGAAATACCTGTCTTTCCTCCATCACAGGTGGAAAGCTCTGTGTGTAAGGTATGAATATAAAGTACTGCTTCTTCCATGATACTTTCCTAGGTGACCCTACTTATAGGGTGTTTAAAATAGATTCCAGTTTTGGATAGTAGCTGGTACCAAGTGAAACAGTGTTTTCCTTCTTCCTTACCTTTTGGTAGGTTTGTGTTCTGAAGAAAAAAGCTGTTCTGTGCCAAGAAACCATCAGCTGCAGAATATGAAGAGTCTTTGTACTTCCAAGCAGCAACATTTTCTTCTTGTTATCCTTAAAAATTAAGATTGTAGCAGAATAGTGTAGTCCAGAGCAAATCTCTGGGTATGCATGTATCCCTTTTGGGTTGAAGGGAGTTTCATTTCCTAATGTCTGTTTTGTGCTGATCTAGTCAGAATTGCAGAAACACATCCTTTGTATGTGTGACACACAGTCCTGGAGATATTTATAATAAACTGGTCTGTTTTACACCACTTAGATACTTGGTGCTAAAATATAATATACTGAAAACTGCTCCTAGAAGCAACGTCAGAGAACCTCAGTGTTGTTGCTTCATTTGTAAGTAGTTGGCCTTGCCACTGAAAGGTTTACAGCTGTGCTGGTATCTGAGCACTGAGCTGAAGTACAGTATTTTCTGATGGGATTCTTAAATAATCCCATGCAGAATAACCAAGCTTCTCAAGTACATTTTTTTTTCTAGCTGAAGTAGCAAACATCGAACTATTTTCTTAAAAAACTTGGCTTTTTCCATTCAGGGAGGGAGATTTTTTTTTTTTTCAGTAAGTTGTGTTTGAGATCTGAAACTATGATATATTTTCATTTGCAAGTGGATATTGCATCTTTAATTGTATTCTTTTTGGACAGAATTGCAAATTTCCACAGTGACCAATGCAAACCTAGTGAAAATAATTTTGAATCTGTCATAAGTAATCAGAATTCTAGTCTGATGATTTTTTGTCCACTTTGGCCATCTTTTAATGTGAAGGTAATTGAATTGTAAGATGAAATTCGGGGGACTTTAAAAAAAAGTAATGTTTGACCTAGGAATGCCTGTCAGGCAAATCCAAGTGTGTATTGAAGCTGCCTAAACTGATCTCTTACAGAGGGAGGCAAATTCCAAGTGTCCTGGATCTCTTCATTGGTAATAACATAACTAATTTGAGTTGCTTTTTGTGTCTAGTGCCTAATTTTTTTAAAATAAAACTATTACAGTTTTGGTTTGTCAGATAATCGCTGAAAGGAAAACACTGAGATTATAATGCAGTTTCAGTGGGTCCTGGTTGCTGAAGTGTGTTTTCACTGTAAGATAAGCTTATGAAGTACTGCCCAAGCTAACATAGTAAATCTTTCTCAGAAAACATGTCTTTGCCTAGGGTGGAAATATTGAATGGTCATTGGATAACCACTGCAGTAAAGGGGTCAGAATAATTCATTTTTAGTTTAGCATAATGCAAGGAGTTGCTTCCTACCTCCTCTGCACAGAATCCTGCTCACAAGCTAACTCTCCTTTAGGGTTACCTTCATGCCTCTGCCCTGTTGTAGGAGATGTTTGTATCTCCCAGCTGAGATCTTCAGACCACCAGTCTCTAGTGGGGTCCTGTTGCTGTTCCTCTCTGCCGAGCTCCACTGGAGGGGAGGAGGATCTGTAATGAAGGAGGGGGACTGTCAGAGGTGTATTCAGGGAACTCAGGTATCATACTCTCGTGGGAGATTATTGCTGCTGTGACTGAGGTTCCTGTGCAGTTATTTGACAATTGAGCCAGCTGGACATTGGATCTGGGTAGTTGTCCCTTCTGAGCTGAAGGTTTTGTCACAGGGATTCCTCATGGCTGGTGCTTTGCTGCTGTAGACCCCTGAGCATTAGATGTAGCCCTGATACCAACAGAACTTTGACTTCAAAAGGACATCTCTTAGCTCCAGGAGTACAGAGTTCCTTATGTCTCTTCTTCTCTGTCCTTTGTTTCAGGAGCATTTATCCTTAGTAAATGTGTGTGATGGCATTTAAGATACTGAAGTTGGGTAAAAAGGATGGGTAAGAAGAAGTCGATGACAGGGATTAGCTTATTATTTTTTTTTTCCTGTTGATGAAGTAGTTGTAGATCCCAGACTCTGCCTACTGGAGTCTCTCATAATCCCAGGATTTTTTGAGAGGGAGACTGAAATTGGAGAGAACACTGAAGAAGACACTCTGCAGGCAGCCAAAGGCCCCCATTGATGCTGGCTGTGAAGGAAAAGAGAAGTTGTATCATCTGCCATGGTGGAAATGTGGGTGCTTTCTGATATCTGTACACAGGGGGCTTGCCTTCAGCAGGAAGGGGGGCAGTGCCCCAGCCCCAAATGTTCTTCATCCCAGGCCAAGGAAGGCCTGGCTGCCCATTTGCTGTTCTCCCTGTGACAGCTGCATCCTGATCCTCCTGTACTTTTGCATGTGGGTATGTTTTACATCCCCAGGACATCCCTGCTGGCTTCTTTTTGACTGAGAAAACTGCTTCAGTGAAAATTTCCAAGTGAATTTTGGGAGCAATGGGCGTTGGAAGGCTAAGTGGAAAAAAGGCAGTGCTAACAAGGACATGTTCCTCTCGTGACTCTGGGTGCTTTTTTCATTCTTCCCTGCTGAACCTTGAGTCACTGTTCTGTTCTGCTACGCTGAGAGAACAGTGAATGCAACTCTTGCTTTTTTCCTAAACATGTTTAGTTCTGGTTTCTCTTCCCACCAGTATGTGCAATTCCTTGGGGAGTTCACTCCAGTAAGTCCTGGGTTTGTGGCAGGTGTGCCTGAGGCATGGCCTTTGGAATGCTCCCAGCTTCCCCTTGTCCTCTGCCCCATCCAGTTTTCCTTTGTTCCAGATCATCTTGTTCTTTGCCCAGGCTGTCTTTATGATTGACACACCATAAACTGTTAACTGATTGCTTCAAAATTTATAAGAAAACAAAATGGCTCCTGGCTTTCGTTCTTTGCTAAATGATTGCCCAGTATGACCTTTAGCTGGCAGAAACCTTAGAGGAGGTAAGCAAATGAGGTAACCTTGCCATCCCCACTTTTTAACTGCTTACAATTATACAAGCAATTTTTTTCCCTACCTTGTTTGTCACCATGAAACTCTGGGTGGTTTTGTCCGGTAGTAATGCTGGTTTTGGCAAGTCTGAGTTCATTTCACTAGAAGTAAATCAGAAATGGTTTTGCTGCTTCTGTTACTGAGGCTTTTTTAAGCAAAGTAGAATTTTATTTAAACCCCTAAATACCTGTTCATTTCTCCTCTCAGCATTGCTAGCAAGTCAAAAGGCAGATACAATAAAAGTCACTTGGAAAAAGATCTCTGGGGAGAGGAAGAGCATATCAAGAAGCAAAGTAGAGGATAATTAGCAGCATATGAGAGCCAGAGTTTGTCGTTAGAGCAAAGCTGTCATTGTCAAGCTGGGGTAATGTTGCCTGGAGGCAGTGCAGGGCCTCCAAAGGACACAGCCATCTGTGAACATGCCCTGGTGATGGTGGGGCACAGCCAAACCTGTGGGGAAGCTGCTGTCCCACTGTCCCCCCCTTCCTGAGCGCCAGCCCCGACACCCAGCACTGCTCCTGCAGCCACCCCTCCATCCATGTCACAGCCCCCTCATCCTGGGCTCTGTGGGACAGACTGGCATCATCTGGGGGTCTGCTGCCACCACAGAGCTCCTGGAGCTTCTCACATGGGTGAGTGCTATTGGCCTGGAGCACAGACCTCAGCAAAACGTTGCTTTATCTCGTGTCTTCTAAGGGAAGCAGTGACAGCTCTGTCCCTTGAAACTTGCAGTCGGTGCCACGGTCTCTCCTTAGGAAAGCAGGATTTCTTTTGAACACTCTAGGCCTGATTGCAGCACATGTGCTCAAGATGGGTGTGATTGTCATACAAATGGAAAATGTCAGCCATCTCCCATGAGCCCTTCAGACAAGTGTACATGGAGGCTTACATCCCAAAAATTCTGGCAGTAGTCACAGGCTCTCAGCAGGGATGCAGCTCAAGAACAGCCCAGTCCCAGCCTTCTCCTTAGCAAAGATCACTTTGGACATTTGTAAACATTAAATGCCAGTCATCTGTAGCAGATGCTCCCAAACTCACATGCCTGAATATCTGAAAATTTCAAACTAGAAATTAGTTTTAATATTATCAGTATCTGGTCCAGAGATCTCAGGGGAAGGAAGCTCTTGATCATATGTAGTGTTTACTTCTATAGGACTTTTCGTAAGCCTGGTCCACAGCTGAAGAGTGTCAGCTTAGTAGATATGATTTCAGTTTCAAAGATAAACTCATATTTTATAAACCTGCATAATGTTTTTAAAGGAAATTCAATATTAAATAAATGTGTGTAGGAAAGGACTATTCATGTAACGTTAATGACTTCAAGTAAGAAATGCCACAAAATTCTTAGCCCTTAGTATTTAATAAGCAGAACTTGTTTTCTACCACTTTGTCTCTTATGACTGGTACCTGCTTACAAAGTTGGGACTTGTTTTGGTTTTTTTTGTTGTTTTTCAGCACATGGTAAGTCAACGTGTATCTACTGTCTGTTGGAGTCCAGAGAAATAAGAATTACTTTATGCTTGGCAATTCTAACACCTGAGAGATCTTTTTCCTTTCAAATAAGTCTACTATGTGCATATTATATTGTACTTTAGAGCAAAGGCCCAAGACAAATTTGTCATGGAAATGTGGTGCAGTAACTGTCCTGTGTGTTCGATGCAGGGAAGGCTGCTGGGGTCACTGGTGAGCACAGAACAAAGCAAGATGATGGACCCAAGGTCAATGATCCCAGGCTCCTCCCAGATGAGTTTCTTCAAAGGACAGCCAAGGTAAATCTGTGGAGAGTGACAAGTAAGCACATGTGTGCTCCCAAAGACTGAAGGAGACCAGCCCTGGCCTCCCTGTAGCCTCTATCTGTTGATCTTTGAGTCTCATTCTCCATTTCAGAGAGAGTAATTGTCCGATCTGATAAAAATCAAGTGACTTGTTATTTTTACCAATTATCCTAGGTTAAATTCCCTTTGTTTGTCATGCAAAATTACTTAGCAAGATTCAGAAAAAAAGATTGGATACTAATATGAGTGTCAGGATATCCAAAGTTGTCAGAATTAATTCTTACAGACTTTGGAAAGACTGCTAGTACTGCTGATTCAAGATTTGAATCAATCTCTGAATGTTAAGAGACCAGAAAAGGGCTGCTGGGTCAGACTGGGTCAGGTCTCTTCCACGTCTTGTGCTTTCCCTTGCAGCCTGTGATTCTGGTCCTGTTGTTGGCTGGGCTGCTCTGGTCTCATCCAGTGTGGCAATTCCTGTGCTCAGAACTGTGCAGAGGTGCAGCTCCTGAAACCTTCTGGAAGGACTCTTCTGTATAAGCTTAGGAAATCAGCTATAATGTTTCTGTTATCCAGTGATTTATTATGGTCTACAAAAATATAGCCTGGATGAACACCTCTCTGGAACAATTATTTAGTGATATTGTAATTTATTATTCTTTTCAAAGCCATCTTGTATAAAGGTAAAATAACCCCACAACTTCAGAAAGCACAGAGAGGAGGAGAGAACTGCCAAATTCCCAACAGCACATCCTTTCCTGTGGTTAGCATTGGATCTGCCAGCGGCACCGTTTTTGGACTGGCCTGTTCTGTGCTGACTGTTGAAATCACAGGCCGAGAATACAAATGAAAGATTTTACAGGAGTTGCTTGTATTTTGTGGCTAATTCCCTGCATTTGGAAGCATCTGCTTCTTGTCTGGTTTTGTTCTGTAATCAAGAAAATTGCTGTAGAGAGCTAGCACTTGGAAAGCACTTAGCTCTTCTATAGCCATGAGCAAGATGGCAAGGAAAATACACTGTAAATAGGTACTCAGTAAAAAAATGCACACACACATATACACACACGGGGAAAACAAGACAGAGACCTTGTGACTTTTCCAGATACTCTGCTGATCCTTTGAGTATCCCTATTCTGCTAAATAAAGTTTGTTTCTCTGAAAGTGTTAATTGTAGAAACTGTTGCCTCTCCCAGGTGGTCTATATTTTGGAAAAGAAGCATTCTCGAGCAGCTACAGGTTTCATCAAACTTCTGGCTGACAGGAACAGTGAACTCTTCAAGAGATTTGCCATGTTCTCCCCTGTGGACCACAGAGTGCCCAGGGTCTATGTGCCCTTGGCTGATTGCCCTCCAGACTTTGTGACCAAGCCTGAGGCTTATTCACAGATGCTCTTCATCTGTCGCATCGTGGACTGGAAAGAAGACTGCAACTTTGCATCAGGGTATGTGACTGCCATTGGAAGTAGAGCTGACTGAGATTTCTAGTTGGAATTCTTGTTTCCATTTAATTTGTCACAAACAGTAGAGACAGAAATCTTTTAACAAGCTGCTTGTCTTGTGTCCCTCTGGTGGATAAATTATGTTGGGATGAAGGACAGCTCATTGCTAGTTAATCTGATAAATGCTAGTTTCTTCGAGTGCTTGCTTCAGTGCTGGTGCATCACAGCATTGATGAGTGCATGGTCTAGGGGGAACACACGTGCTCAGCCTGACCAGCACAAGCACCATGGGGTGCTGGCAGCCTTCCTGTCTTTCCTCCCTGTGTGGAAGAGTAGTACACAGTGTGCAGACATCTCCCTTCTGCCAGGGGAAGATCAGTAGCTATGAGACTCATCTTTAGTTTTTACGCCTTTGCTGGTAAGAATTAGAAAGAAGTCACAGATTTTTGTGGTTTTAAAGCTGCATTGGTTCAAGGAGGAATAGTAGAAATCAAGAGGACATTGATTCCCTCCTGAAGCATGTGAGAAGGGTGTTGCACTCTGTGTGTTTCATCAGGCACTGTAAAGTCATCACTGTCCAGAGTTCAAATTGCTGGCAGTGCTGTGTAGAAGGAAACTTTAAGCCAGTGCTACACAAGTGGCCTATGCTGGACTGGATCCAGATTGCAAGTTCATTTTACCTCTCTATGAAGAAGACAGTGGTTTTCAGCCTTTTAACTTTTTTCTTTGGAACCACTGTAGGGTGCCAAACTCCTACCTGGAGTGGCCACGCTGTTTCTGTTGAAGGGGTCTCAACAAGAAATGGAGGATGTTGGTGAATCTGTTCAGTTATTTTGGGAATACTCAGTAGTCCTGGTTTAGTTGGTAATCCAGAGTGGATAACTGTGGCCATACTGTGGTCAGATTTTACAGGTGCATCTGGATGTGATCTGGAGCATGTGCAGTAGTAGGAGTTTTTCAAAAAGTCCAGCTTTTCTCTTCCCCTTGCAGAGCAGTTCTGATGGGGTAGCACAGCTGATGTACAGTATCAACACTGCAGGTTTGGAAGTCCTCAGCTCAAACTGCTGATAAAGCTTAAAACTTAGAGAAAAGAGTAAGTGTGTTGGCACCTATCTATCAGCCGTAGAACTAAAAGTAAACTAAGCTGAAGTCCTCACTTCACAGAGTTTATCAGTTGTAGCTGTTAGTTGTGCCCAGTCATAGCAAGTTTCATGTGTACTCCTTAAGAGCCATGTGAGCCATGAAGTCACTCTGTGTTTCCTAGATAAACTGCAGTGCATGAACTGCAGTGGCCTCCCTTTGAGCCCCACTTAACTGGTGTCTGGCTGTGCTGTGAACTTCCCTGAGAATAAGTTTCTCACTGGCAGAGATTTGCTTTGTCTTCTCTGACTCCAGCTGAGAAAAGACTGGAGGGTGATTGTACTGCTTGGCTCCTTGTCATGAACAACCCCTCTTTCAGCAGAAACAGGGGAAATTAGGAGGATGGGCTAACCTTTTTTATTGGCTAATGTGTGTGTCCTTTTAGTCTGTACTTCTGACAGTATTGGATATTCTCATCTGTCTGGTTTGATCATTTCCAAGATGTAAAGGGTGTTGTCAGGAAAGAAAATGTCCATGATTGTGTTCATACATAGCTGTTTCCTCTGGGAGTTCAGTCAGTAAGCCACTTCAGTAAGTGCCTTCTGGAGATGGGAGCATAAAACCTTGGTGACCCCTTTTGTTTTTAGCCATAAATAATGGTTGTTGAAACACTGAAAGACAAGGAAACTTCTTGAAGGTTCTAAAAGATTCTGTTTGCTTTTGGGCTCAGTTATAAGCCATGTTGCCTTGTTTTTAATGAGGTGTGTTGGTGGTCATGGCCCCCCTGAAGGAGCGAAGAGCAGGTAATTGCAACTCCTTAAATGCTTTGTTCTGTGCACCTCTTAGTTCTGCCCACAAGGATCCTGATATGCCTTTGGCACCACCACCATGGTTAGAGGGTGTCTGGCCAAAGAGCCTGTGGGTCATTGCCCTGCACTGTCTGCTGGAAGTGTGATGAGGGAAACTCCCTCCAGGACTGGCAGTCATGTCCCCTGGATGCCTTGGGTGTTTCCAGGTACTCTCCATCCTGCAGCTGAGCTTTCCATGCACCTTCCTCAGCTTTCCTTTTCCCTTGGGAAGATCAGTGCTGGGTTTCCAAGCACAGTTAATGACACACATTGGCCTTCGCAGTGACGACGTGTTGGGGGAGAAGTGAGATGACCCTGCCTAGATTTGGGCAGTGGCATTGGCCACCCAGGGTGGTCACCTGCTCAGGGGCAACCTGAGAGTCCCCGGAGGTCCCCTTGGGAGGGGGGGGTGCGTTCCTGTGTCATGATTGCCACCTGGTGGTCACCAGCGTGGCACTGTCCCCTCCTAAGGCCACCCTGTCACCCCGACTGTGCTGGGGAGGAGTGAGGAGGAGCTCATGGCTCCAGGTCATGCTGGCCGTGCCCTGAGTTGAGCTGCTGTGCTCCCTCCTGCATGTGAAGTGGCTTTTTCTTGGCAGTGAAATGCCAAATAACTGTGTCTGCTTCAGGTAACAGGTAAAGCAAATCAGCTCTGAAACATTCTCCTTTTCCAGATAAATAGTGCAAGTGTTGATATTATTTTTTTATAAATATAAAAAACCTACTATTTTTTAATAAATATAAAAAAAATTTATGTTTTCTGGGGACATTTTTCAGTGTTGGAGTCCAGGTTTCTTTGGAGTATTAGTCCAGACGTCTCTCTGCACTTTTGCAGATGGTTAAGGTGGAATTTTTTTGTCCCCACATGGGATGATGGATGAGACTATTTAAAAAAAAACAACTAATAGAAAAGCCTGGAATCACTGACTCCCTCTGTGTCACATTGGGCTTGTGGCCATTCTAGCTCAGGGTCTTAGATATTGGTCTGTCAAGGTGACATGATTTGTTCCAGCTTTTGCAATAAAATGAAATGTTGCAGGGTGTTATTTCACTTGCTGCTGTTTCCAAAGCCATTTGAGTGGCTTGAGTTCCTTTCATCTCTGGCATTTTATTCTGTTTTTTTTTTTCAAATTCAAAAGTGTATTTTGTGTGAGGAGAAATAACCAGATACCTTGGATTGTTCACTCTAAGGCTCAAGGGAAGGTAATCCTCTCAACAGAGCAGTGTAGCTCTGTTGAATAAACACCTTCTTGCAGATGGGAGATCCCTCAATAAAGCTTTGTTTCTTTAGCTAATCACCGTGTTGGGAGCACCACACTGCTCCTGTGCTCCCGTGGCCTGGCAGCTGAAGGAAGGCAGCTCTGTGGTGTGGAGCAGGGCTGGACTGTGTTCTGGAGCACTGGGGTTCCCTGGCACAGCTCTGTGTCCCTCTGGTGCTCAGCCCTGCAGATCTCTCACCAGCTCCACCTGTGCCCTTCCTCAAGCCTGTGCAGCTCTGTCTGTGAGCTCCAGGGCATGGGGAGCATCCAGCTGGGGCTTTGCTGTCACCTCCTCTGTACAAACCTTCTGAAGGGCTGGTGGCTTATGTGTGGGATGTTCTGCTGCTGAAAGAAACGCTCCATGTAGGATGACTGTGAACAAATCTGCTCCAGGAGAAGCTGAGTGAGGCTGTTAAATTCCCAATGGAAATTATGCACTGCAATCTGGGAGCCTGCCTGGCTCTTCAAAGGAAGCAACCCTTATGTAATCCTGCTTTGTCTTTTTGGAGAGTTCTCATCATGTAACCTTTGAACACACTGGCCAGTTTCAGCTCAGTGGAATTGGAGTTGAGAGAACTCGAATGCTCCTAGAGATGTGTGGCTGGATAGATGTGATGAGTGTCACCATGAGAGGGAAGATGGCAGCTTGAGGGTGGCTCTGCCCCAGGTGCACATCCATGGCTGGTTAGACTCTGGAGAGTGGGCACCTTGGAGCAGTTCAGTGACCTTGCAGTTATGGCTGATTTGGAGCAATACCCAAATGTTCTGCCCCAACCACGACTGTGTTCCAGTCAGTGCATGCTGCCACCACGTCTGACATCAATCCCAGGGTATTCAAGGAATTCAAGGTAATGCTCCCCCATCAGCGTCACAGAAAAGAAATGTTTACGTCTGTAACCATTGTAACATTTTTTTGCCTTTTGACATTTAAAAAATAAAAGAGATGCACGCAAGCCCAGGGTGTCACAGACACCGTGACTCCCTGGGAGTGAACGTCTGAGTGCTGCTGGGCCTGGTGCCCCTGGTTGTTTATAAGCCTCTTGAACTATTCTTGCTACCCTTGGTGGCCGTGGAGCCCCAGGAATGATTTTGCAGCCTGGCTGTTGCTCCAGGGCCGTTGGTGATCCTATATGCATTACCTTTGATCACATGCTGTCCTGTCAGATTTTGCTCTGATGCAAGTCATCATGCCTGTGTGACTGTAACATGGCCCCAATTAAAGTCAGTCATACACTTTTTATTTCAAGGCACTTGGGAAATGTTCCCTGGAACACTGTAAATCAAATGTTAATTACTATTAAAAAAATATTAGTCCTATATCAAACCTCTGGGTAAACCCCTTATGGTTCGTAATCTAATTTCAGTAAACGGATCAAGAGGAACATGGGTTTCAACACGGAGCTGGAAAGCACTCTGGCATTCAGAGGTGCTTTCCATGCCTTGTCCTGCAGATGTCCAGCCGCCCTCCCGGTGCACTTCCCAGATCTGCCCTGCCAAGAGAAGGGGCACCTAAGACCCAAGTTCTTGACGTTTCTGCTGGGTAGGGCAATGTCTCCTTTTTTTTTCCTGTTTTGTTTTTTCCATCCTTGGTGCTGCTGGTGGGCCTGTGGACCTACAGGCTCGTCCTTGCTCGCTCCCATCTCCGCACCAGACGTTGGAAATGAAGTGGTGATTTCTCTGTTTTATTGTTACTGCAGAGAGAGAAAGAGATAAAACTGATGCCTCATTTATTTACATTAAAATAAGGATTAGACTGGGACCCAGCTGCAGGAATGAAGAACTCAGCCACAATGCCAAATGTGCACGTATTTCTGCCATACAGTTTGTACATAAAATTGAAACAATAAAGGGAAATATCTTTTATCCTTGTTTTCATTTTTATTTTAAAGCTAGACGATGTGAACTCTACAATTTACCACACCATGAAGCAAGCAATCCTTTCCAGCATATTACACGATGTGACAGGTTTATTACACAGCCCTTCCCGTTGTGAAGAAAGAGCTTTGCTCCCATAAAGAAGATGGGCTTGCTTGTGCTGAGAGTTTGGGGTTTGTTCTGTGGGTTTATGGCACATTTGAAGCCTTGAGACCGCCTTGCTTGTCCAAATAACAAGTGCACTATTTTGGCCCCAATTTAGGAAAGTAATTAGTGTCTGTTCTCACTCATTGGAATTAAAGCAGAAGGATCAATATAATGATTGTGTATTTTATGCAGTGGAAAAACACTTATTAGAGTGGCTGTTTTTGTGCTGTGTTATTACCCCTCTCTTTTGTGTCATATTTTGATGGATTCGCCTTAATTTCAGTTGTAATCTTCTTGGTCAGGAACATTATCTCTATTGACTGTAATGTGCATTGGCCTAATGGCAGTATATTAAAAAAGAAAAAGTAATTTAACTCTGTGTACTGTAGAGCAATCTAAAGGTGAGAAAGGGGACGTGGGGAGCCACCATGTAACATGAGTTCTCATGGGATATTTGTAATCAGCTGAAGGGGGAACAAATGTCTTGCTCCTTTGGAGTCTTGATTTGCACAGTGTCCAGAGCTGAGCCTTGTTTGACACCAGAGCTGTTGGACAGATCCATGCTGGGGTTTCCACTGGAGCAGATAGGAACCTTCTCCAAGCATAATAGAGACAACCTCTGCAGCAGCCTCATCCACATGTGTGCAGAGTGCTAAATCAAGCACTGTTAGCATGGGGGTACAGTTTCCCCTCTCTGTGACTTGTTTCTAGATCGTGTGCCCCTCCCCAGTTAGCTCTGGGTTCAGAGGCTCCTGCTTAGCCCTGAGAGGAGGAACAAATGACTGGGAATGCTGAGATCCTGGAAGGAGCCTGGAAAATGGTTCAAAGGATTGTCTGTGGGTGTGTCTGTGTGACTCCTGTAAGGAAGGCAGTGTGGGTTCTTCACACCTCTGTCTTCATCGGTTTGCCCAGGCAGAGTTATATATCCTTTGGGAAGGAGAGCAGTGTAGTGATTTTCCCGTGGGGCTGTCTGGTATTTGGTGTGAACCTATTCTTCATTTTTGGTAGTAGAGGTGAGTGACCTTTTTCAGTGGTGAGGAGGGAGGGAGGGTCTCAAGGCAGCCATGTGTAACACTAGAGCTGCCTGTTAGTGGACAGCTATGCTTCCCTGTTGGATGCATTTTTCTCTAACATTGGAAACTTTCTTACCTTGCAAAAATCTAATAATTTAAAACATCTACTTCAAATGAGATACACAGAAACAGCCCAGGGTAGTTCCTGGTGAATGTTTTGCATCTCCAGCAGACACAAGTCCTGGTATGGTCTGAATTCCTGCTAAGTCCTGTGCCAGAACTCAGGGAGAAGTGAATGGGTGAAAGAGTGTGTTTGAGAGCTCAGCAGCCTCTCTGCAGGAACAATAACAACATGACAGTAATAATTATACACTTTAAAAAAGCATCTCTTTCTTTCTGCAGGCAGTTGTGCAAAAGTCTTGGGCAGGCCGGAGAGATTGAGCCTGAATCAGAAGGGATCTTGACGGAGTATGGTGTGGATTTCTCTGACTTTTCCCCTGAAGTTCTGGAATGTCTTCCCCAGAACCTACCCTGGGTTATCTCACCAGGAGAGCTGGCCAAAAGAAGAGATTTAAGGTAACAACAAAAAGCATGATCTGGCACTCCTTGAGTTGGTGCAGAGTTGGGCTGTTTTGTTTTGCTTTCGTTGCATTTTGTCAAGGCACTGACTTTATTACATGTACCATGTTATACCTTACCTGTGCTAGAAAGCATAGAAAGAAACTACTTTTGAAAGTACTGAGAAACCCAGATCAGTTACTTGGAGAAGTATTTTGTGAGGCAAAGAGGCTTTTTCTCAAAATAACTATTGAAAATTGAAAATTTAGTGTTTGGCACCTAATCTGAAAGCTTTATGTTTTTGTCTGGAACGTATTATGCATTTTAGTGGTAGTTTTATAGCAGAGATTTTCTGAATGCCTGGCAGATCAGTGATCTGGGACATTGTTACTCTGAGACTTAAGACAGATAAAGACTGTCTGTCTACCTCACATTAGCCATCCCTGCAATGTAGTGATGCTCCCAATCAGCTTTTGGGAGCTCCACAGCCTGCTGAGCAGCAGACATTGACATTGCTGGACTACCCAAAACTAGTGGATTTGCTACACTTCTAAGTGTCAGAATTTAGAGATACCCTTACTAGAAAAGATTTAAAGACCAAAGAAAAAAGATTTGTTTAGAACCTCAGTTTGCAATAAAGGATGATGCAGGCAAACAATGAATACATTATTAAGTGGACACGGTGTGCTCTGCTTCCAGCCTTGCTTATGCTGGAGCATCCCAACTCAGCTGTCTTGTGTAATGCTGAGGTGAAGCAGCCCTAGGAGGCTGATTCCTTTGGACACTGCACTGGTACAAGCACCTGGATAGATGCAGCAAGCTCCTCTTCATTTGTCTGTGTTGCTGGCATGGGCATTAGCAATTTGAGCAGATAAGCTGATAAACTGCAGCCATTTTTATTTCAAGGCTGAAAATCTATTTGTATCTGTACCTGTACTCCAGGTGTTTCTTTGGACCTAATTCTGCTCTGGAGCTTGCAGCCTCCTTACTGTTTCAGCTTTCTGGATTTCCACTGCCATACAGTGGAATAATTCAGCAGAGAATCACACTCCTGATTGACTAATGCTAACACTCAGACACCAGATCCAGACTGCAGGCTTCAGGTAGCATTAAAAAAAAAAAAAAGTAGATGCTGAATGCTGCTGTTCAGATGTCACTTGAAAGTGATTATTTTTATATTCTTGACTACAGTTCAGTAGCCTTCTCTGTTTCTTCTGACCGAGTTCTTTTAAGCAAATAAAGAGCTTGACTTGTCTCCAGTCAGACAGTCAGTTTTGGAAACAAATTCCAAGTGCATTTCTTGCTTTTATTGCTGAATTATTGCTCTGGGACTTATCAAGGTGATAACAGTTTTGTGGTTAAGCCATTTAAATCCCTCTCTGCCCCTTCCTGACCACAGTGCACACTACAAAGTAGATTTCCTTTTGATCCTCTCAAATATAAACATTTAACAGTCAAAATTTTTAAGACAATTATTTGAGCTTAATTTGCTAATCCTTTTAATGTCAACTGCCACACTGCTGACTAACCAGTCTGTGGTCTAAACACATATGGAGATAACATGAGACTTCTAGTTATGGAAAATAAAATGCAGGTGAGTCTTCCTTGTCGTTTCCTCACAGAAAGGGGTTTGTCTACCCAGAAAAAAGATGAGTTTTGTTAGTAAATGCAGTGTGAATTATAGGGAGGTGGTGTCAGGTAGTTGGAGACCTGGCTGACATCTCTGATGGGTGAGACCAGAAGACCTTGAGACTGTTTTTAACAAGTCCCAAGATACCATGGCCTTAACTTGTTATTAGATATCAACTTTCATATTGTCAGCAACAAGTGTGCTGTGTTCTGCACTGTCCTACAAAGGACCAGTGCACACAGTCCAGGATGGCATTCAGAGGAGCACACCTGGACCTGGGTGTCTGTTCTGGGTGCACATTTGAGTTATGCCTTGTTTTCCAGGGGGTCTCACACACCTGCCTCTGTGAGTGCCCATCTTTGCTGTGCTTTGTGCATGGTGATCTGTCAGGCTTCCCAGATTACAGTAGTCTGAGAGTATGTTATAAATTAATTACAGTGAAATTAAAACTCATCTTTTCCCTTAAAACAGCCATGTTAACACTTGCAAATAGCTTGTCCTAATTCAGTTTACACATTGCTTGCTTGACTTGAGTAAACACATTTTACAGTTTAGCTTGAAGTGCTTTCACCTCTAGTAAATCCTCTGCAGTTCTGTAACACAGGACTGTAAATTTTCTAGTGTCATGTATAAAAGTTGCGGGATTTGGAACTGAGACCCAAAAAATGTCTTGTATTTTTGTGTGTTTCCTCTTCCTGAGATAACTTTTCCTTGTTTCTTTTCATCTTGGGAAATGTCCCTTTCCTCCTCGACAGGCAGTTTGTGTGTTCTGCTGACCAGTGTCCGAGGGCTGCTCTGGGAGTCAGAGTATGGAGTGTGGAGAGAGGGGCTCTGCACCAGAGGTGTTTGTGAATGTGGTTATAGATGAAAGTGAGACAATGTGTTTCACCAAGCTGCTGAGGCTGGGCAAGAGGGAAAGACATTTTATCCATGCCATCTTGTAAATATGTTCCTTGATCTTCCTGCAAGTCTTTCAGTTTTACAGGAAACCTGTTCTTGCCATGCATATTCTGTTTGGATAGCAACTGTGATCTCACCTACACAGCCTGTGTAGAATTGCTTCCAAGAGACCTTTTTTTTTCCTCATTTCTCCAGTAATAGCTCACAAAGAAAGGTTTACATAATATTTTGATATTACTTAAGGCAGAAAAGATCCAAACCTTGTGGATGGCTTTGAAATTATTTAGCTGGCTTAACACCCTGCTCTGCCACATTTGCACAGTTTTGCCATGGACATCTGTTTCTCACCTGCATGGGTTTATTTGTAAAATTAGACAAGTATTTCACAGGCAGTCCCAGCTTACTTGTTTCTAAAGAGCACCCAAAACTTCTAATGAAAAGCACTAGGCAAGTATTAGGTGTTGGCATTACATCCTGCAGTTGCATTTTGCAGAGAGCATGAAGGTTCATGAAGTATCAGAGTGTGTGACTGAGGAAACTTCTCTTCCAGAGACTTTAAATATGATAATACAGATAGGACTGGAGTGTTCATTTTATTATTCAGGGTGACTGGAATTAGTGTTTGTTTCATTAGAAGTTTGAGAAGTGTTTAGTTTCTGCTTTTAGGGAAACATTGGAGGATTAATGTCATAGAGACAAATGTTGATGGGTGCAAAGTTTCAACCACTTTCTGGTCTTTTCCAGTGTTACAAGATGTAATTTTCATTTCCGTGTTTGCTTTGGGACAAGATGTGGCCCCTGAAGAAAAGAGGGGTGAGGGCAAAGGAGGAAATACAAATTTCAGAGATGGATGCAGGAGCTGGGGGTAGAGGGAGGAGTAGGTCATTTGAAGAGGTCTAGCCAGGAATCTAAGAAACCCAAAAGCTATTTCTAAGACTCATTCCAAATGTTTCTAATTTCATTCATATCTTTTTGTTTCCTTTACTTTACTTTCCTTTCCTTAACTGGGACAAGAAAGTAAAGCCAGGAAAGTCCAATCATAGTGGGAAACAAAAACCTAAATATTGGAGAGAGAAAAAAGGCCGTTCTTTGCAAAGCAATTCTGCCTTTTGCTTGTCTCCCATTGTTGGTGTTACTGTGGAAAATGTATAACATCACTTTTTTGGAAAGTGTTAGAACCTGTTCAAGTAGAGATGGTTTATATAGTCTAACATGGAAGAACTAGAGGATATCTATTTCTTTACCATTTGCCTAATAATAAGTGAGCCTGTTGACCTCCGCTGGACTATTACAAATGTGAAACTTGGCACTCAAAATTGCTTGCTCTAAATTTTCCAGTTGCTTTCTCTTTTTCCATTTGATGTCATCCTGCCAACTAGTGATTTTATTATTATAAACAGGACATTGTATTCACTTTTAAGAAGAAATATGAAGCTGAAGGTAAAATTACAAACTGCAGTTTCTCAGCTGGCAAAATACAAAACAATGAGCTAAAAATACTGATCAGAGAAAGGGTGTTGTGGCAGGGAAATATCTACAAGATGGATTGTTCTGAGGAGCAGAAACTGATTGACTTCAGCTGAGCAGGGCTAAAGGGCTAAACTCTGAAGAATCATCAGATTGTTCAGCTTGGAAGGCAGCTCTAAGGATCATGTACTCCAACCCCATTGTTCAAAGCAGGGTTAGCTGGAGCAAGCTGTGCCCATTTGGGGTTTGGATAGTTCCAAAGCTGAAGTTTCCACAACCCCTCTGAGGAACATGTTCTGGAGTTCAGAAAAACGTGTGGGTTTTCCTTCAAATAGATTTTCCTATGTGCCCATTGTCTCTTGTCCTGTCAGATACCACTGGAAATTGTCTTGCTGTCTTCTTTACTCCCTATATCAGGTATATTTTCACATTGAAAAGATCTCCCTGCCTGAGCCTTCTCTTCTCAAAGCTGAACAGTCCCAGCTCCCTCAGCCTCTCCTTGCAGGTTGGATGCTCTGATTCCTTCATCATCATCAAGGTGTTTGAGCAAACTTGCAGCACTGTGTTGATCTCTCCCTGGCACTGGGGAGCCCAGAACTGGACACAGCACTGCAGTTGTGGTCTCCCTAGTGCCAAGCAGAGGGGAAGGATTGAAGGAACACATCCTCTGGCCTTCTCCTCCTCATGCAGCCCAGGAGGCTCTTGGCCACCTTTGCTATGGTGACATGTTGTTGGTTCCATCAGGGCATCCTTTTCTGCCAAGCTGCTTTCCAGCTGGATCTTCTCCAGCCCATACTGGTCCATGGGATTATTCCTCCCTGTGTGCAGGACTCTGTTTTTCCCTTTGAGCTTCCTGAGATTCCCATCAGGCTGTTTCTCTGCTGAGGTCCCTCTGAATGGCAGTGTGACCAGTTCCTCCCCCAAGGCTAAAAGGGCAGCAGACAGGGAGCCAGCTCAGATCCACTGCATTGGCAGGAGGCAATCAATGCTCCCTTGCTTCCCTTGCAGGGCAGAGTTACTGAACTTTGATCTTGCAGGCAAATGAATGAAATGAAACTTTCAGTTAAAATTTGCATCTTGGTATTTCAGCAAAGGACTTCAATTGCAGCTGATCCAAGTTATTGAAGGCCAAATTTGTAATTTTAGCTGTGCCTTCAGAAATGTGGCATCCTTCCTTTGGCTGATAAGGGAAGAAGAGCAGAGGTGCTCTGCTGTGTCCCTCTGCAGCACTGTTGGTACCTGCACTGCAGCTCTACTTTCCATTTATTTCTTTCTCAAGGAGTGTTACAGCTGGTAACAGGGATTAACACTGTCTGTAGTAAGGGTTTGGCAGCATGGTCTTTGCTGTAGATGCCCCAGGAGATTATTGGCTGATAAAATTAGAGGTGATGGTAAAAATGGCAGCCCTGAGCTGTTCAAGGGGTGCTGGGGGAAAGCAGTCAGCCTCTGAAACAGATGTCTTTCCAAGGCAGGTGGACAACTTTAGTTAGGAATGAGTGCAGGGCAGATAAAACATCATTAAACAGCTTGTTTCTTGGAGATTTTCCACTACAAAAAGCTAGTGTTAAGTAGAGCAAGCCTTACTCAGCTATAATAGGATATGTAAAAATGCTCTGGTTTCTGATGGAAACTGAGAAATGACTTGTTTAGCAAGTGTATAAGCAACATTGCTACAGAACTGGCTGTTATCTTGGAGGGGAGTGGAGACACAAAAAGGGCCAGATTATGATCTCTGCTCTCTCACTGAGCTGTTCTGTGACTGATTAAATGTTCTCCATAGAGAGATACATTGGATTAGATACACAGGTGACATACAAAGGATTACTCAGTGGTGTCTAAGCATATCAGATCCAGCTCCTCTATAATGGGATTGGTTCTAGGGCCTGGTGATGGTGACTGTATCTGCTCTGGCTACTTCTGCTCTCCAGGCAATCTGAGCGACTGTACCATTCTTGGACTGATGGGGAGAGCTCATGTTAGCTGCTTTCTCTGCCATTAGCTGAGTAAGTACAACTCTTGAGTAAAAAGGTGCTGTTGTCAGTGATGTGATTCAGCTCCTTGCTTCTGGTTGGCTTCTTTTGGTCCTCCTCTCTGTTTGGATAACAGTTTCTACTGCAGTTTAGCTACAGCAATTATGGTGACCCTGTTTTGGACAAAATAATGCATGATCTGTGCTCTCAGATAGTGTTACCTGTGCCTGGTGTACATAGACACAGGGCAACTTCACCTTCTTCCTTACAGGAAGGTGCATGTGATCATTGGAAGTGATCTTCAAGCAGAATTGGTGATGTGTGGGTCGATAGGATTTTTGTTTTCTCATCCTGTAGACCATCACACTTAACCTTGCCTTGTTAGAAATCTGTTTAGTTGGGGAAAACAGTAATGTCTTTTGCACCTAGGTTGTTATAACGCAGTCTTGTTCTTGCCTGGATACTTATTGTATGGAGAGAAGTGGAGGGAATAACAGAAGGAGATAAGGATAAAATCTTAAATAAGTCTGACAGTATCTCTGTTTCTGACTGGATTCCACTGGATCACAGGGTGGGGTTTTGATGAGCAGAGGAAAGTGCCATATCCTCTCCTGTTTATATGTGTTAAGTGGTGCAGTTCAGGTGTGCCAAATGCTGCATCTTTACCTGATATCGCAGTGCTTTGCTGGAGCCCTGCTCTCAACACAGGTCAGGTAGCACAGGGTGCACAAGAGATAAAGTGTCCAAGTTTTGGTGTCAACCCAGGTATGTGTCTCTGGTGCTACAGCTGAAGAAACTCAGAAGTACTCCAGTTGGTGAGGTGGTGTATCCCTGCTGTGGTATTTCAGAGCTGATCACTAGGACAGGCTGGTCATTACAAGGAGCAATATTTTCCTTGTGGTTCCACTCTGATCTGAAGCATGCTTTAACCTGTCCATCTGTCTCACTTTTTGGGTGATTGGATCTTTGTTTGTTGGTTATTCTCAGATCACTCCATAAAAAAGCCCGAACAACCCATAAATTGTATTATAGATGGCCCAAATGTTGGTGTTTGAGGCAGAGCTGTCCTGGAGATATCACAGCATGGATTAGAAGTGGGACAGTCTGGAAAAGACTAGCAAAAATATTCTGGGAGATAAGGGATTGATTTACAAGGAAGGATTAACTGTTCAATGTGTATCTGCCAACACTGAAACTAGAAGTTTATGAAAGATATAGTAGTTGATAGGTAAAAAGATGTGGACCAAAATGAAAAAATGAGAATCATTTACAATGGTGGAAGGATAGAAAAGGGTGTTATAAGGACAAGTAAGGTAAAACAAAGAGGAAGCCTTTCCTGTCCAACCCAAAATAGACTGTAGTGTAAACTGCTAAAGAAAGGGCTGGAAACTCCATCACTGAAGATGCTTGGTACCCTACAGGGGAAAATCCTTGCAAATGTATTGTCATGAGCAGCCTGGCTCTTACCTATGGGGGCTGGATGACCTAATGTCTCTTCCATTTCTAGCCCTGTGCATCTATGATTAAAGTAGTTTATATAATGCAAGTGCATTTTCAGTCACACTTTGCTTTTTTGCGTGGGACAGTGGTGGTGCAGAGAACTCATTATATTTGTGGCACAATTACAGCATGACTTGTAGGAAATACTGCTGCTACTTGGCCTCCCAGAGACTCTGATCTCGTTTATGAATATATGTTGGCTTTTCAAGACATATGGGTATAAGACTGCAGTGCTCTTTTTTTCCTGTCTTCCCCCTTATTTGGAGGCTATAAATATGGAGGAAATAATAGAAGGATAAATGGAAGGAATAATTGATTCTGGTTCAGCAATCCAGTGAGCAGTCTCTGGTGAAAATGTAAAAGTTTGTTGTTGTAGATGTGTAATACACCAGGAGTCATTGTCAGCTGCTCTCTTGGACTGAGGTCTGTTTTCTGAACCAGGACAGGACATTAGCTAAAACATAAACACTGAGAAATTAAAAAGAGTTGTGCTGGTTTGAAGTTGGGCTTTCGATGCATTTTGTGCTCTGCTGGATATTTTGGGGGTTTGTAATGCTGAGTGTTTGGAGTGATTAGTTTTTGCTTCCAATTATTTTATAATTTTAGTTCATTTTGAAATATATGCACCATGCCAAAAGAGTTTTGTGATGTGTCAAGTATCTTTGTCAGTCTGTTACAGGGCATTCAGAGTGCCATCAGAGATTTGTCAGGGTACTTTTCTTGCAGGCATATTTTTAAAATATATTCCTTTTAAGAGGCTGTCTTGGAAGCAGCCACTCTTGGGTTTTAACTAAAATATGCCAGCATCAAGTGTGACAAATGTGGTAGACACTACAAGTAATAAATGTCTTCAGGAGTGAGATGTTGAAGTCTCAAATGCTCAGACACTGATTGGTCTCTGAAATTTCTCTTGGAGAAGGGGTACTCCATCCTGATTTGAGTGATGAATATTGGTCAGAACCATTGAGGCACAGCTTGTCCTGTCCTTATTGGCACTTTGTAACAAACCTGCACCAACGTTCTGGTCAAGCTGGGTTTGCTTGTGATTGAAGAACAAGATTGATTTTTGTGGTTGCCATAACAATTGGATTGTTGTGTGAAAAAATGTCAGTAGCATTCACTGGAGTGAGTTGTCAGCTCTAGGATGCCTTTTCCTAAATTAAAACAACTCTTTCCAGCTCTGAGAAATGGTGTCTGCTTAGTTTTTGCAAGATGGTGCTCAGCAGGATCTTAGAAATGACCTGAAGAACTTAAAGATTCTAAAAGTGCCTTTGCTATGCTTAATTTTAAAATGCCAGCTTTGAGCTGGAGTTAATAAAGGTAAACCAGGAGGCTGAGCTTTCACTCCCACCAGGCTATTGTATGTATGCACAAAGTGGAGAGAACAGGACAATCTAAGGAGTCCCTGGAAGAATGTAAATGCACTGCAGGTGTCTAGACATGCAGTCACTCGTACTGTAAATGTCTTAGCACTGACATAGTCAAGTTTAAAGAAGGCTTGCACTGCTGAAACTTTAATAAACAATGCTCATTCCTGTCTCACCTCCAGCTGGAGCAGTCTGGACTTTGGAAATGGGCTGATGCTTCTGCAAAAGATTCAGCTTGGTGCTTCAGGGGCCTTTGGATGACTGGAGGGACTGTGGGCCATGGCACCTGAGCCTGGGGCAGGGCAGGGTGTCAATGTGTAGCCACTGAGCTGGTTGAGTCTTGAATGCTGGAATTAACAGACAGCAGATTTTAGCCACCTTCAGGCTTCTGGTGTGTTCTTTGTTCTCTCTTGTAGTTGTTTTGGATGTGTTGGTCTTTGTAAATGTCTAGTGAACATCACAGGAGACTGCTTCAGTCTGTAAGTGGCCCGTGGGAGGGGACTCAGAATGGGGAGATAAATTAGGTCATTAAATTCAAGTGCCTTAATTGTATCAGCTTCCTGGGATAGGAAAGTGGAGAGGGAAGTGCTGATCTCTTTTCCCTGTTGACAGGACATGTGGAAATGGTTCAAAGCTGCATCAGAGGAAGTTTAAACTGGATGTTAGGAAGCCTTTCTTTACCAAGAAGGTGGTGAAACACTATAAGAGGTTTCCTGGAGAGATGGTCAATGCCCCAACCCTGTCACTGTTTAAGAGGCCTTTGGAAAAAGCCCTTAACTACAACATGCTTTAATTTGGTCAGCCCTAAATTGGTCAGGCAGTTGGACCAGATGACTGTTGTTGGTCCCTTCCAATTGAAATAGTTCTATTCTTCTCCATTTCATTCACTTCCCTTCCATTTCCTTCTATTCCAGCCCCTGTGTCTGGGTTTCCTGGAAGGCTTTCAGTGATGCCCTGCTCAGCCCCTTCCTTAGGTGCTTTGATTTTCTTGCAAAGAATCTCTCTCTTTTTCTCTCATGAGACTTGGCAGTCTAAACTCTGCCCACAGCCTCATTCCTGAGCAGTCCAAGTTCAGACAAATGCCAAAGCTGGGGCTTCAGCCTGAGTGACTTGAGATGGTGGTACCTGCTGCCAGGACCAGGAGAAGTGATGATCTGTGTCACACAGGAGCCTGGACATGGTCTGGCTGCCAGCTGCCTTGTGCTTGTGTTCCTGGGGCGAAATTCCTCCATCCTCTGCTTTGCCTGGTTCCTGAATAGCTGGGTCATACTTAGCTGCTTTAGGCCTCTGCCTTCTGTGAAAGGTTACACCAACTGGTAAGGACAATGTTTGCTTCATGAGGGGTTTTCTGATGCTCTGATGGGTACATGAAGTTCTCTGGACTGATATTTCATGTTGCTGGCATTTATTAGTGGTGAAAATCTGGGTTCCATGTCTGCATTGGTGAGTGGACTCATCTGTGTGCTGCTGCTTGGGAAGATCATTGAGTTACACAGGAGGATCTGTAGGGTGCTGCTTTGTCCACTGCGTACAAATCTGGCACTTTTCTCCAAGCAGCAAGAAAATTGCACTGTTAACACCCAAGCTTTGCCCAGCTGGGTGGTCATGCCAGAAGCCTTGCCTCTAATACAGCCTGAGCCCATGGTTTACCATTGCAATGCTTCATCCTCATGAAGGTAGCCTCTCTCTTGGGCAGTGAGCCCTGACCACTGGAATTTATAATCTCCTGATGTCGTAGGTGTTAACAAAATTTTATGGTTAAACTAAGTGATATGTTTAATTCTGAATGGTTTAACTGGCAAAAATGAATATATTGTACCAATCTTTGAGGCAACTGTGCAGTTTTCTCTGCTGATTCTAGTGCATACCTTAGCACAGATGTATACATAGATGTATGCATTTGCACGAAGTAAAACAAACTGCTGTTGCAGTCCTGTGATCTGTGAACGTTTGAATTACTGTGATGGTAATTCCAGCTCACCAACAAACTACTTCTCTTACCTCTATTGCTGCACTAGCCAATTATTTTAGGTCCTGTTGAAGGTAAAAAGACTAACTGCTCTGCAGACATGCTTGTCTGCTTTAATTAGTCTTCCTGAAGCTGTGTAAAGAGCATTGCACTTAATTAGCTTTCCTTAAATTAGGATTGATATACCAGCCTGTATAGGTTGGTACTGTCATTACTGTCTAATAAAATAAGTGCTCTATTCTGTAATTTTTTTTCCCCAGGTGGTTGATTTGCAAGATGCCAGACAGAGCCATCTTTAGCAGGGCCCTTGTCACTGCCTGGGGCTGGAGGTGGCTTGGCCAGTGCTGCTGGGGGCTGGCAGGGTCTGGGCAGTCTGGGTGGCTCCTGTTTTCCTGACTCTTGCTTGCAGGTCCACCATGGTCAGTTGTGAGTAGTTCTCTTGATCCTCCCAAAGTCTTGCAATCACTACCTTGCTCTGGTGCTTGAAACCTCTGAAACAAGGAGAGGGGAGGAAAGATTTTGTTCTTCCATTGGCAGAAACTCCATGCCAGAGCAAGTTCACCTCTGTAAACCTGCACTAGACATCTGTTTTACATGAAGATGATCCTGTAAAAAGTGGAAGTTGCCTCACTGAAATGTTTGGAGTTGGTTTTTTTTTTGACCAGTACTGGGGTGTTCTTAAAGGCATATATTTATCTCCAGTCCTTTCCAGCATGAAGACCAGAAAATCTCTTAAATCTGTGTGTCTCTATCTCTTGAACCGTTTTCTTTTAACCAAATTGTGTGTATGTTGGAACAAGTGGACTTAGATCATCTCATTACTTTTACAAAGTATGTTTTGACAATTTGAAATGAATAAACCAGATTTTTATTAGTTGTGATGACAATAAGAGATACTTCCTTTGAGGCCCTGAAAGAAGGGAGAGAGGGGGATTGTCGCCCTGATTTTTCAGGTTTTCTTAGTGCAGTTTCTAACTGGTTGTTTTCACTGTAGCTAGCTTCTTTCTCACACTTGGAAGTGTCTTTATCAATAGTCCGTTTGATAAGACGAAGTTGTTTTTCATACTTTTCCTGTGAGGAAACAACTGATGGACAATTGTCTTTACCAATGGGATAGGAGAGGTGTCAGCCTTCTTCTCCAATCCCTGGTCTTTCTGGACATGCTATAAATATTGGAGTCAGATGTTTAATAAATACTTGCTCTCACTTTCTCAAGAGTGTGTGTGTCCTGTGTGTCCTTGCGTCCCGCACAATGACAGGGGATGATCAAGCCCCTCAACCTACACGGTCACTTTGGTGGCCCTCCAGAAGCTGGAGACACTGCCAGTTTGTATATACCTGAGTTAATCAGTGCAAATGTGTGTGTGTGTAGCTGTGGATTTAAGTAACATCTTTGTCAGCAGGTGCATGAAACGTTCTGTCCCTTGTGGTTTAATGAAACAACTCTCTGCAGGCTGGTCTTGTCTCTGCTTACAGTCAGAAACGTGGTCTGATCTCTCAGAGATCCCTCGTGCTTTGAGGCATTGCACAGCCAGACAGGATGGTCAGGGCAGGAATTTGAACAGCCCCTTCCTCCTCACAGGGCAGACTTGCCACGTAGCTGAGAGCAGTGTTGTTTCTCCACCCAGCTGGTTTTTGCCAGCTGTCTCCAGCGTGCTCCCTGATGTGTGTGCAGGGGTGGCTGGTGCAGGTGCCAAGGGAGGGGACAAAGCGCAGAGCAGCAGGCAGGCTATGCTGCCCCCACCCAGCCTTTCCTACCCTTGCTTCCACTGCATTGCCTGATTCTCCAGGATGAGAGGTGGCTCTGGAGATAAAAGTGATGCCACTGGGCCTGGAGGAGAAGCAGGAGGAGATAGCTTAGAACATGGGATCTGAAGGAGCACGTGTGCAAGGTGCTGCTGTCAGGCTCAGAGCTGCAGTCCTGTCATTCCATGGATCCCACATGCCAGCCCTTGTTCCTATTGCCATCTGAAACTTCAGTAATAAAACCTGAAAACCAAAAATATAATTAATCACACCTAATAATCTTGTTACTGGTGAGCTGAATTCACTCAGAAGATTTCATCCAGTTGTGTCCATTCAGTTGACTCTTTTAAATATAACAATTAAAGATTTACTGGATATGGCTGGGGAGGGCACTTTATACCCTGTGCATTAGTGGGACCTGGTGTAAATATGTGCACACTGACACATGTATGTCCCCATATTGTCTGTAGTATAGGAGTGTCTATCTGCCTATGCACAGCTCCCTAAAGAGAGTTGCACGGTGCCTTGGAGTGTTGGTATCCTGAAATTCTATCCTTAGGTGGAATTTTAAGGAATATATATTCATGGAAGTAAGGTTGTTTGCAAACCTTTAAAAATTGGTTGATTTTTAGTGCTGGCACCAAAAGATCAAAGTCCCGGTGTAGTTGAAAGATTTTATATCTTTCAGTGTTACAGTCTCTTAATTTGTTTAGATGCATGCAAAGGATCAGAGACTAATGTGCATCTGGGGATTAAGGCAGCTTTGCTATCCAATCTGAAAGCCAGCATATTCCAAAAGATTTTCAAAGTCTCAGAAGGCAGTGAAGTGCTTTACTGATTTTTATGTCTTTGAAAATGTCTATTTAGTGTGCCTGGTGGAATTACATAAATATATGCTGCCAGCTGTCTGACACCAGCAGAGCATTTCAATATGGAAGTGGTCAGTCTGCAAAGCTGGGGACATTGCTCTCACTGAGCACCCTTACAAGAAGACTTAGACTTTCTAATTTCATGTACACTTGCTCCTTTAAGAATTCACTGTAACTTTCTCCTCCCGCCTCTCCTGCCCCAGGAATTATACCAGTGGTTATGCTGTAAGAAAAATAGTGTGTGTTTGCATTATACATCTCTAGAAGGGAGTTGCCATCATGATATGAGTCTTTCTGTGGCAAAAAGATGAAAAGCAGTGGTCTGATCTCTTCTGTGGCAGCCTATACCATTGTGCTTGGGGATTTTTTAACTAGGGAGGGGCTGAACTTACTCTAAAAGTTAAGATAAAAGCAAAATAAACCCATTGCTATACTGACCTCATTGCTCTTCAGCTCTGGTCCCACATTCCTCACAATGCTTGGGAGAGCTCTGGTGTAGTCCAGAGGTCTGGGAAGGAAGTTGCTGTAGGACAGCCTGGGATGAGGGGAGGCCCTGAAGCAGGAGTTTAGGAAGTTCTATTTGTTGAATGCTTCAGGTTTTGTTTTGTCTCACTCGTGCCAGGCTCTGCTCTATTAAATGTGATGGTTCCTGAGTCAGATGCTTTATTTGTCCCACCTGAGTGGCCCTAAACCATATCTGTGGTCCAACTTGGTGTGTTCCCAGTGTTCCTGCCACCCACTGCTACAGGACATACATATGTGAGCCTTCCAGGGCAGGGCTGCAAATTCCAGGTGCTACCTGCTACAGCACATGCAAAAGGATGTTAGCTTTTCCTAAGCACCAAGTTGATTTGTAAGATCTAATGAGCTGATTTGGAGCTTGCCCTATCTATAATTTTCACATTTTTTCCTATTGAACCTACTTTTTTCTTTAGTCCATAATTGGCAGTGTGGGTTTTATAAAGTCCTGGATCTCCTGGGTGTCTTTACTGGGACCAAAACTCTCACTCAGTTTTGTCACATTCAGCTTGGTTTGTACGTGTTTCAGTGCCTCTGCTCTGTGCTAGCTGTGCTCATGGAGTGTCAGATGGTGTGACATCTACTCTTTGGCATGGTCATGAGGGTTATTTGTGTTCCATTTAGCTTTGCAATTAGGAACAATCTATTTTTACTCTAGCTGCAAGGCATCTAGACTTTTTCCTGCTTGTTTCTTTGGAGTGAACTTGATGGGCTAAATTGTTTAGTTTTTGTGAGGGAATATCTGTAATGAAATGAAAGCTACTAAGACCAAGCAGTTAAACCAAAAAGAAAAATGAAAAAATACCCAAGGAGATTCACTTGTCTAAACCCTTTTTTAAAAAAATAGATTATATTTAGAATTCAGATTGGATTGGAAGGTGTTTCAGCAGAGTCTTCTGAAAACATGGTTGTTGTTGTCTGGATGTCTCTGATGGGCTCTGTGTTTTGATACCTTCTTCGTGACTGGGAGATAAATTTTCCTTTTCTTTTTTTCTTTGGATAGGAAAGAATGCATTTTCACCATCGACCCATCAACTGCCAGAGATCTTGATGATGCTTTGTCCTGTAAACAACTCCCTGACGGTATGAGATATATTTTACAAAATACTTCTAGTGTTTGTATTCAGCTGTTGACACACTTGTATCTATAATTTGTCCTGAAGTATTCTCTGCCAAATATAAGTAGAGTAATAAACTAGTTCTTCTCCTGTTGTTTTAATTGCTTGTTTTTAGAAATCTTGGAGCAGACATCTTCAAGCTACACTCAGTCTTGGTGTTAGAAAATGCAGAGCCACGGTGTTTTGCATAATCAGAGCTGTAATTTGATTTGAGCAGATCTCAGCTGTCTCCTGTCATTATGGGAGTTACAGCTGAATAGCTAATGCACCACTCCTGCAGGCAAAAGTCGAGTGGAACTTTGACCTTGTGTACGCAGTCCATGGGTAAAGGAATCCAGTTTTTTGAAGGTCACTGGCTGAATTGTTTTTTGGTGTTTATGGGATGCTGGGAATTGTCAGATGAGCACAGTGTGCCTTATAAGTTGTGTTTTTCTTCTCATTGCCTTTTGAGCTTTCTCTTCTGCCTTATTTGTACTTTGACTCTGCTGTAAGCCAACAGAACAGAAAGTAAAGCTCCAGAAGCCAAATCTTGATGATTATGACCAGAGGAACTTCTCTCTTGTAAGCTTACTTTGCCATCCAAGATCAGCTCATTTAGTTTGATAAGATCCAGTAACAGGCTTGGTTAGAAATATTGCATGATTAGATTAACCTATCCACCCTTAATAATGAAGGTAAAGTTGTGGGGTTTTTTTTGGTGTGGCTTTAGTTTTTCTTGCTCTCGCTTATCATCACAATATGATGACATCCAAGACATAATTTCCATTTTTTAAAGTTGATTTCATACTGTGCAATGTGTCCAATGAATTGTAGTGTCATTTAGACCCAAGTACAAAGTGCTGTAAAACGGATAAAAAAAGTAGAGGTGAAAGACAATTTGAGGCCAATAAAATTAATTGTATTGTACAATAGCAGTTTTGAGGCTAGATTAAGGAAAAATTGCCATTCTGTGTTACAGAAAATTGAAAGAGTCTTCTTGAGAGATCCCAAGCTGAGCTCTGTTCTTCCTCTTTCCACTTTGTCATCTGGATCACTGTAGGTTTATAACAGCATCATGATCCCACAGGTCCTCAGATCTAAAGTGTTGAAACCCTGGCTTCTGGGCATTTACTGTTCACATACCTGTGGGTTTTGGATTCTGCAGGAACCATTCACTGAGCTGGTTTGTGGTGCATGCATCTGCATTGTTCTATTATCCATAAGCCATTTGGAGAAAGTGTTTGAAGAAAGTGTCACTGTGAACAAGAATTCTTCACTGCCAGAAGCCTGCAAAGCCACTGCAGCCCTGTCTCCTGTGCTTGGGGCTTGTGGGTATATATAGTGATGAGGGATGTGGCCACTCTTGAAGTCTGCCTTGTCTTTCCAACTCCAGCAGAGGAGAAAAGAGGCAGGCAGGTGCATGCACTCACTGGTGCCTGTCCCATCCAAAAGCCTTTGTTGACTCCCGAGGATCATTTTCCATGAACCATTAGCTGGGAGCCTGCTCACAGCAGCCCTTTATGTGCCACATCTCTGCCTTTTGGCTGGAGCTATGCATCCTTCCATGGGCTCATTTCACCCTGTTCTCCCCTCAATGAGAAGATGCTTTGGGCTGGAGCCTTCTTTAAGAGTGACCTTCTCTGTGCCTGTCTTGGGTGTCGTGTGCTCAGCCTCTCCTTTCAGCCTATGATCTGCTCTGAGAGTCCCCACAAGCCATCACCACCTCAGGGTTTGGCTAAAGAAATTGAAATTCACTCTCAGGAAAGGCCAGTTTTGATGCTGGTGAATCCCAGGGACCAGGTTTTAAATCAGTGTGAAAAGAACTGCCATGAAAATACCTTTAAATTTATTTTGAAGTCTGTAGTGCTTATTCTGAGGAGACTCAGAAGGAAGTATGGGCAGGAAACCAGGTCCTGTTGGTCTTTGGTGCAGTTATGATCCATTCAGGAGTGGGCTGAGGAGTGGGATGGGAGTGACTGCATCCTTCACAGAGGCATGGTGGCTGGCTGGCCAGCTCAGCCCAGGTCCCTGAGCAGGCAGAGAAAGGAAATCTCAGTGCATCAGAAACCTGTGCATCAGTGTTAGTTTAAAGCATGAGAGATCCTGGGGCAGAGATGTCCAGTCTGGTAGCTGCAATCATCTCCATTTATAAGGCTCTTGATGTCATACAAGGAGATGCCTGCAGAGTCTTTGTAGTGAAAATGAGTAATGGCAGTAACTAGGAGCTGTACTGATGTACATTCTTTATCCTCTCAATGTGCTGCTGTTTTAGGCACCAACTTGATGCAGCATTTCGCAGACCTATTCCTCAGCCTACTGTGGTTTGATATTGAAATGCTAAAATACAAAGGTTAAATTTTTTAAATACTTCCTGATCTGAAAAACTCAATTGTAACTTTATTTTGCAAGCTTCCTTTAAGGGATATCTGTCTCACATGCAGATGGCAATATAAGATGTATTTTGTGCCTGTTTCTAAGGTGTCACCTTAGAGATACAGGTGCAGAGCTTGTTGTTCAGGAGACCAGGTGTTGGATCCTCAGGCAGGGTTTAAGCATCACACAGTCTGTTCCTAGCAGGAGGAAGTAACAGAAATGTGTGCATTCATATTACCTGACACATACTCTTCATTGCAGTCCTTATTTTGTATCCTGATGGGGAATTTAGAGATGGTTCATTCCATCAACCTGTTCCTGGCTGGGGCTGGACTCTGTCTAGCTAGGGACATGCTTGTCTTCAGTTTCTGGCACAGGAGATTTCAGCCCACAGACCTGCAGCTGGCAGAAGACACCCAAACCCATCTTGTATAACAAGTTCCTGGGATATTTTCTTGCATGTAAATGAATCTCTCTGGGCTTGTTACTTTTCTGTCCTGATGTGAACTGAACATCTTGTTCAGTGATTTTCAGTCTGTGGTCCAGTGGCCCCTGTGGCACTTTGTAAGGTACTGTTATAAGCCCATGAAATGTGGCTGGTGAAAGCAAAGGTAAAAGTCCACCAGCATATGTAAAATTTTCTGATATCTGTATGTTGACTTAAAATTTTTCAAGAATTTCCAGACTTAGGTCCAAAATCAGTGCTGGGAGTCCTTTGAGGTCACTTCTTTGTGTTCACTTGCTTGCAAAGCTTTGGCTGTTCCCAGCTCTTCAGTGTTTAGGAAAGCCCCTATGAGAACCTCAATCTTGTGCTCAGTAGAACCTTTTGACATGTTTTGGAGGTACCCTGTGAACTTTTGGCTCTAAAAGTTGCTATGATAGCTGCAATTATTATGACAAAGAGTTGTTTTAGAAGTTAAGAGTGTGTCCAGGTCTGGCAAGGCTGAATCTCTCATGAGGGCAAAGTTGTGTTAAGAGTTAACACAGCTTTTATTCCAAATGTAAATGTGGTTACAAGAAATTATTATTTTTTCCATCTCTTTTGCCCATATGTAAAACACTTTAAAAAACCTCACCAAAAAATCCCAACATGAGCAAACCACATATCTTGGCATCCTCATGATGTCAGGAGATCTCCAAAAATCAACAGAGAATGCAGAACCCAATTCAGAATTCTCTGTTGGTGTATAGCACACTGAATTTCTACAAAAAAAACCCCACTTTAATTGCTCATACTTCTTCTATCAGACAGCTAAATCAGGGCATTTCAGAAGATTTTGGAGAATTAATTATCTTCAAGCATTCATTGCTAATTTATTCAAGACTGTGACAGTTTCTTTGGCTTGAAGGATCTTAGGCAACAAGCAGAGAGATAAGCAACTGTCTTTGCACCTTTGTGGAGTTTCAACCTTCTCAGTGTGACCCTTATCAGATCTGGTCAATGGATGGAGGACTCACCCATGCTACATCTTCTGTAAAAGATGGAAAGGAATTTTTTTGCTAAAGTCGTTCACAAATCTGTCTTGAAGAATTAGCCAGCAGCAGAGTGTCACTAGCAGAGGAAGCATGGGATGGCTGTGGGAAGAGCTGTATTTTTAATGGAGCTTGCAGTAGGATATTGCAGCAGCTGGAAACTTTTCCAGGGATATATGTTTTAAGTGGGCCAGTCTGGTTTTGAGAGGATTTTATATTGGAGTCTGTTTCTGATTAAGGGCCGTGCTCCTCGTTATTGTTTAATGATAGCAGTGGGGAGGTGAGCTTGCTGCTCACATTTGTGAGTGTATATTTTAAAAGAGATCAGCTCCAATAAAGGAGGAAAATAGGGTTATTTATGTAACAGCTGCAGAAATATGAACAAACTGTACTCCATTTAGATGATTCAGCATAAGCTTGGAGTAAAAGATGGCTCTGGCCTGCACCTAGTTTCTACAGCCTTTGTAGAGCTTTCAGGGTAGCTTGAGGTTTTAAACAAGTTCATTTCAGTCAATGCTCTTTTGTGATTCTTTCTGCACGTCTTCTAGCAAATTGCTGCAGCCAGGAAGGCACAGCAGAACCACAGATGTCATAGAAAACAGCTGAGTTTTTTCAAGCCTGAATGTTTTCACCCAGGGTGCAGAGGTTTAAAGATTTGTTCTGATCTCAGCATGGCGGGTGACCTGCGTGTCCCAGTGATACCAGACGTGTTTCTCACACTTTCCAAACCTCTTCTGGGAATTATCTGCCAGTGGTGCTTGTATTTCTGGTAATGTACACCACTGATGCAGTTGTGTTTGAAGGCTGCTTACTCTGGTAGGAGTGGAAATGGAATTTGGCACATTTCAAGGCAGACAGTTCCTTCTAGTGAAAGGCTGGGCCATGATGCAACAGAAATTAGGGGGAATTCTGAGGGATTGTCTTTTGATGCTGATCTCAAAGCAGTGCTTTGGGCCATACTGACAGAGCTTCTTTATTTTATTTGTATATTAATAATATTTTATTTGTATATTAATAACCAACTTGGTTCTCACTTGTGTTTTTCTTTCATTCCTGTATTCTTACAGTCTTTTACAAAATAATTCAAGTTCAAGTAATTTATATCTTTTTTAGGAGGAATTGTTGTACTGCAGAATAGAAATATATTCTACAGACTATTTGCCCTGGTTTCCATGTCCTTAGTGACACTGGTTGTTTGGAGTGAAGTCATAAATAGATACAATCATTGGCTTTTCTCAGTATTTGCCTGATGACCTAAACAAATGAGGCTTCTACAGTGTGCAGCCTCCTGTTTTTTTTTTTGTTTCCCTTAAATCCATTCAATTTGTTGGTGAATTTTAATCAAATGTACCTAAGGGAAATGGGATAAAAAAATCAAACACATTGTGTTTCTATAAGTGTTATAAAAATGGGGTATAAGCAAAGAAGAGAACTTTTCTTTGTGACCCGAATCACAAAGAGTGCAACATGACTTTTCTGCTTAGCACGAAGTTCCTTGTAAGCTGCAGTTTTTGGGAATAGGTCTGCAGAGACTGAGACTTAGATCTCTGTTCAAGGAGCTTATTTCTCATGTTTTGGCCAACTAATGTTTTGCTAAATGTTGATAAAATTCTCCCTTGTCCACTGCAGGCCTCCAGGCTCTGGGGCTGCTTTTCTTAGACCTGGACAGCTTAGTAGACATCCCTTGGTGTGTGAGCTCCAGAATCTTGTGCTTGAAAAACACCTGTAGAGAGCCCTGGTAGCCCCAGGATGTTCCCTACCATCTCAGGTGACCACCTGGTCTTCCACTCCTTTGACCTGCATTCCTTCCTGGTGTAGTTTGCAAACACTTAGGATGTTTTAATTTTGCCGAGTTCTGTACACTTATATTCTGTGTTTTAAGATGTAAATATTCCCTCTTCTATTCAGCTTTGTCTCCCTGGCTACTTAAGGACTGCAGGGTGAAATTGCCTCTAGCAAAACGTGGTACAGGACCCTTCAGTGAATCCCTTTGGTCCCTGCAGGACAGAGTATCAGGAGAGTTTGTGACTGGAGTCTTGCCGTGCAGACTTGCTTAAGATAAATGCTGAAAAACAAGCTTGTGTTGGATCAAAATGACTCACTTTTGAAATGAGTATGGATACATTTATCAAAAATAATTTATGAAATTACTATGCTTCCTTCTTTATAAGCTATTTAAGGTGAACAGAGACCAGACCTGCAGAGAAAATGACAGAAACACATTGACAAATGAGTCAAATGTCAAATGATCATAAACTGCAATTTGCTTAGATTTACTGCAGGAATCAAATATGGGAAAAAACAAGATCTACAAGGAGTGGAATTGTGTGTTACATTTGGTCAAATTTTACTTTAGTATCATACATAATTATCTCATCTCTCCTGTTACCTGCTGGTTAATCTGGGGATATTTTGTTGTGTCACTGGGAGAGTGAAAAATACATATTGCAGTGATTAAAAAGAGATATATATTCTTTCTTCCTATTGAGGGCTTGTGGTTGCAGATTCATTGAAATATGCAAAATGCTCTCAGATCTCTGCCAAATGCAGATCCCTGCTGTGCCCCACAGCAGGCTCCTGTGTAATACTGGGAGCTGCAGTGTGTACAGTATATTTTGCCTCTGCTTTTGAGGTAACATGGGGTTGTGTGCGGAAACACACATCACTTCCAATTTCCAAGGGCACGATTGAATGGAATCAGAGGGCTGAATTGAGTCAGATTTTCTCCACCAAACGTCTCTCTTGAAATTAATGGGACAACTTGGTGACGTGGGGCTCCCCTCAGTTCCACTGGGAATAGGGCAGGTTGCTCCAAACTGCAAAGAGAAATAGACTGAGCCAAATCCCCAGACAAGTGCATTAAACTGGATGTTAGGGTACTGGGATGATTAAGGAAGTTTGGATTTAGTTAGAGCACTGATTGCTAGAACATAATTTGTTAAAATGTTTTTTTTGCATATATTTGAAAACTGCTTGTGAGAATGCTGATTAAAAGCTTCGTTAAGCAAAATTGGGCAGGATTTGTGATTAGTAATCCATATTTATTGTGCTGGATTTTTATGTCAGGTATAAATATTTTATAAATATTTCATCCTTGTCCCAGAAGTTGTTTGATATTTTTTATTCAGTATGTAAAGAAAGCCATGTGGCAAAGAGACATGGATATAAAATAAAAGGTATATTGTGTGAGAAGGACTAAGGTAACAAAGACTGTTACTGCAGAACATACAAGCAGATGTGCAAATACCAATTGACTTACTGATAAAAGTGAATTTACTTTTCTGCTGGGAGGAGAGGTGCTCTGGGCATAGTTGCCTTTCAGATCATTTCAGTTCATGAATTCAGGACCTGGGACAATTCCCCAAAGATTTAGAGGCACAGGATTTTGTATTCTGGTGGATCTCACTGATATTTGTGGACACAAACTAAAAAAGAGAGTGTCTGATTTTGTATTGAAGAAAAGGAAAATGCCTTTAAGTAGCTAGATAATGGAAAGAAGATCCAGAAATTCTTGTGCAAACACAACGTTTGCACAACGTTGCCTAGGATTTCCATTCATGAAAAAAGACCCCAAGGACCCTGGAGAGTCTTTGGAGAAGAACCACAAATGATAGGGGATGACCAGACAGACCTAGAGAGAACAGGACTTTTCAGTGAATGTAGCAAATAGAATTCAGAAGATATGTGAGAAGATGAACTTTAAAAGGGTACAAATAGCTGGCAATACATTCCCACATGGTTATCTTCAGTCACATGTTCTGTTACATATAGGCAGCAAAAGGAGTTACTGCTCTATATTGCCTTTATTATCAACTTTATGAAATTGCAGGGTCTCTCAGAATCACTGGGTTATTGTTTTAAGTTGTTATTTACTTCAGTGCAGGGTTTCAAAACCCAGATGAACAGGAAAAACATGTTGCACTGTAATTCACTACAGTATTTCTTGATAGTCAACTGTTATGCTACATAGGCAGAAAGAGTAAAACCAGGTGCAGATGGAAATGTTTTGAAAATTTTTCCAAAAATAAACAACAGTTGGGTGGCTGAAATTGAAATCTCAGCAACTTCCTTCTGTTTGCAAAGAAGTTGAAGAAATGTCAAGGCTGTTTTATGGAAATACATTGTATGTGTTGGGCCTATCACTACATCCCAAGGTCTCTTTGAATGCCTGGGAATGCTCACTCAGCCTTGAGTTACTGCCTACAGGAGAGAAATCACAAAAGGGACTGACCCAGCAGTAGAGAGAGGCTGGTCCCTCCCCACCCTAAACCTTCATTTCAGGAACAGGATGATATCCTACACCCAAAGACAACTGTAATTCATCTTGAAAGCTCCTGGGTGTCACTTCCCATCTCTTTAAATTCAAAGACTGCTGATTTCCTGATAGAGCCTCTTGAATCAGTCTTGGAATACAAACAATTGATGATGTGAATGCCAGAAATTGTCCTTTTACCTTCATCGTGTTGGCTCTGCTGAGAGGCTGCCAAGAGAGCTCAGGGCAGTCTGCCTTGGTAGCTCTTCCCCACCAGCAGAGCCAGGAATCCGAGTCACAGCAGCACAGCCACTGCCTCTGTGTCCTGCTTGACACCTTGCCTTGGTGGAGGGTGGAAGATCCATAGCCAAGTGTTGAATTTGAGTCTGCATGACAAAGATTCATGCTGGGTCTAAGTTGTAAGTAGTCATCTAGAGGTTCTCCCAGATGTGACCACATAATGAGTAATGGCATTCAGTGGATAAGTCTGATGTGTTTGGGGTTTGTAGCTCCTCTTAAGTTGCTCATTACTTGAATCTTGGCAAAGAAATTGATACAGTTTACAAATACCTCCAAGTAGAACTTTGTTTTGGCACCTCATAAGGTGTGCTAAGCACTCGGGCAGGCACAGAGGAAACCAGCTCTGCTGTGAACCTGTGCAGTGTAAGCAGGTACGAGCACAGGATTGGGGACAAAATCTGCAGAAGGTGGGACACAGGCATTGCTGCATAAGGATCCAGTGTATCTGGTCTCAGTCTTCCAATAGACACCTTTGATATATCAAAGAAACATCACCTTCCCTTTGTTTTCCATCATTATACTGTCTGTCCCCAGTTGTTCTGTGCTCCTTCCTGATTTTTACTATTGCAATACCTGTACCTTCCTTGTATCTGTATTTTTCTGCTTGCATCCTGCTCAGTAGTGTAAAAAAATCCTTATTCAATGTGCTTATTCTGTTGAATATCATTACCTGTGTCCTTCAGTCTGCAGTTAAATGTCTTATCTTGAATATGCTGTGTGAATTCTGTCCTGAGTATTTAGTGATTTTCCCTCAGGAGAATTCCTTCCTTGTGTAAGTATCCAATTTAATGGTGAAGTAGTAGCACTTGCACAGAAGAGCTCTCTCCTTCTTCTCCAGGGTTATTGAATCAGGTTTTAAGGTAGCTTTCAGGACAGGTGTGGGTAGCAGGTGCCTTCTGGGCGGCAGCATCTTCTGTCACAAGGTGATGAAGAGCTGGTGTGGGTTCACTCAGGACAGGAAGCTCCTGACATTACTCTGCCTCGGTGATGTGATTTCATCTGTGAGGTCTGGAGACCTGATTGATGCCAGCATAATTGTCTCCAGCTCATGGGAGTTTGGAAGGTGGGAGAACACCACCAGCACAAAGATGTGCCCTGTGTTCCCATGGGAGGATTGACTTTCCTGCTCTCCTGAGGGCCTGAGAGAGCCTCATGCTGACCAAGAGCCATCTCTGAACATCCCCTTCAGATGGAGGGGGTCACCTTTCCTGCAGGGGCTTCTGCTGATTTGTGTGTAAAACTCAGGGCTCTGTAATGCACAGTGCATGAAGTGCCACCTTGTGAAGGTGACCTGGTTTGCTTTAAGGTATAAAAGGTGGCTTTTAAATTCTATTAACTGGTTTTAGGACATTGCTGAATTTATTAGCTGCTGCAGACAGAAATTTTATGTAATTCACATGAAAGACCTGCTTCCAGAATTTCATTTAGTAATAGATATAGTCTCCTCATAATTCTGCAACTATTTTAAGGATTGCTGATGGCTCATGGAAAACTTTAGAAAATATTTCTACTTTTCATCTTCACTTAGGCTTTGCTGCACTTAATGAACAGAGGAGGGTTTTTTTGGACCTCACCAAGAGCCGGTCACAAATTGGTTTGTAAAATTGTAGTTGTCTCTGTAATGTTCAGTTGATGCAAGGGACAAAATGGCCAAAGGTCAGGGTAGCTGACCAGAGTAAAACAGTACTTTAAGAATCATGTTATTCTGGATTTTAGACTCATTGATGTACAACATTGACCTTTTAACTTAAAAAAGAAAAGAAAGTAACAAAAACCCTGTTATGGTTTATTTTTGTGAAAAACTCAGAGTATTTTTTTATTCTCTTAGAACTGCTAAAACTATCACTTTGCAATGTCACCATTCCTGTCAGTAATTTCTCAGATGCTTGAGGAAGTTGAGGAAGTGCCTAGACTTTCATTATGGGGAGAGTTAACATTTAAAGATGTTTTTGGATTTTTTTTTTTCTCCCATCTCTTGTGATCTCATGCTGTTTCTCAGTTTGGAGTAACTGGTGCCAATCTCAGTTCTGCTCATGTTGGGCTTTTGGTCCACTTCCCAGCTCCTGAGTTTGAGCAGTTAAATGAGAAAAGTCACAGCTTTTATTATCTTTACATCAGCCTGGATCCTCAAGGAAAGGGTGAAGATTGAAGGTTTTAACACTGATTTAAGGAGCAAAGCAAGAGCCCAGACCCAGCCAGTGCTTCTGCATTCTGCTGCTGACACAGGGCATGTGCCACCTCCTGCACTTTGCCATGTGAATGTTAAGGGCCTGACCTTGGCCACCTCTCCAGGTGCTACAGATCCTCAAAAACGTGACCAAGCACAGTTCAAAGAAGAGTTGAAATTTCTTGAAACCTTGGCCAGGCTGTTCCTGATGATCTGAGTCTCTCTGTTACTGGTAGGTGAAGTGGATTGTTTCTGTGGGACGTTTTTCACGCAAACCAGTGGCAGAGGGGTTTGGTAGTATGCAGCATTTTTTTGATTGTTACCCTTTAGAGGTGTTTGCTGTTTGTTTGGACAGACAGTTTTTCCTTTTTTTAAAATTGTTGCAACATTTACTAAGTGGATGGAAATATTTGGATGGAGAAGTTGTTGCTCTGGCCCTGGGGACTTGTCCTGCTCTCAAGATACAGGATCTGATCCTCTTGCCAGTCTTCTTGTGAGGTTATGTCAAGGAAGAGACCTTTAGAGAAGGAAAGAGCTATTACTTGCTCAAAAAAAGGGTGCAATTTGTTGCATTTCAGTGGCTAAAGGGCCATCATGTGATAATTTTAAAAATTTGATTTCTTGGTAAACAAGTTAATGGATTTATGCTCAGTTGCACTGTGTCTTCAAAAAGCCAAATGGCCCTCGGGCACACAAGTAAAATTTGTGTACTGTCCTATTTTAAAATAAGTAAAACACACTGTCTGATTTTTTTGAACAACAGCTTGGCTTTTTTTGGTGGAAAAATAACCTTAGCTGAGAATTAAAGCCACCCACCTTTGTCTTCAGACTCCAGAGCAGACAAAAAACTTGCTCTCTCCATCATTTCACTTTTATTTTTATAAAACTCTTCTTCTCTGCTTCTCTATCTTGTACTTTTCTTTGCTTTCCCACTTGCTCTTCTCTCCTAGTCAGTCATTCTCTTTTCTTCTCTCTCTATCCCAAGATGGTAGTTTCTATAACCCTTGAGCTGTATGTGTTCATACACATGCCAAAGAGAAGCAGAAGTATTTGGGTCATGTTGTCCATGTGTGTTAAAGGTCTCTGACAGCCCCATCCTGGTTCCAGCAGCTTCCCCAAGTCTTGGTGCCAATTTCTGCTTCAGTGCAACTTACATTGGTTTTATGTCTCCCCCTTTATGGTCTGCAGCCCCTCTGGCTGTCCCTTCTGTGACTGTGACCTTCTGTGGCAGACCCTGTCCTCCCCCTTGATGAAGACTCCTGATTTTCTGTAGCGCTGCCAACCGCACCAAAACGTGCATGTGGGTTAAAGGCCTCATTTCTCTCTCTTTATGCAAGTTTTTCATACTTTTGCAAGGTGCTAAATATTGCTTAGCAGATAAGAGCAACAGCATGATACCCCTGGGGCTGTGGAATGGGAAAGAGCTGTAATTATTTGCTGCAAGAGTTTGGTCTGACCAGGGAACAGCTTGGGACTGAACTGCTGGCAGCAGGTGGGTAGTTGGCTGTTTTCTGGACAGAGCAAACACTTTGCAGTTTCCTTTGAACTCTTCTGTACCTCACTGAAGGGTGAAGACAGTGTGGGAAACTGAGGTTAATACAAAAACCCTGGTGTTTGATTTTAAGTTGGCTTAACACGTTTGCTCATGTTTGACTTCCCTCCTGAGAATGATGATGCTTGAAGGTGAGATGGGAATAAATGGGAGTGTGACTGCATTAAAGAAATACTTTCTGATGTTTTATCCTCGAAGAGCTGAGTTTTTAAGTTAGATGGCCCGAAAATTCTCATTATGCTAAGGTATGAAGTGAAATTGCTTCATCTCTGGATCTGTGCTATGACTGAGTAGGGTTGCTGAAGACAGGGTAGAGGGATTTGCTTCCAGTGTGTTCCCTCACATACTGTTCAAATGCATTCAACTCAACTTTTTAATTCCAGGAGCAAATGCTTGATGTGACCTGCTGGGTTGACAGTTCTTATGAAGCATTTGCAGGCTGAAAATGCCTTTTCCTTCTCTTCCAGCTCCTTCTTACTAATCCCTTTCTGTTTATAATTTTTTTCAATAGAAAAGGAAAGAAGTTCTCTGAACTGTTCTGTGATAGAGAATGAGATCATCAAAAAAAAAAAAAAAAAGAACAGCCTGTTCTTTGTTCTTCTGCAAGGTGCCACTGCTCTCCTTTGATTTTAGCATCATATTGACGCATGGAAGATTTTGGGGTGGGTTCAAACAAGCCAGATCCTCAGCTCGAGGAGCTGAACCTTCTCCAAAACAACTGTGTGCCCACTGTGCTGGGGGAGACCTGCTTTTCATGGCTCTGTCACTTGGTGAACTCCAAGAGGGGATCCAGGTTTCCAGACAGTTTCCAGAGACACAGATCCATTCTGTCCTGCCATTCTCACTGCCACATGATGGTAAACAAAGGGGAAATTGTCCTCTCTGCTTGTGGCACCACTGCTGTGTTGTTTGCAGTAAGATGACAACAAGTCCTGTCCCGCTGGCACAGAGCATTGGCCCAAGGGGAGTTTGGGTGGCTGAGTGCCCAATCCTCTCCCTCTGTGCTTGCAGACCTTGGGAGAGCTCCTCATTGCACAGGGCCTCTCTCTCTACTGGGTTTTGCAGTGCTGTGGTGCCATTCCAGTGCTCCTGTCTCCCATCCATCTCTGTTGCTGCATCTCTGTAGTTGCAGAGAGGAGCTAATAGGGTGCAGCTGGTTAATAAAACATGCCTTGCTTCATTCTAAACTGCATCCCCTGTTGTTGAACATCTCTCCAGAGCAGTTTTGCAGTGCTGGAGTTTGAATGGTATGAGAGTTTTGCATCCGCTTTCAGATGAAATGATTTTAAATGAAAGAGTCCCAGAGTTCCTGAGTGAAAGAAGCCATCCAAGTGCCTTCAGCATTTTTCATTGCAATAGATGCTCCCTGCAGCTCTAGCTTTAATAGCAGCATATGAAGTGTCTGACTTAATCTCATGTAAATTTTTATGTAAATTCCTTTTAAAAAACCCTAACCTTAAACTGGTAGTGTATACATAGCTTAAGGGATTGTTGTGCAGCTTATCCTGTTAGAGAATTTTGGATGAAATAAACCTGTAGTTTGTAGAAATATTTGTTTTTCTAAGAAATTTAGGATATAAAAAGTCTGTCACAATGGAGAGCTACATGGCAAGGTTTGAAGCCTCTCTTTGCTGGAAAAGTAGATTTTTTTCAACAAAATGGAGGTCAAGTATACCATGTGTAGTAGCCTATTGTGTGTGGTCCATGTGGCATCCTCCCTCTACCCCCTTTCCTCTGATCTCTTTCACAACACCTTTTTACTCCATGACTGCTGATTAAATTGTCTTTCCCTTTCAGGACACTTTTTACCTCTCTCTCTCCTTTTTTTTTTTTTTTGTTGTTGTTGTTTGTTTGTTTGTTTTTGGTTTTTTAGCAAAAATAACATGAAACTTACAATGTGAAATGTTCCTTTGGTGACTTTGTCGTAAAAATTAATGAGACTAGAAAAAGAGTTTTTGGACCTGGAACAGAATTCTAGTGAATACTATTTCTCTATCCACAATGCTCTTTCACTTTAATTAGCAAATAAACCAGGAGAGAGCAGCAGGCAGGTTTTTCTGTGCAGGCTTAGGCTGGTATTTTGTCTAGCACATTCAAAAGCAATGATTTGAGAGAAATCAGATTGGTTGATCACTGTGCTGTATCTTCAAGTTCTGTTGGTCTGAATATTTTGGGGGTGAGGGAGATAGGGTGATTCATACATGAGCAAGACAAACCCAAGAGCTGCCAGTTTGCATTATGTCAATGTATATAAGAAAATATTTAGATAGAATTTCCATTAAAAGTTCAAAAGCAAGGGGCTCACACTGACCCTGGCTTTTAGAAGCTCTGGTGGGAAACCTGAATGAAATTTAACTCTGCTCAGTGTGTTTTCGTTGGCTGACTCCATGTTTTATTATCTCATGCAATGAGATCTTTCTTGGTTTGTCGATTTTCTATTGAGGACAAAAAGTTCATGTATGTAACAGTGCATATATTGAATTAAAGTGCGATTAAAGACATGATGTAATGACCCCCTCTCCTTTTCCTTTAGTCAATATTTGCCTGCAGGGTCAATACATTACGATATTGACTTCAAAGTATTCAATATTTTTTTACCTTCTGAGTGTGTTGGCTTTGAGTGTGTGTAATATTAAACCTGTTGGTTGAACTGTTGGTCTAAGACTTACTGTCTAAGTAGTTTCAGGCTTGGATGCCTAATCCATGTAGAGCAGCTTTCAAGGCATGTGATAATATCACAACACAGCTGTAGGCAGCTTTCTGAGGTGAACCATTTAATCTGCACTCTTTGCTCCCAGCGTCCTGACAATTCCTGGTGGAATTTGTCCCTTGGTGTGCGATGGGATTATTGCCCTCTCTCCCTGCTGCCATCATATTTAGTCTCTGCAGGCCCTTGCAGTGGCTGGAGGTTGTGTGGGCACATCTAAATCCCCATCTCTCCTGCCTTCCATGTGTGTTTCTGCCACCTCTACATCTGTGCTCTGTCGAGTGCACAAAAGCTGCTCAAAAAGTAAGATTTCACTTTACATCTCCAGAGTGCTGTGCAAACATGGCTTAACGAAGTTAAATCGTTATGAAGTCAGGCAGCTCTGCAGGGTGGGCTGGTACTCATTTCCCTGAGTTCCAGCTGGGGCACTGTGGGCTGGGTGTCTCCCACTAATGGGAAGCTGAACCTTCTTGTGCTTCCTCTTCATCTGTTTCCACTCCTACTCTGCTGAAATCCTGTGCTGGTATCCATCAAAGGGCACACAGGCACATGTACTGCTTAATGACAACAACTACAAACCATTTATCCTTCAAAAACGTGCCACTTGAGAGAAAGGCTTTGATAATGTTCCTTGCGAGGTGTATAAATAAACAGGATTGTCACCAGCGTGAGATCTTATTACTTTGTCTCTTCAAAAAAATTAAGGAAAGAAAAAATATTTATAGATACCAAGAGGTTAGTGAATTCCTCTAAAGAACCAAGTGTTATAATTAGGAACCCGCTGCACTTAGAACTATTCTACAAATAAGCACCTCAAATCCAGCCTAGTCCTTCCAGAGAAAACAAAGGTCAATAGGCTGCTTTGAGGATTAGCAAACCAGAATTTCTTGGACTCAGGTACTAATTGCTTCCAAAGCTGAGGATGATCACTACTTCCAAATCCGCATAACTGCCAAAACCTCATGATAAACCTCAGTAGTACTCCTCTCTAGCCTAACTTTTGACTTAAGATGCTTTTAAACTGGACTCTAATTAAAGGATAAAAAGCCAAATCTGAAGGAGAGGCAAGGTAACGGTGGAAATATTCTTCTAGTGGAAAGCTGCACTTCAACATAGCCTGATCCAAAGTAATTGAAGACTTCCCACATCCCCAGCAGCAAATTGGACTCAACCATGTTGGTGCAGTTCTGATAACCCAAAAGCATGTGGGACTGATTGCTCTGTAATGGGAGAAATGGGATCCTGCATTGCCTGTGTGCTTGTGAGGTGGGGTTCCATCTTTCTTTCATATTGTTGTCTGGCTGCAAAGGGATGAGGGCTGGGCTCACTATTAGAAGCTCCTAGTTGGAAAGATTTATCCACGTGATTTTGAAGGATTTTCACATTTCCACCTCCATGCTTGGGGATTCACTTCTTTGTATATCCTATGTATATTCACTTGTATAGCCACATGGTGATGAATTTCAGTGTCCTGAGAGACCACAGATTTCATCTCAGGTGGAAGAAGTGGAGAGGAGTATGAGTTTTGTGAGAGTCTGACATAAAGCAAAAAGGTTGCAGTAGCACTGGGGAAGGGAGAGAGGAGTCAGAGTTAAATATTTCAGCAGTTCATTCCTACTCACAGCCTACTGACATCCTTGTGCAATTCCAGGGAACTTGGAAGTGGGAGTCCACATCGCGGATGTGAGCTACTTCGTACTGGAGGAAACAGCACTGGATAAAGTAGCAAGTGAAAGGGCCACCAGTGTCTATCTGGTGCAGAAGGTAAGGACAGCTTTTCCTTTGTCTCTCTGACTGTGCCTTCCATTTACCATAAATTCATTTTCAAGGCTCATTTTTCAGAAGCTCACAATCAAAATCTGACCATTGTTGCAGGACACCTGCAAAAATGAGTAAATTGATGGAAACACAGAAGCCAACATAGCTGCTCACTCCCTTGGAGCTTATGGAGAGAGGATGGGGTGGGGCAGCAGCTTATGACCCTCTGACTGTGGTCAGGGAGTGCTCCATGGGCCAGGGCTCACCAGCTCAGTGACCCGAGCCAAGCCTGACACGCCCAAGCTGGTTCCTCTGCTTTGCTATTGGGGGCTTCAGATTGGCAGATGTGGAGGATTTTGTCTTGCCTTCAGAGCAACAGTCCAACTAAACCCTTCCAGAAATGGATTTGTGTCAGAGTAGGGTGTAAAACACACACTCACACACACACACACACACACACACAAACATCTTGAGGTAAAACAAAAGGTTCACACTCTTACTTTATTAAGATATCCCAAATAATGGAGGAATAGTGTTCCTTCATCATGCAATGAAAAGATGCTTGAAATCATACAGATTTTAGCTTATCAGAATCAAATATTTATCTCAAGTTTAAAGTTGACTTCCAAGCTTTACAAATGAACTGGTTCAGGTTTAACACCGTTGGAAAGGAAACATACAGGCTTTGTCTGTGGCTGTCTCATTTTCAGATGAATATGCAGAAACACTTCATAGCCCATCAGATACCACTGGCACTATGTATGTAGGGGAGCTGGAAAACTTGGCTGTCAGTGCCCTGTGTAGTCTTGAGGCATCAGCTGCATGAAGAGTGTTGAAGCAGTCTCATGGAGTAGATTAATCTTCCTCTCCCCACACTCCCATTCAGTCAGGATGAAGTCCTTGTCTCTACAGCTCCTTCTGGAATGACAGGACATCTTTTCTATAATAAATAAACATATCCTACTTGCTACTTAGATTAGGAGTGATTCTTCCCATCCTTTCCCTTCCTGGATCTTCTCTGGGTTATTATCTGGGGAGGGTTTTGTAATGATGCTTGTTCCAGTAGCTTCCTATGTCCTCTATACACTTTCTGGATGATAAAATGATTTATGTTACACTAGTGGAATCAAATTAATGGTTTAATATCGAGCTGTTTACCTTTAGTAGCTGTTTTTTAGCTTTCTTTGGGTAGAAGCAGCTTGGGGGGTCTCAGGGAGTCTGGTGGGTTTCAGCTCCCTGTGGAGCAATGACAATTGTGACAGCAATGCCCAAGTGTCCCTGGTGGCTCAGTGATGGTGGCAGCAGCAGCACACAGCTGCTCTGTGCTGGCACACCCCAGTTCCCTGTGCTTGCTGCTCTCCACAAGTGGGGAGCAATGTGTATGTCATGGAAACAGCAGCTCTGGCACCAATCTTCCCAATTCTCCAGTCTCTCAGTGACAGGCCCTTGGCTTCTGCAGTGCTCTGCTTCCCCCTGTGATGGATGACTCGGTGATGGGAGGTGTGGGCTGGCCTTGGGGGGTTACATCATGAAAGCTGTACTCCAGGAGGATGTTATGGCAGTATTTCCAAGTCAAAATACTGTAGTTTGAGGCCATTGGATTATTTTAGTCAAGGGAGAAGGCAGATTTTTATAAAGAAAGGAGACATTTTTCATGAAAATCTAGTTGGATGCAGAAGCTAATTGAATTTTCTTTCAAAGTGCCTTTTCCCCCCAGCACTGCCAGTCCTGTGCAATGCCAGCATAAGTTACCTGTTGCCCCTAATCTTCAATTCATCTTTAACTACCATGGGCCAGCAGTCAGGATTAGTGTTTTACCCACACTTCTGCCCTGCCGAGAACACATTTTAAAACAACAAACTAGGTTAGATGATGAAATTTTCAATATTTTAATTGCAAGAGATGAAAAGGAGCGAGGGGATGGGCAAAGGAATGTAGCCAGGCTGTCTGAAACAAGATGGTAGCATGACTCTTGTAGAAAATATGCTTTCCTTTGATGAAACTGTTTCCTAAGACAGCTGTGATTCTGCGAGAGGTTAGCACCATGCTAATCCTCCCAAAGAAGTTAAATAAAGCCACATTTTTAATTTTCCTGAACTAGAAGGGGAGTTATTGTGTAATTGCTAGTGGTCTATTTAATACAAGTAAAAAGTTTTTGAAATAAGAATGTATCAGGTTTTAAGAAGCAAGAAAACCTAAACAGTTTCCTCTTTTTTGGCACATCTCACAGTGTTATTTTAGGTGTGAAGCAGCTCAAGTGAGAGTTCAGCCATAAATCCCTATAATATTTTACTGGTCCTATTTTACACTGGAGATCAAAGATCAGAATTGTAAGCCTGTCTTCATGTTGAGTCCAAGGACTTCAAGACATTCACTTTTGACACCAGCAGGTTGTCAGGGTGTTGATATTTTGATAATCTCAGACTGAGTAACAAAGAGTTGCTTGAAATCTGAATTCATGGAAGTGTTGATACAACTCCCGAGGAGAAATCTTGGCTCATAAACAAATTGCCTATTTCCTTTGAGTTTCTTTTAGTGTACAAGCAAGAGATTTTCTGAGCCCCCTCCATTGTTGGACTTTAGCATCCTCCTACCAGCTCTAGTGGAAACTCTTGGTTAATACAAGCCCTCTCCATTGGATTGATTGTGGAGTCAGTGGTGGTCATAACCAATCTGAACCAAGAATTAAGGGGCAGCCAAAGCAAAATGAAGTTGTTTGAAGGGTGCAAAACTGGTCATGTAACTTTGTGAAGATAAGGGATTATGCTTGTCTGGGGTTTGTTCCTTTTTCCCTTTAGTTGGCTGCCCAGTTTTCCCCTTCTGCTCCTTGGAAAGCTGCTACAGCAAGTCCATTGATCAGAGCTGCTCTGGGCTAACCTGCTCTGAACCTGGCTAGTGAGTTAGTCCTGGCTGCAGCAGATGTTTCTGATTTTATAGGGAATAAGAACTTTTATCATCCCAGCATGCATGTGCTTTCTCCCTCCCACTGCCCAGCTCCCTAGAAATGACTCCGAGACTGGAAACTCACATTTGGTTTCTGGAAGCACTTTATTAGTTGAAGAGGCAAAAACAAAGCAAGCCCCAGGGCTCTTACAAGCAGGGATTTAGATCTTCCCATGCAGAGGAGCCAGCTGCTAAGCAGTGTGACCAGCCATGATCACAGGTCCATCTCTTTTGTGATGCCAGCATGGTGTGTAGGACCCCCTAGCCCCAGAAATGCACTCTCTCACTTTGGTTCTCCAGTGGTGCCATGGCTTTGACTTTCTGGGATGTGTGGCTGCCTGCAAGGAGAACCAGAAGCATGGAGCAGGCTGTCAGGCAGTGCTGGGCAACTGAATCTTGAGGATAGTGCTGAAGATTTTGTGTTTAGGACTTGGAAATAGGGAGAGAGAAATCCTCTGTCTGTGGTTTGATTTGAAATGCAGACCTGCAGCTGCCAGCATTGTGGATATCATCCTTTCACTCAAAGAAGTGCCCTTTCCAGTATCTCTTGAGCACTGCTAGGCTTGTGAGGAGAGATGTCTTTTATTAGCCTGACTGATAGAGGGGGATTAAAACCAGACAAGCTCTCACCACCCAAGCCCTGGTTTCTATGACACATTCATTAGAAAGGATTTCCTGGGGGGTGTAGCTCCTTTTTTACATTGTAAATTTTTTATTTTTTTGCCTAGCCCTGCTGGGCAAACTGCAACTGCATTTCTAGATTCAGCTACATTTATAAACCCCTTACTCCAGGTTTATGATCCCTGTATAAGCCCAGGTGACTTTATTTCCATCTGCAGTAAAATGAAGCTGAACGCTGTGATCCCCAACACAGGCACATCCGTAGCAATTTGCCAAGGAAACCACTTCCCACTGGAGGTGCTATCCCTCGGCAGCATTTCAGCTCGCTGGATTCCTGCATGCCCTGGCACTCCACAGGACAGCTGGCAGACTCTGCTGGCTCTTGGCAGACAGTCACAGGAAGGGCAAAGCATTTGAAAGGTGCCGGGCAACCTCTGGATTATTCAAGGCAATTCTACACAACTCTGGTATTTTGCAAATCTGGACATTAAAGATGTGCTTAGGGAAATCTCCTCTCATCCCGTGTCTGTGTCAGAAAGAGATGGAGATAATCCTGTTGCCAGAGTTGCTCTGGGCTGCCCCTGGGATCACTCCTGGAGCATCTCGCTCTCTGAGTGTGACACAATTGTGACATCTTTGTACGTTAAATGCTGGGCTTGCAATTACTGGGAATCCTTTCAGACTGCGACCGTATCATGTTAAGGAAAAAGGCAATGTGTGTTTATAACTTAAACTCCTGTGCCTTGTGACAGTTAGTTTTTTCTCCTTGTAGAGGGTGAAGAGGAATCGTGATGTTGAAGCAGGAGGCAGTCAGCCAAGACTGTTGTGGTGTTGGAAACAGGTTTCTTTTAATTCAGTAAGGTAGAATAAATTGAAATACCTTCAGTGCAAGGTCATGTTATGTTATGTATGTGTTTGCTGAGCCCAGGAAAAGATTGATTGCATTCTTACTCTCCCATGAGACTTCCTCCATGGCTTAGGTTAAGTTACTTTGCCTGAAGTTTCTCTCCCATAAAACAAAGGTAACACAGGCTGATGCTTCCCTAACAGTAGATTTGTTACAGCTAATTGCTTGGTGAGTGTTCAGTGCTGTAATTATGATCTGAGTTAAAGCTTTGCTTGTGTTTCACATCACTGAAAGCCCTTCCATTGAGTTACAGCCTCTTGAATTGGATATTAATCCTGCTCAAGTACACTTAAAGCGGGCATGGGCTTTCGTGTTCCATGTAGGAATTTTTCTAGCAAACCAGTATTGCTCCAGGAGATGTGAAGGGAAAGAGGATGTGCAAAGGCACACAAATATTCAGTAAGTACAGACCATTATCAGATGATCAATCAGAGTTGGGGAGAGAGAGAAAGGCAGCTTTTAATTCGTGTGGGAAAGGACATGGGAGCTTTTATTAAATTACTGGCACTTTGTTCACTGTGACCTGAACCTTGGGGTCTCACTGTGGTCATGGGTGATCTTAAGCAGGCAGGGATTTCCGAGAGTCTATAAAGCTATTTTCTCTCTTTTCTGATACGGGTTGGCATCACTTGCACTAAATTTATGCCCTGGTGGTGTGGGTCCTCCCAGGCAGCATGGCCAAGCTCACGTACTGGGTCAGTGAGTTATGAATGTTGCAGTATTGTTAACATTCTGTTCACAACTGGAATAACAGAGCTGGCAGCCTTTGTGTTGTGGGAAACAGCTTATCATAAACGGTGCCCTTGTGACCTTCCAGGAGAACCAGGGCTGCTGATTCATGGTGTGACTCCCTGACAGCCCCAGACCATACAGTTAACCTTTTGGCACTAGTGTGCACTGCAGTTAGAAGGGATTTATAGCCATTTGCTGGTGCCAAACCACAAATGTGATTAAATATTTTAAGTCTTGCCTTCAAAGCAAAAGGTAAGTGTAAAGTGTGTGTACTTGAGGAGAAAATGGGCACTTGAGACTGTTTTTTCATACTGTTTTGAAGAACAGTGGTTCTCCTGCCTCCAGGTAGATAAAGTTATCTCTGAAATCACTAAATAGGTGTCAGAGTTTGGAAGAGCTGGGATTTGTATGCCAGTCAGCTTCCTGCTGGTCCTATATTTACAGGCTGGCACACAGAGCAGTCAAAACGGAAACTAAATTAAATAGCTAAATTACTTTATGGCACACAAGTAGAGCATTTCTCTCTGTTTTTCTGAAAAGCACCATTCCATGTTGCCACTCAAAATAAACTAGAGGAATAATGTGGTGGTTCTTTGAAGGCAGATATTGCTTCTTCACAAAAGTAAACAATGAGAAGGGAAGTCAGAAGTGAAACTCAAATAATGAGTTTTGCTTCATTAAGCAGCTGCTAAAGATTATCTTTAGTACAGACTTCACTTAGGAAATAACTCAGGGATGGTGGAAACACTTGGAGCTACTTAGGTTTGCTCTAGCATGAATATGCTCAAAATCTTTAGCTTTGTTGGTGTAGTCAAGTGAGTAATTTGTGATTTGGTAATTCAATGTTCAGCAGCAGAAATATTGATTAGTAGCAAGGAATTAGGTCATGGGTTAAAAAATCCTGCCAGAAATTTATGTTGGCTGACATTTTCTTCAAATTTTGAGTATAATAAAGTAATTGTTTTCCATTTGCAAACAGTATGGTCAATAGTCATAAAGCAGCTACTTTTGTTTATCTCACCTGCATCTGCAAGTTCCTGTCTGTGCTGTAAAGCATGGTTCAATCTTTACTGAAGCCAAGCATAGCTCCTGTGTTGCATGGGAGAAGTTTCATTTATGCTTTGCAGAGATTTACTTGCATTTACTTCTTGGTTACATGGTATTCAGTGGGAAAGCAAGAAACAGTTCCCAAATCCAGCCAGCCCCTGACTGCCAGGACGACGTCTCTTCAACATTAAATTTCCTGATGTGCCCAGCCTTCCTCAGTCTTCCCAGTGCCAAAGTGGCAGTGGGAAAGAAGTGGAAAACAGAGCAAACTTTGTGACTTTAAAAGTTGCAATGTAAGTGTTTGCAGAACTAAGGATGCAGATTACTCCAGGATGCTTACTCCATTCTTTAGAGGGGAGCACTAGGAATGATTCCCAGGTTGGAGACTTAAAACAGCCTCTGCTCTCATTGAATGATTGGGCTGATGTGAATGTTGGTGGCCTTAGCCATGTCTGAAGTCCTCTCATTTCAGAGGATTTGGTTTACTTCCTCATTCCATGCCAGTGCACTGTCTGCCATGTGATACAGCTCTGGCATGGGGGATGCATCCCAGAGCTGTGACATGGCCACTCCTGCCACAGAGAACCTGATGCTGACAGCTTAACACATTTTCTCTTTACTGGTTGGTCAGGAAAGCTCGTCCACACTAAAAGCTTGTGTCTCATCAAGGCTCTCTTCTCTTCCAGGTGATCCCAATGCTTCCCAGGCTGCTCTGTGAGGAGCTCTGCAGTCTCAATCCCATGCAAGACAGACTGACGTTCTCTGTGATTTGGAAGTTGACTCCAGAAGGCAAGGTACCTCAGGCAGCAGGCAGTCATCCTGCTGATCAGTCCTCCCTCAATGGCCAGCTCCTTGTTTTGTAGTGGTAAAAATGTCATCCCTTAACACTCAGGTGGATAGCAAAGGTGGACAGTACTGGAGGATGTAGGACTGTCCCTGTATCTTGTCTTGCTGATGACATACTGTGGAATTTCTAACTGGAATAATCTCTCAACGTGATTGGGAAAGGATGATTTGTATGAATCTCAGGAATGGAGAATGTCCTGCTCCTTGCCAGGTCACCCAACCATTTCATGTCTCTCCTCCAGCAGCAATTCAGAGCTAATGCTTTGGTGGGACAGGATGTGTCCCCGAGCCCTGTCCGTGCAGTTGTGCAATGCGGTGCATGCAGCGCTGTGCCTCTGTGGCCTCTCTGGTAAACAGACTGTTTAATTCCTCTTCAGAGCTGCAAATTGCATCAGTCCAAATAAAGCATGATAGCCTTTCAGCAAAGGCATGGCTCCATCCTCTGCATGTGTTATTTCCAGGGAGCAGTTGTGGAGGCTGGCTGTTGGTTCATTGAGCTGCCTTCAGTTGCCTGCCAGCACTCTCCAGGTCTTTATTTTTCTGCCTATTTCTCTCTCACACTCTTTGTTACCCTAAAATCTCCTCTTTGGTGATCACAAAGTCCCCTTTCTAATCAAGGAGGGCTAAAGACTGGCAGTACCAGAGCACTCTTTAGTCTATGCAAAATATACTTTTTGTGCTCAGTTTTTTTTTTACCATTGTGCTCATATGCAACTCTTTCTGTAGACAGTATTTCTTGTGCCAGTTTGGTAATTTTTCACAAAGAGTCACCTCCTTATTATTGTCCCAGCTGCTCTAAAAGATACCGAATCTATCTTTATGCTTTAGCAAAATACAGTTGCAGTCCTCATTCTGTATTTCTGCAGTGAGTCCCTGCTCTGGCACTGAGGTGGGTTGTATTTGTCTGCTGTGAAAAGTGTTCCCCTTCCTATAGCCACAGCATGATTGTTCATGAGGCTTTCTCAGAGTAGCTACTAGGTAGACCTTTTATTGACTCTGAGTCATCTTTGAACAGCTAAAAGTCAAGTCTTGATTAAAATAAGCCTTTAATTATATCTTGTTTCTTGCGCCATGCAATATATCCATTGTGTTTCAAATGGATGTGCTCAGTGCTCAATCCAACCCTGTCTGACCAGTGAGAAAATAGAGGAGCTGTAGCATTCAGCTCAGGGAGCAGACCTCTGGGCCATGGTCATGCTGTCCCTGGGAGAGCAGACTGCCTGTAGCCATCTCAGCAAACTGAGGAGAAATCTTTCAGGGTTACAATCTTACTCGAGGTCACTTGATGTGGATGTCAGGTGAAGGCTGGAGAAGAATTTATTCTTCCTAGGAGGAAAAGTGGTTGTAGGGCTTTTGCCCAGGAGGGCATTCTTCTAAAAGCTGGTATTTCTAGGTGTTACTATACCTGTATCTCAGTGCAAACAGGATCACATGCTTCCCCACACTCTGCTGGGTGAAAGGGAGGTGGATCAAAGGCCCCAACACAGCCCTTGAACCTCAGCTGTTGGTGAAGAGCTGTGAGAGCACTGACAGTGAGGACAGGATGTTGCTCAGGACTATGGGTTTTTCTCAAAAGCAGGCAGAACTGGGGAAGCCTTATCATAACTTCAGAAATTCTTTAGATGCTGGTGCTCTGTGTGGACTCTGGGTGCACCAGGTTTGCAGTGATGGGGGAGACCTTTCAGACTGATCTTGTGGGCTACTCATTGTAATCTCCAAGTCCCAGCTCACAACCCCAAATGTTGCTCCTCCACTGTGCCTTTCTCATCCCTCAGCTGTGGTGCATGGGCCTGCCCGTGGGAGCTTGCTCATTCCTCTGGTGGGGGTTCCAAAGCAGGGGCTCCTGACCTACTGGACATGCATCCCCCATCACCACAAGAAGCTGAACCACATTGAACAGATGCAGCAGAACACAGAGCAGGTGCTGCCAGCACTGTCACACCATCTCTGCCCAGCATTGTGGCTTTATCTTCCTTTCCTTCTTCACAGCACAGGGGAGGAGACACACAGGGAATAACCATGAGCTGATGGTCAGAGCACTTTACATTGCAAGATGCTACTTGTAGCATCTCTGCTGTTAAAGCACTTTTGAATTAGAAATAACCCTAAAAGCTCAGAGCTCCGAGTTGCTCAGTTCTACAGCACATATGTTCTGTGATGCATTAGGGAGGCAGGCAGCAAAGGTATTTTGGGAATCAGTCCCTTCCTGTTAAGAAGGTTTGTCTCTGAAGCAGTGTCCTTGATGAGGCTGTCATAGAGAGCTCACTCTTCTCCCTGGACACTGTCACTTGCAGAATTTACCTTGTCTTGTTGGGCTGATGAAGGGGTAAGGTGGCACTGACAGCTGAGGCAGAATTACAATTCTCCAATCGTTCTCTGAGCACTTGTGCTTTGAATGGTTTATCACAAACTGCATCTGTCTCCAGAGCCCTCATGCCAATGCTCTTGACTTTTGTGAAGAGCCTTCTGCCCATGTCCCTCGGTGCTTTGTCACTGCCTTGATGAGCTGTTGGATTCTCTTATATGTCTCAGCTGAAAATAGGTTTTCCTGGCTGCTCTAGGAAATAATTTTGCATTCCTACTTCTACACCGGTATTCTTTTAGGGGGTTTAAAATGGGAGGGCTTCTGGTTTAAAATAATTTTATAAGCTGTTTATTGAATATTTTCCTCTCAATTCCAAAGTAGTTTGTAAACCCAGAAAGGTTCCTGGCTTGAGTTTGGACCTAGAACCATGGATGTGATCAGGGAAGCATGGGGTCAGTGACTGTCCATCTCTCCTCCAGACCCATGAAAGTCCTACTCAGGCACTTTCACAAGTGCTAATCAGACTTTGAGGTTCCTGCAGGACTCCTAGAAACAGCATTTTAAGGCCAGCCCCTTGTACCCTGGTGGCCACACTTTAAGTCAATCTGCTGTGTTTTAGGCAGGAGAACCTCTCTGGCATGTGTGTCTGTACCTGGTAACCCAGGAGTCAACAGACTGGTTTCAACTCCCAGATGGGCTGTAGTTCTTTGAGCTCTGTGAAGGAAGGAAGTCAGGGTGAGGAGGGAGATCCAAGCAGTTTCCTATGTATATGCACAGTATATTGTTATCTCTTACTTGCATATGCTAGAGAATCTGTATGGGCAAAAGGCCTGAAGGTCTTAGTAGGACAAGATCTTAATTCGAAGATCACAGGTAGTGGGGAAGTCTGCTGTCATTCGTCCCAATGTTTGTACAACTCCCCAAGCTTTTATGCCCCAGAAGAATGAGTCCTCAGACCAATTTACACTTTTCAATTTTGCAGATCCTTGATGAGTGGTTTGGGCGGACGGTCATCTGCTCCTGCGTGAAGCTCAGCTATGACCACGCACAGAGCATGATTGACAGCCCTGGGAAGGTGTTGTCACCTGAAGAGCTCCCCCCTGTGTCACCTCAGCACTCGATAGCCGAGATCCAGGAGGCTGTGCTGACCCTGCACCGAGTGGCGCAGCACCTGCGCAGGCAGCGCTTCACCGAGGGGGCCCTGCACTTGGACCAGGTGAGTCAGCCCAGCCCCTTCAGGCTTCACCAAAGAAATTTCACCTTGTACTCTCTAAGAATCTCCTGGCCAGTCTAAAAACTCTACGGGTAAAATCAAGGCTGGGATAGAAAGGCAGGTTTGAGTGCCAATGTTTTCTTTAGACTGGCATCAAATTATGTACCATAAAGCACTAAGTTGTATGAAAAGAAAAAATTCCCTGCTTTTTAAGGAGTGATCCATTTTCCAACATTTTTCAAAGTCCTAAAACCCTGTTTGGCTGAGTAAGTAATTCATACAGTGAAACAAATCATGACAGTGTCATTCATTATCATGCAGTTCAGATATTAGTGCACATTTCACTGGGAAAAGATCATCCTCCACATTTTTTTCTGTACTTGCAATATTCTTGTTTTCCACAGTTTTCATAGCAATTCTGTGCTGGGAATATGGCTAAATGTTATCTAAGCTAATGCTTTTAAGTGTTGGGTGTGTTTCAGAGGAAAAATGATAGTGAGGAGGTTTTCTGTCTGGGGTGATTTAAATAATTTTGTATCAGTAGTGGTATGTGTCATTTCTGTTTTACAAGGAGATCCAGATATTTTAGGCAATCACAGCAGAAAATACTTTTGCATGATGTTCAGCTGCTCTGAGGTGGCTTCTGATAGTTTTTGTGGATAGGAGGTTCCAGTAATTTGTAGAACCCAGTGATCTACCTGGGGAGACAAAATAATCTGTTAATAAAAGGAAGCCCTATTGTTTCATTTTGCAAATGAGTGTGAGTCAACATAAGGATATTGCTGGGAAAGAAGCTGGGAGTGGTGTAAACAGGAGTATTGTATGTAAGGCATATGTTGTAACCCTTCCATTTTACTCAGCTTTGTAGTATTGTCTCCAGTTGCAGGAAAGTCTAATTTTAGAGAAATCATTGCAGAGCAATAGAAATAATAAGTGTCTATCATCTGTGACCTTCCCTGACAGAGCACACAGTTTATTCTGGTGAAGCTGCTGTGAAGAGGAGGCAATGTGCTTTCCCCCATGTCTAAGATGGACAGAATGACAAATTATGTCTTGAGTTTCAGCAGAGGAGTTTTTATTTTAGGATAAACCTTCTGCTGTGTGGTGTCTGAGGCTATCTTGCCTACCTCTGTTGTAGCAGGTCTCAGAGGACTGGTTCAGCACATGCCAGTGAATCTGGAGCGAGGACATTTGCTTAAGGTCCCCTTAAGTTAATTTTAAAATTGCATTCAAATAATTTTTGGAAATCTAACTTCCACTGTGAAGTTTTCTTAAACATCTTCTGGAACAGAGACTTCCTTCTTTGAGGTTTAGCATACAATGGCTAATAAACTGGGCCTTTGTTCCCAAGCACACCCTGAATGCTAGAGAAACATAAAAATAACAACTTTTGCACGATATCAGCTGCCTGGGAAGCCTTGGAGGTATCTGGCTTGGAAAAAGAGTCCATAGTGACTGGGAGCTGTGGCCCAGAAAGGTCACCAGCTGCCTTCCACAAGTCACTGTTACAGTGTAGTGCTGAGTGCTCACTGTGTGCCCAAGTTACCTGTTATCAAACTACCTCAGGGGAAATATGTTTTAAACCAACTGTGACATTTTCAATGGGAGGATTTGGCCAGGGAAGCATCCTGTTCCAGTGATAGCACATAAAAGATTAGCTGTGTTTTGTTTTGCTCTGTGCTCCTACAGAGGAGCCATTAAAGAGAACATATTGGAGCATCATTTGTGAGATTTGGATTAAAAGCCACAGCTAAGGGCACCAGAGGCAGTTGATTCCTCCTCAGCCTAGTTCCCAGCCATCATGATAAAGTGAGTTATATCTCACAAGTGGCACTTTACACTGTGCAGAATCTCTCTCCCCTGGCAAGAATGTCAAAGTAATGGTCTTTGAGAAGGAAGCATATTTTAGATCAAGGGACACTTTGACCACACTTAGTTGAGTCAAGTGCTGTCCTGATAGCTTTATTTTGATAAACTACACCCTCCCAAGCCCAAGGGAGAAGTGGTTGCTCCAAGGCCTGAGTATGAACAGTGTGTGTGAGACAAGTTTGTGGACGTGGCCAATGGATTGTGTCTTTTAATAGAAGGGGACAAATTCCTCTACTTTTGCTTCCCTAATTCCCTGAGTTCCCATGGGCACAGCTGTGTGCCATGTCCAACTTCCAGCCCCAAGTGAGCAAGCAAGGGTGGGTCCAAATGGGAAACACACCTTTCTAATCACTGGACCTCTCACTGATTTCCTATTGAGTAATGTAAATCCTGAACAATGGAAGACAAACTCCAGCAGGAAGCTTGGGCCAATGAATTATCGGATTCCAAATAAATATGTGAGTGAAGGAAATTATCATCTCACAGTCTTAAGGGAGGGGGTGGCAGGGCATGGATGACTCCTGTGCTTTTTTTTCCAAGGGATGTGAGCCCTCTTCCTATACATTGTGTTATGTTTGTGAATTCTGCCATGAGGTAACTTCTGTTTGAACAGTGACAACTTTTTTTGCTTACTTCTACCCTGCCATTTTTCAGTGTGAAGTGTCCCTGTGCTTCTTGCTGATATTAAGAAAATCCTGAGGGAAAGCATCTCCCATCCTCCCTTGCCACTGGCTGTGGTGGCCTTGAGCTGGTGCTCTCCCCCTCTGCCTCAGTTTGCTCTTTGAAATTATCCTGTTCTGTCCCATGGTATCCGTATCGTTTAGGATTTATTCCACAAAACTAAGAACATTTCTCAGATGCCATTCATGAGCATATCTTTATAACAGCAGAAATATTGGCTGGCCTGGGAGCTCCTTGGACCTGACACAGGATGGCTCCAGTAGGATGCAGCAGTGAAGGGCTTGTCCTGCTGGGGTGAGAAGAATGTTTCTTCTTTGAACTGATGAATTTTTATGACCTAGTGTGAAAGCAGAATCTGCTTGCCCATAGTTTCATCTTTTAGCAGCAATTTTAGAAGCAGGAATCTCCATAGCTCAACAGATGAAGAATATACATATTTTTTTTTTTTTTTTTAATAACTTAGGAATTACATATCTGGGTCACACAGAAGACCATGAGACATTACAGAGATAGTGCACAGTCTGGAAAGATTAGCATTTGTGGGTTCAGTGTCAGTATATGTGTGTCTCTTGGGGCTGTGTAATTTTGAATTCCTGCTTTAGTTTAATCCTGGCTGTGACTTTAACCTACATACCTGTGACCCACGTTTTCCCCCACTCCCCAGTTCCTTTCATGCCTCTTCAAAGGTCTGGGAATCCTACTGGGATTGCAGGGAATCCTGCTGCATTGGACCTTGGGTCTGAGGACCTTATTTGCAACCAGAGCCACACAGCTGTCCCTATAGGCCCCTTCTGGGGCTTTTTCCATAGAATATGGTTTCATGTGCTGCCTGCCAGCGTCCTAGCTCCAAAAAGCCACTGAGCTGAGTTTTAAAGGTTTAAAGACTTTGCACCTTCAACAGCTAAGAAGCTTATGAAACTTTGTCCACACAGACAGAGATTAATGTATTTCTTTTCCTTCTCATTGAGAGCTGCAGCTTTTAGGTGCAAAGGCAAGAAGTCTTGTATGTGACAAAGAAAAACTGTTCAGGTATTTACAATATTGTTTTCCCCCCCAACACCTCCTTCCTGTGCAGGATCATGAAATGCCACCCCTGTGCTGTCCTCTCACAGCTCCTGGTGTTCCCAGTCTATAAACTGGAGCAGAGATCTGACCTGGTTTAAAAAGCAAAGTGAGCACAACCCACAGCTTTCCTCTTTTTTTTTCCTGGCCAGGTTACTTTGAAGCTGGATCACTTCCCCAGCCCACAGCTTTTAGAAACACTAGCCAGAGAATCAGATAGAAACTTGCTTTCAACAAAAACCATCAAGTTTGCAGAAAAGCTCCTTAGCTCCAGCCTGCCTAGAGGAGACGTGCTGATAAATGGTTCTCTTTTGGCCTCAGCAGTTTAGAAATGAATCACGAGGACAGATGCCTACGGGAAGACAGGTTAAAAGGGATTTCTGTGCCTTTTTAAAATGAGGATACCCTGGGATGCTGATCTGTCTCTATGACAACTGTCTGTGAGCTGTGTTTCCTTTTGTTGTGCCTGTGATTCTGCCTTTACCAGCACACTTAGACCTGGTGCTCAAAACCTCAGCGTTGACCAAAGTTCCTTGTGAGGACCACCCAAAGTGCATTTGCATTGTGCCAGTTAATGGCACTGGATTGCTTGCTAGTATAGCTTCTCTCCTTGTTTTCTGCAAAACAGACATTCAGCTTTGCAGGTGTGTGGGAAAAGGGAAGGGAAAAAAGGACAGAAATGACAAAGACGAGAGTGTTACACAAATTTAAGTGTTGAATTGGTCTCACTTCTGCTTGCTCCCAGCTTGTGTGATGCCATTGTCTTGTCATGTGAGCAAGGGTTGCTGTTCCCTATGGGTCTGTATTGTTTTCAGTAACTTAGAGGTAGTAAAAATTCTATTGTTGTAGCTCTATAGCACACTAGAGACCTATGGTCATGTCCCATGGCTGCTGGGGATAAGGAACTCAGGGATCTTGGAGAATAGCTTTGTTTATTTAAGACTGGTCATACTGCTAAAGTAAGAGAGCATTTAATAGAGCTTCAGAAAACAGGGAAGCAGGCACAAAGGTCCCAAACACCAAGATGTGTGCAGAATGCTAGCTCCAAACCACCCAGGTAAATGACATATGGGATTTAGTAGCCAGGTCTGTATAGTTTTTGAAACCCCCAAGACCCTAGTCTGCCTATTTGGTGCAAATGGCTTTGAGAAGTTGCCTCAAGCCACTCACACATGGAAAATGAGGAGGAGGAAGGACACCGCATGTGCAGGATGTGACACTGTTTGTTGGGAAATTTAATTTTTGGTTGTGGCTAATGGAATAGGACAGAAATATGTATTTTTAGACAGTTGTCCTTGCTAATGCTATTTAATTGTAAATCTCAAGACCCAAAAATTAATTACTCTCATTATTAAAATTTTCCAATGTGAGCAACTGCTGGAAATAATTATGGGAAATTGTTTTGTCATATTTCCTGCCTCATATCTGTATAGTAAGCATTCAGGTCTTTTATTCTTGCTTTGTGAAAGTAATAAATATTTCTACCCTGGTTAAACAGTTATTGTGTGCAGAATACAGTTAATTAGTATATGAATGGAAGACTTAGGGTTGGAAGAAGTATTTAAATGGGACAGAAAAGGGCTATAATGTTGCACAGACTTCAATCTGAGGTGTTTCCCTTAATAGCATGTTCTGATTTTATGTCCTAAAATGTCATTGGGGCAGAAAGGTTTGTCCTGGCTTTTACTACTCCCTGGAGTGATCCTTAGGTTTTCTGTCCAAGGCTGCTATATGTGCTACCCCTGCACACTGAGTGTGTGGACTGTTCAAGGGAGGAGTAAATGGCTTTGCTCCAGCCCCTGACTGTGGTGCTCATTGCGTGGCCTGGGATGTTGGTACCAAATTAATCTCAGATTTGGTTCCATCAGGGTAGGTTGAATTACCTGGTTGGGCACTTGGCTTTGTTGCAAGAGAAAATCCAAATGGCCCATCTATAAAAGCCTGAAAACTGCTATGATACCTCCTTAAAGAGGCAGTAAAGAGGCTGTTAAAACAAGAGTGCATGAACATGTCAGCAGAGGCAGGGTGAGCAGTATGTATGGGGCTGTGAGATAAATGGAAAGTCAGACTTACAAGGAGCTTTCACTATTCACTTCCTATCACAATTCCACCATTGTCTGCTCCTTCTCTTTGATGTCTGGTTAAAGAGACATCACTGAAACTCAGAATGGGGACAGCAGGTGCTATATGATCATTATGGACAGTTGCTTATACTCTGTGATACATAAGGCAGCTGGGGGAATGTTGGATGTACTTGGAGATTAATTTCTTTTGGGGATTTTATGTCTTTTGCATCGCCCCAGTTAATACATCAAAACGAGTATCTGAGGCCGCAGCTTCCTGCTGGGGAATGCTGCTCTTCCCTGCAGGAGTACCCAAAATGCATGTGCAAAGGTGTGTCAGAAAAGTAGGGAGGATTTTCAGCATGTCTTCCCTGCAATACCACAGGAGAACATGGTGCTTGGCAGGAAAAAGTGAGATGTCACCACTGTGGTCAGGAACAGCTACGGCTTAGATCAGGAACTTTGCACACACACTGAGGATCCACATGGCCTGGAGAATGTTTTATGGGATCGTGTTTTAAGAGGGGATGTGTGTTGGCTGAGCATCTCTCTGCTTGCATGGAGATGTTTGCATTGCCAGAAGGTTTTAAAATAATTTGATTAAATTAGTGTTTTGAGTGGAAAGCTCTCTGAATCTAGCCTTTTGCCCTGGGATTTTAATGAAGTCTTCCCAGGGGTGTGAGTAGGATTGATGTCCTCGCACACGTCCCGCCGTTCCCCGATGGCTCTTTCAGGGCTGAGCAGCTGTGTCCCAGCAGGAGCAGGTGGTGAAGTGGCCGAGCTGGCTCCGGCAGGAGGGCAGAGTCGGGCGCTGGAGCGCAGGGCTCGGCTGTGGAGCGCTGTGCTGGGAGCCACTGCAGCCAGATGTCTGGGCAAACACAGCCAGGAAGGAGCTCCCCACACAGTGGTGCTCTGGCATTAATTTACCATCAGTAATGCAAGAGTGGGTTATGACTTTGTTCTTCCTGGAGAAAGTATTCCAGCCACTAGCACAAATATTCAAGACCTCTGGTAATGTACGAGTTGTTCTTCTAAACAAACACAGCTTAACCCTTGACTTTTATTAAATCTCTCACAGACATGCAAGCTGAGAAACTTCTCTGTGAAATACAGGTCTTTGGGTTTAATTTTGAGATGCTGTGTGTCACAGCAGAAGTGTTAGTTGTTCTTTCACTTGCTAGCCTCAGAGCAAGTACCAGAGGGGAGGCTGGCTCCTTCCTTCCAGACGATGGGAATGGTGTGAAGAGGTGAAGCAGTTGCCTGAGCTCATGTGGTCTGTTGGTGGCAGAGCTGGCAGGACTTTATCTGATTCCCCTGCCAAATCCAGTGCCTGGGGCCTATGCTGACCATTCTCTTCATCTCATGTTTATTACTGACAGCTATTGAATAAGAACTGGTGCTTCGTTGTTTCTGCTGTGTATTGCTGGCCCAGTTAAGGATAGAGATTTTTTATCCTGGTTCCCCAGTAGATACATCTCACAGTTCAGAGCAGAGAAACAAGGAGGGCTGAACTGTAGCCAGCACATCTCTGCAGTGCAGAAGCAATTGGTGTGTTTCACAAGTAGCCTCTCTCCCCATTCTTTTCAGCTTTTGTGTGCCAGGACCAAGCCAGTGGGCTGCTATCCCATGTTAAGTCCCTTCTGCTTGCTGGGACAGAGTTGCAGTGGACAGTACATCATTAGACCTTCCAAATTGCTTGGCCTTTTCTGTTGATTGAATCCAGTAGGTGATCAGCCATTGCAGAAGGGGGGTGAGCTGGCAGTCATGGCATGCTGACCTGCAAGCAGGGTGAAGGTGTTTGTGAGCACTCCAAATTCACACACGAAGTACACATCTCTTGGTTCCATGGATTAGCTGCTCACAGATGGGTCTTGCCCTTGCCTTGTGATAGACAGCCTGGTGTCATCTGCTCATAGGGACCCCAGACAGTGCCAAATAGTATGTCTAGGGGAAATGGAGGGCATCTGTGCTGGCCTAGTGTGGTGGAATGTGTCCCAGACGTGATGCTGATAGCTCAGGTGAACAGAAGATTCAGTACTTGATCCAGCTGAGCAAGCTGCTCATTGGTATTTTTGAGGTTGATAGGGAGAGTAGTGGCTTCTGCTGGCTATATTGAAAAAGGTTCAGAGTGGAGAAACTAATTCTTAATGAAGCAGTAATGAACTGTTTCTTCAGTGTCTGATAGCAAGGCAAATAAAATCCAGGAAAACAAGTTTGTGTAGAGGTGCGTGTGGGGTGAGTGCTGGGAGGAAATTTTTATTTTACGTTTTCTGCTGAGGAAACAATCCTTGCTCAGAGTGTCTTGCCCTCCACTTGATGGTGTTTTTCTTCCCTGGTGATGAACAGACGTCATCAGAAAGTCCCTTGTTGTTCCAGATTCTGTTTATCACGTATTTGAACAAAGACTTGACAAGGGTTTTTTTTTCAGGTATTAATTATAGTTGACTGCATGGCTAATCCATCATCCTCTTTAGATGGAGTCACTGGGTGTTGACTGATATAACTGCAAATGTGATCAGTCTGCCATAGGTGAAGATGTAGCAGCTCTTTGTCAGAGCCACTTCAGTTTCACCCAACAGCATATAGAAGAAAGGCTAATTGTATAACGACAAAAGACAACGTTTGGAAAGGGATGAAAGATTCTGACATTACAGTTCTGTGATTTGTCATTTCAGTTCCAAAGTGAGAAGGGAAAGAATTCATAGCCACAACTCATTTTATCAGGTGTTTCTGGGCATGATCACTCCTCCTGAGTCCTGGGATATTTTATCTTTTGCCGTTCATAGCATATGGATGCTGAAGTACAAAGAAGCTCAGAAAGCACCTGTGGTTTTCATAGCCCTCTGAAATGAGACTGCTGGAGCATTAGCCAAGATCCCAGCAGCTGAGCTGAGGACAGAGCTGATCTTGCCCCATCTAAGTAAACCAGTGCCTGCTGAAGTCCACTTTAGGGTTTATCTTTAAACATTCCAAGTCCAAGCTCACGTCTTCTGAAATTATATGTCCTGTTAAAGTTTGCAGTGATTCATTTGGAGTACATTTTGTTGAGCAACCACTTGGGTTTATTTTGAAAGCAAGTGGCCTTGAATCTGTCTTGAATAGTCTGGATCATTTATCTTGGCCTTTTCTGCATCTTAATGGGGTAACAGGGAAGTTGTTTAAGCAGACAAACATAATTCAGAGTATGGATTTCCCCTGAATATGGAATTGCGTAAAATGGGAGCACGAAGCATGACATCTCAGATAAGGTTGTTGGTCCACATTGCACTTGTTTCCTTAGGTGGGATTTGAGGAAGACCTCCTCCCTGAGTGTGCTCCTTCTTTGTGCAGCTCTGCATTCACTTCTGGGAAGCACATTCCCTGTAATTTCCTGCTTCCACCTTGAGGCACAAACACCCATCTCTACCCAAAGGTGTATTCACAAGTTATTGCATTGTCAACACCTTAAACCTGCCAGCACTACTAAACTTTGCCCTCTGAAGGAAGCATATTTCTATTTTTGGTCTCGTCTCATTGCTAATATCTTGCATTTGTGCTGCCATTAAATTGGTGGTCACTTGAAAACTAAACAAGAGGCAGCAAGAAAGTAGCCTCAAGAGTTTTGTGGCCTTGAGGGGCATGAGGGACTTGAGACATCTGGAAGAAACCAGCCATGCAAAATCACTGTGGAGGAGTTTTTTGTGGGTAATTCCTTTAACTGGGCTTGAAAAACTTGTTTCTGTCACAGAAATACAAACTAACCAAGCAATCAATTTCTTGCTTGTGTTTTTTTGTAAAAAACCAGCCTAGCCTGAATACAACAAAATTTAATTTGTGCCATCCTTGACAGTTGAAGTAAACCTGCCCTGTCATGGGTTTGATCTGTCTGACCCTGCAGAATTGGGGGGCTGCAGAGCTGTTGTTTATTGGGTGTCTCATGGCGATGCTGAAAAATTCGCAGTCCCATGAGTAAGCAGGAGGTTTTGCATTAACTTCAGGGTTGTAGTTTCACCTCAATTTCAAGGTCTCTGTTTTAATCTCAAGACTGTCCTTGCTTTTCTGAGGAACAAACCCCTTGATCTGGCTTGCACTTTGTTTCTGATTAGCATGTTAGAGTAGAACCTGACCCACAATACTGGGAAATAAAATGCTTAAATAGCTAAAATGAGATTTGAAAAAATGCAATTTATTAAATGATTTCTTGGTCATTGATGTGTTTAGCAGCTATAGAAGACAAAATGAACTAAAACAGGCTTTGGCATTTCAGAAAGTGAGTCATTTTTTCTGTTGCATCATGTATAAACTTTTCCCTACTCGTGTATGTATGGTTGAAATTACTTTGAGGTTTTGAATTCTCACTTCAGCTCTCTGTTTTTTATTATTTTCAAACATTACTGAAAGTGAATGCTGTGCTCACATTGCCTTGCTGTTTAGTTGTTGGGGGTTTTTTGTGTGTTTTTTTTAAAATAAGACAATGGGCAATATTTAGGTGGTTAAATGAGCTGGGGAGTTAGTGGTTTCTCATATTTAGGTAGGAGTGAAAGGTAGATATGTTGATTGATCCATAACACTGTTCCAGGGGGAGCTGCTGACAAATATCCTTTACCCAGGGGTCCAACCTTGAAATCCTTTGACAGAGTGGTCATCTCTTTTCAGATTCTCAAGCATTTAAAGAGATTCCTTGAAATCAGTTTAAGGACCATGAACATTGTACTGTTGCAACCAGAGATATTAAACAGGTGTGTCTTTCCTTAAAAGAGTGCAAGAGAGTATTCTGAGGTTCTCCAAGCTGGAAGAATGCAATTGCTCAGAATCCCAGGAGTTCTGAGATAAAGATTAGAGCAGACAATGAGCACTGGGAGATGCCAGCTAGAAATATGGTATCTGAATGGAGTTTCCATAGGCCAGGCCTAGCACAGAAACCAGCTGGTCTCCACATGCAGGACCAACAAGATGTTGTACATTTTCCTTGGGATAAAGAAATCCAGAGGTGTGTCAAACCTGTCCTTGTGTACCCACTCTGTAGGGAGAAGTGCTCAGGAGTGAACTGGATGACCTTTTTCATCAGAGTTCACAGCTGCCACCTGCAGCCGAGCTCTGCAGGGGACAGAGGACAGAGAACTTGGCCCAGCACCAAGCAGTTGGACAAAGTAACATCAGGCATCATCCCTTCAGGAAAATTGTCTGCAATTTTCTTTAGACCAGCATTGAGGATCAGTGGTTTTGCCACAAGTAGCCTTTGTCACAGCAATGGGTACAAAACACAGTTCAGAGGAGGAAGATTTGCTGAAAAGACCTTGAGTAGCCAAGAAATGGGTGCACACACAGGCTTTTCTCCCAACTCTTATTAATTTTCATTGTGAAAGAGGGAAGGCTTTGGATAAGGGTTTTTCTGTTTGAAAATAAAAGAACCCCAAACCTTTCATGTACCTGTTGCCCCAAATGTTTTTAGAACTAGTGTGCAGCTGCATGGTCTGCCTTGTCTCATTAGAAACTGGCTTGATCTTCAGTCTTGGCAGATTCCATGAAAATCTAAGAGATCTATTAGAAGGATCAAAGCTGACACTATGGTATGAGAGGGTAGGAATCACCCAACTTGTTGAATGTCAACTATGACAATGCAGTGCCTGACATGTGTTGGGCCAAGGCTCTGCAGTTGTGGCATGCTGGAAATGTAAAACTGGAAAGGGCTTTAGGAGATGATCCTTTCCCTTTCCTGGCAGTAGCAGGAGCTCAGCTGGTAGCAGTCCTGTGCTGTGTTTGCTGCTGCTCTGTCACTGAGCCTCTGTAGCTGCTGGGACCTGTGTAGCCAGAGCAAGTTGCTCCTGGGGTTGTCTCCATGACTTTCACCCTCCAGCCATGCAGATACAAAGTGTGTGAAAGAAGTTGCCCGTTGGACCTGTCCCTCACATGTCCCCAGTTAGTCATTGCCTGGAATCTGAAATGCTAAAAGCCTGCAGAAACCTTTCAGGGAACCCAGCTAAGTGTGCCAAGGTCCTCTGGGCTAGAGTTCAGCAGTCTGAAGGGCTCACCTGATTACAGCAAGGTTGTCATGCAGAGTGACTCACACAAGATTATCTTTGATGTCATGGAGTGTTTCTTACCATTACAGTTGACAGGATAGTTGGTCAGAGCATGGGGTAGTAATGTGGGTTCCATCCCCCTATGGGCCATTCACTTAAGAGCTAGACTTGATGATCCTTGTGGGTCTCTTCCAACTTGGAATATTCTGTGATCCTATGACAACCTGCTGGCTGCAGTTGTGATGGGATTTTGCTTGCTGGGGCTGCAGAGCGTTGCCAGGATGTGAGATGCCCTCTTGTGCAGTCTGGGCAGCATAGCTGGATGCTCCCATGGCTTGTGGCATCTCTGTGGGCAAGTTGCACAGCTGAGCCCACCAGGGTGGGCAAAGCCTAGCAGGGACCTTTGCTCTGCAGTTTTAAGTGAGGATTTCAGCTTTAGGTTGGGTTTATGGAAAGCTGCATGAGGAGGTTTGGTTTACAGAACTAAAAAAAAAATAGTCTTTTCAGAAAGCAATTTGTTTCTGCTTTCTGTGAGCAAGGCTTCCAAACGGACTCGGTCAGTTCTGCAGTGTGATCAACAGGACTGGAAAAAAATACCAAGTGAAGTAACACAGTGGCTGTGGTAAACATGAACTGGGGCCTTGGAAGTAGCTAATGGCATACCACAAAAGAGTCTCCTTTCACCCACCACAGACGGTGCCAGCAGCAAGCACTGCCAGTGCTGGCGTCTAGCAGAGGAAAGCATCATTTGGCTCCCTTTTGGATTTCATTACTCTTCCTGCACTCCCTCCTGCTCACAGCAGAAGCCTTTCCAGTTGTAAAGAAGTGAATTAGCTGCCTTCGTGTCAGTGATGGATGAGGCGCTTTCTCCCCCTTCAAAGAGAGGAGCCGTGCGGGGGATGCGGGACGGCGGAGTTGAAAAGTCCAAACGGAACAGGGGAGCCCGTGTGGTGACCCAGCTGCCAGGCAGGACACCCTGGGGACAGCTCCCGCCGCTGCCCTGTGAGGGGGGAACAAAAACCACTCTCAGCACGCTCGCCTGGCCTCAAGGCTCTTATTTTGTCTGTGTCCTCTCTCAAAGGACTTGGGCACATCCCTGAGCACACAGCAGCCGTTTATGCGGGTTCAGGGAGCCTCAAAGGCTTTCACAGGCAGCTCCTCCGGGCTGCACAAAGCAGGGTTACCATGCTGGTACTTGGGAGATCTCCTTTCAGGCGTCCATGGCTAATCATATTAAAGGTGACCTCGTGGGCAGCGCTCTCCATTGTTGCCATATGTTTTGTCCAGTGCTTGAGTGATGTTGTGCATTGGAATGTATTCATGCATCGCCTAATTTAATCACCAGGCTTAATCCCCTCTCCTGTTCTACACTCTTAGAATTTACTGGCTCCTTTCTTGCCTCCCGTGCATTGTCTGGGTCTCCTTCACAAGCTAATACTGATGCCTGGAGATACTTTTATTTATTTATTTACTTTCAGAAAGTATTTGAAAATATAATCTCAACCATAAGCCAAACAACCCCTCCAAAGGGAAAGCAAGCACAGTGGATGCTCTAGCAAGCTGATCCTTCTTCCCTGTGATCTTTTCCTTCCAGCTTTTCCATAGAGAAATTAGAGATTAGGCACATGGTTTTTAAAAAAAAAATAAAAAATTCTATGAATGGAAAAATGACTGAGAAAGTGGTGCGTCTCCTTTTAATATTGTTGGAGTAAATAACTAATTTTAAGAGCTTCACTGTCTCTGTAAAATATGGTGTTGGTTTCTGCCTTTAAAACTTACCACTTTGGTATGGACAACTCCTATTCCAGGGCTGACTGGACGAAATTAACCCAACAAAGGCCCAAGTCCATAAAGCTGGGAAACTGGAAAGCCTGATTTATTCAAGACTGCTGCAAAACTCAGAGAGCTCTGCAAGAGCTGCTGTGCTCCACAGCAGACAGTCATTTCTATGGAACAGGCCTTTGCAGAATGTCTTGTAAGGATAATTTCTAAAGATTTTGGTAAGATTTCCCTGCTCCAGCTGATGCTGCTTTGTGGAGGGGTATGTTAAAAATGTAAATTTGAGATTCAGTTGCATTGTGACTTACTTTAGATGTGGATGGGAGCAGTCCTGGCAAGGGGAGACTATGATGAGATTTTGGGGTGATACACAATTAGGTTGCTTGTATACTGAACTCCTAGGGACAGGAAACCTTTCACTTGCTGAGGCAGATTGTTAAATAAACAACATCATGCTTTTGTTCAGCTCTTAGATTCTCCTGCTCCACATTCAGCATGCTGGTATACACACCTCTGAACAGAGGAATGCATCTTGGGTGTCTGAAACCTTAAACACATAATGTACCTGAATTACAGCTTTGAGTTTCCCTCTGTGTGGGGGTGTGCACAGGCACACGTGAGATCCCTGCAGCCAAGTTCTCACACGAGCTTGCTGATCTTCTCTGACTGTGTGTATATTTTAGGTTTGATGGGAGGAAGGAGAGATGACGTTAAAGGTTGCAGATTTGTGGCTGGTTTTAAAAATAGTTTTTAAAATATGATGTATCTTCACTTTACAGAAATGCAATACTGCTTGGAAACCGCAGCTACTGAACATAAACCATATTGAGCCCCTTACATATGTTTAGTCACAGTGGGGAACAGAGGGTTGGAACAGCCTGCTGTGCATCAGCACTGGAAGATTCCCTGATCCCTCACACTCCAAGCCAGGGATCCACAGCAGCATTACAGGCTCTGACATCAATTTGGCCCTACAGAAATGCTATAGAATTTACACCTTTTCAGTGTGAACCTTGCTAGAGCCTATTCTGAAGTGCCTACTTGCAGAAATTGCTTCTCTGCTGAAGCGCAGCCCTGTTGGAACCACAGGACAGCTGGCCATGGGTTAGCTGGAGGGCAGGGTGCCTGTCCCACTGTCAGGGGGTCAGGGCTTGCTGGGACAAGTCTCCTGGCCACTGTCCACTCCTGCTTCCTTCTTTTCTGTGACAGAGGATCCTGGAACCTCTAGGAAAATGTGGTGGGAGCAGGTTGCTGCCGTAAGAATTCAACCACACCACAACCAGTCTCTTCCCAGGGGAGCCTGGCAGATGTGCTAACAGCAGCAGCTCTTGCTGTCCATGGGAATGGAGAGGGATGTCTTTGGAAAGCTTTGGATCTTCTGCTCATGCACTGAGCAACTGTGCTTAGACATGCCACAGGATTTTGGTGGTCAGGGAAAGGAGGTCATGGCACACGGCCGACCTGTGCCCAGGGAGGAGGGTGCCAGAACTGCTATGGTGGGATGTGGAGTGGTGTTCTATGGCATGCAGCCTTAGGAGATGCTTTGCAGTTCTGAGAGTGAATGGCAGGAGATGTCTTCCCATCCTCATGCTGTAACAGTGTCAGGGAGAAAAGGTTTGACCAAGGGCATGGTGCAGCTGCCTGCAATCCTGGCAAGGTTGTAACACACTCCCCAAAGACTGAGCAAAGCTTGAGTCAGCAGCACTAGGTCTGGACTTCAGAACTACCAGGTATTTCACAGCAGCACCCCAAGGAGTAGAGGAGAATAGTGTGTCTGTCATACTGAGATCAGTGTGGTATAATCAGGGTGTTCTGCTCTTCATAGTCCCAGTTTAATGGGTTGCAGATATAACTAAACCTAGAAATACTGTTGTGATCACTCTTCTTACCTGGAAGAGCTCTTAGTGTGTCAGCACAGGGGCTGTTCATATTTTAATGAGTTTATCTCTTGCATGGAGGGTATTACAAGCTTTCATCTGTCTTCCAGTGGGACTCTAGGGAAATCCCTCCAGGCTTGAGGCAGTACCTGGGCACTGAATTAATCTGTGCTCCTGGATTCTCACAGCTCCATTAGTGGCTTAGCAGGGGAAGCAGTTTGCATTAACAAACTTAAGAAAATAGGATTTGTTGTGTTTGATCTGCCCTCAGTTCCTTGTATCCTTGTAGTACCCTCTAATAACAGCATACCAAGCAGGGAGTTTAGAGAGGGTTACTACTTGGTTGTGTCACTTTTCATCTAAAGCAAATGTGGAACACACCAATTGCTTTTCTTTCAAGCTCTCACATACTGTTTTGGGACAGAAATGCCTTTGGCATCTCTTTCTGATCAGACATTGTTTTTCTCTGTCAGATCAAGGTGGATATGGACTTCCATATGGACTTCCACATCACCCAGCATATGACAAAGCTGGTGTTGGTCCCACGGACCCCTCAGGTCCTGGCTGTGACTGACCAGTGGGCTACAGGTACCATGGCTGCACAGAAATGCCCTTTCTTTGACTGCTGGCACTGGTCAGCTTAAGGGAAATTTTATGTCAGCTGTACCCCCAGTTTCTCTCCCTGTTAATGGTAAGAAATATTTCCTTTTTTCCTTTAACTCACTTGGTTGGTGTATTTGCTCCATTTGATTGCTCTATTTGATTTTCAGAGCAGTGGATGTATTTGTTGCTCTGCCAGCCCCTGGTGGATGAGCCAGGTATTCTGAGGCCCAGGATCTGTGTCAGTCCTGGATATCAGTGGGTGCTGCTGTAGTCATTCTCTCCTCTAGGCTCTGATCAAGTGCAGATGCCTGTGGGCTTTGGAATTGTAGTGCCAGCAGCTCCATTTCCCACCTCTCTTCTCAGGCCATAGACCCAGGTCTTGCCTGTTCCTGTTCACACCAGTTACAGGTCCCTGTGCTGCTCTCTGGCCTCTGGCTGTTGGCTTCTGATCTCTCCTAGGGAATTTTAACCCTTGATAAGTACATGAGATCTGAGTGCTGCCCTCCAGCCATCAACTTCCTCACTGACAGGGAAACTACTTGCCATCAACTCTTAATTGTTTGAGAAGGGGCAGTCTTACCTCCCCAGGAGTCTCTGGGGTTGTTTCAAATTCCTGATTGCAATCTACCTTCTTAGTAGAGTCTTGATCATCCTCCTCTCCTAAATTCCTGCTTTCCCAAGTGAATTTCCATATCTCTCAAGTAAAGAGACCACTGGGGCTGGGCAGGATGAAATTGCTCCCCTGTTAACTGTTTCCTGCTGAGCCTGTAGTCATCATCAGCTTTCAAAATGCAAGAATTTTCTGCAGCCCAAAATCTCTTGTCTCAATTGAGGCTGGCAAAGCCCAGCTTGTGAGGGTTTTGTTACTGCACAAGGTGAAACCAATGAAACTGTCTTTTGTCAGATCATGGATGAGACTGGGAGACGCAAAAGAGCTGGGAATGCTTTAAAGGGAGGCTGGGAGACAGGCTCTGAGTAATAGAAAATGAAACAGCCAAACAGTGAAACTTGGCATGTGTCTTGTTAGTGTCACATTTTTTTTAATGTGGCATTTCCTAGGGATGTTTTGCTTCTATTTTCATGTTGGTGTATGTGTAGAAAATACTTTCAACTTCATTGACAGTTCCCTAGTGGTCTAGGGCATGCAGTGCAGTGTCACAGTTTGTTAGCTTCTGAAGAAGGTATTTTTAATCCACAAATTTAAACTCTTCACAATTGTATAATCTGTATTTTAGTTTTGTGGTTTCCTAATTGTGCATGTAGAGAATGAGCTCATCCAGTTTGTAAAATGAACGGAAGTATTCAGCTCTTCTTTCTAAATAAATCTGGATCCATTTCTTTGTGGGTTGCATCTGAAACCTCCGATGCAGGCAAGTGTGAATGCTTAAAAATAAGCTCATTTGCTGTTTATATTTTTTGCCAAGTGGTGAAAGTTGCCTCATGCCCTGTCTTTCTAGAAAGGCTCTTCAGCTTTGACTTGCAGCTGTAACATAAAAGCCAAGGGTGTGATGCCAGCTTGTCATTTTGGTGACAGCATCTGCCTGTCTTTGCAAAAGATGCAGCTGCAGTTCTTCCTGGTTTTGCTGTGCTGCCTGACCACTCATAGCAGAGTTTTTGGAGGCCACTAGCCATCAATAGGGCAACCTCTTTGTGACAGGGAATAGGTGCTGGTGACTTTGCTTCTGTGACAGGGAGACCCCCTCACTGCATACCAGGGCTGATGTTTGGAGAGCAAGAGCTGTTGCAGCCTGTGGGATAATTTAGTAATAGCTTATTGTGGCTTTGGGACCCAGGCTGGAAACCTTTGGGTTTCCAGATTAATTTAAGGAGGAAGAGCTGTCTTCTCTCTCTGCCATGTCAGGAATTCACATAAAACATGGCTTTTCCCATGTTTTATGCAGCTGTATAATGCAGGCAGCAGCTAAGTAAATGATAGGACTTTAAAATAAAAGTAAGCAGAGGGATTCAGACCAGAGTAATACCCCAAATGTGTTTCAGCTGCTTCTCCTAGGCTGGATTGTGGTTTGATTTGACATTGTCCTTAGCCACATGCATAGATCTTGTAGCTTGTCAACAGAGGCAGTTTGCTGGCTAATGTGCTGAGGGCATGGGGCAGCAGGGACAGCTTCAGGAACCTCCTAGAGAGTTTAAACCTTCACCTGGAAATTGTGCTGTAAGGGATGAGGAGAAGGAGCCTCGCTGAGGAGGCAGTAGGTGTGATGTACCAGTTTAGCACCAATTCATGACTTCCAACCAGGAGCAACAGCAGTCCCATAATCAGGTGCTGAGATTGGCCAAACATTTGCTGTCTGCAAAGCCAAAAAGAAAGGGCTGCTCCAACCCAGTGGAAGAGGTAACTCACTGAGCTGGTAGCAAGTTTCCTTGTCTTTCCTCTTTTTTCCACTGTAGGACTTTTTGTTTGTCCTTTATTACCCCATCCTGTCCTTACCACATGTTCTTCATCCACTATCCAGGGTCTTTCTCCAGCAATTTTGAGCTGTAGCACAAATAGAAAAGTTTATGGAAGAAGCTGCTTTGGTCTCCAGAGCAGCTTCTTTAAGTGAAAACACAGCTGTGAGGTTTGCAGCCTGTGCTGCTGTAAGGGCTCATCCAGCCAGCGCAGCCAGCACCGCTGCAGTGCTTCCAGCACACAGGAATTGGGAAATCCATTGTGAACAAGATTGAGTTTGATGGCCTGCGTGGAGGCAGATGGATGTATTTTTAAGGGATGAGGTGCCAGAAAACTCTGCGATTACGTTACTGGAGCATGGCTCGTTTTTTGTGGTTTTAAAAGTGAGTGTCAGGACTTCGGGACTATTTCTTTTTCGGGTCAAAACCAAAGTTTGGGCGGGGCATAAAAACCTGCTTGATGACTAAGTTTATTCTTAAAAAGCTTTCTAGAGCTTGCTGGAGAGGGGAGCCTTTATTCCAACCCAGAGCAGATACCAGTCTCTTTGGACTTCCATGCAAATGGGGTTAAAACTGATTAAAGGCCCAGGGTAAAAAAGAAGCCCTGCCTTTCAGGAGACTGTTTTCGGCATGATCTTCAGATCCAGTTCCCTGTTTTCTGTTTCAGAGGCTCATATTCAGAGGCTCATGCCTCGCCTCCTTGCCCTGGGTGAACTCTTTCTGCTTGAATGCCCCCCACATCAGTGGAATTACCTTGACCGGTTCCAACCGAGGCTGCCCTTACATCGCCCTACAACTGGGACAGCTCAAATCTGTGACCTGGTTCCTCAGCTGAGCCCATAATACCTCTCTGACACAGTGCATGTGTAGAGAAAACTTTTCATCTCATGACAAAGGTTGATGCTCAGAGCCAAGGCTGGGAGCAGAGGATCCAAGCCAAGCCATTTACTCAAGGGGCATGCAGAATTTGCCCGGTCAGGTCAATATAGGGACTGGCAGTGTTTCAACAGCCAGAAGAGTGCTCCTCATGCTCTTTCCTTGTTGGAGCCACCAGGCTTTACCAAGTCCCTGACTGCTGCAGGTCTTAAACATTCTTTAAAATGAGGCTGCTGGCTGTGCTGAAACCCAGGCAAGCCTTGAAGTCCATGACAATGTGAAGCACTGTTTACTCTTAATGGAAATCTGTTTTTAGCCTTGGTGGTAGAAGCCCCAAGGTGTAGGGAGCCTCCCTGGCACCCCCACCAAGGCCTGTCTGCCTGAGCAGGGCATGGGTACCCCTCAGGGCTCAGGCAGTATAGAGCTGCCAGTGCACTGAGGGGCAGCTGCTTCTTCTGCTTCACTGGTGTCTCATATCTGTGTGCTGGTTTAGTGTCTGCTCACCTCTGCAGAGCGTGGAGGGGAGCTTTGGGTGCAGATGAAGCATGTCAGTGTCAGGCAGATGGGGAACAATGGACATCCTGCTGTCAGCCAGCTGCATCCTCTGCTGGATTTAAGGATGTAGGAATAGACACTAGGAGTATGTTACTAATCCAAAGAGTGGAGTAGTTGTACAAACCAGTGTTATGTGCACACAGCCCAGAGTGCTGTGGGCTCAGGAGATGACTTTCCTTGAGGTGGCGTTCCTCAAGGAGGTGGCATTACCTTCACCTTGAGCTTGCAGTATGTTCCACCAAACCTCACCAAGGATCTGTGAGGGCTTCTGTGTGCTGTGAGTGCATTCTCTTGCTCCATTGACCAGTCACAGGATAGTGTGCTCACACCTGCTTGGTGCCCTATTCCAGATACTCCTATCCATGGAGTCAACAGCATCCTGCCCATCAAACCACCTGCCCCAGCCCCTTTGAATTTCAGTGCTCTGCTCCTCTGCTGTTCCAGTGTATTGCAGTTGTGTCTGGTGAGGAGTGAACCTATCCATCACTGTATCCAAAGAGATCCAAATTACTCCTTTTGACAGCTCTTATTCACACACCTCCCTGTGCCTCTGACGTCTCAATTATTGATGGGGCTCTCCTGGTAGGCAGCACTCTGTTCCCAGCATGGCTGTGTTCCAGCTCCCGTTCCCATTGAGTTCACACACACACCATGCTGAACACTTCTTTATGTGCAGAGCCACTGAAGTGGAAAGGGGTCTTTATTAGCATGTGAGCTCCAGGGCTGCACAACCAAAGGGGGCAGTGCAAGCCAAATCACACTGCAGTTCAGTGCTGGGAAATTTCCTCTTCCCCTCCTCTCCCAGGGAAGCCCAGCAGAGTCTTGTAAAATGAAATTATTTCATACGTTTAATGGTGAAGATCTCTTGATCTGATGAACCTCCCTTGTGATGGAGGTCACCCTGCACTTGCATTTCTCTAAGAAACTTCAGTCCCCCACTGCCCCAGCAGGTATAAAATGCAATATTTCTGGGAGCAGTGCCTTTCCCTGTGCTGTGGTATTAGCTTGTTTGATGGCTTTACAGCAAGCTCCTTCTGACAAGGAGCATTGACACACATGAAAAGGAACTTCAAAGCAGCAATGTGGTGTTGGAGCAATGTTGTTAAATTGGTTAAGAGTTAAAGCTGTGCCAGAGGGGTGATTGCAAAAGGCTGCACGTTTTGTAGGGCTTTGTATGTGCAGGAGGTTCTGGATGTCTCGTGACATTGCTGCAGCAGAAGTCAGATAGAAGAATGATGAAGTGGTCGATCAGCTCCTGACATCTGTCCCAGCCTTGCCCTGCAGCCTTCTGTGATTCAGAAGTAACCAGAGGTTTTATGTGTAGTGTAGTGAATGAATGCAAAAGGAAAGGGCATCTGCTGGAGAAAACATTACCAGAGAGAAGCAGGGCTGTAGGAGTGCAGAGAACTGGGAAAGGACACTTGAGTTCTGTTTTTGGAAGTCTGTGGCAGCAGGCACTTCACAGATTAGCTTTAGTGTGAGAGAAAAAATCTGTGCTGACTTTCCAAAGCACTGAGGTGCTGGGAAGCATGAGTGCCTTTGCAGTGAGCAGGGCAGTGCAGAAGTGACAGAGTCTGGTCAGTGGAGCTCTCCTGAGGCTCCAGTGGCAGAGAGGACCCAACTGCAAGATGCAGAGTGGGTGTGGACAGCCTTGTTAAGCTTAGTAGGAAGCTTACAATCTGTGCATTCCCAGTGTGCCCCCTGCACTGCTAGGCCTTCCCTAGCTGCCTTACCTGCTCTCTTTCCACTCTGTGGTGAGTTTTTCTCTGCAGAGGCTGGATCTTGTCCAGTGGCTGCACAGTCAGAGCTTGACTGTTCATTTGGGGTGTGTAAGGACTCCTGGTGACAAGCACAGGTCCCCTCTTCCCCCTCCTGGCTGACAATGACAGTGCATCAGCAGAGCAGAACCAGCACGGGTTGTGAGTCAGTGACAGCATGACTGCCCTAAGCTTTGGTTGCTGGGACAGACCTTTAGTTACACATCTCTGTGTGACAGCCTGACCCTGACCTTTCTCTGTGGTCCTCTTGTTACTGTGGGTGATGGCAACATCCTCTTGCCTGACAGCATTGACCCAGATGGTCAAGCCATGTGTAGTCCCCATTATCCAGGCCTTGCTGGTGCTGGTAGATGATGCAGAGATGGCTAAGCCTGCCAAACTGGGTGTGTTTTATTTGTCTGGAATACCATGGGCAGACAAAGAAGGATTAAAATAACAGAAAGTTGAAAACACGTTATCTTTGAGAACTGTGATCTTTCCTTTTGGGGTAGGCAGGTTCCATGGGACCTTATCCCCCCAGATAGTGGAAAGGTCACCTTCCCATACCTGATTGCCCCAAGGCTTTCCCTATCAGCCTGTCAAAACAAGGCTGTTTTCCTTCCCAGCCTTTTTCCTTCCTTTCTTCCCTACCCCTGGACTTGTGTCCTTGCACAGAGGTGGTTCCACCCTTGAGCTGTGCTAGGGACCCAGAGCCCAGGTGAACTATAACCAGAGATGCTCAGTTAGTGCAAAAGCCCACTTAGCTGAGAGCTGCAAACAAGAGGTTCAGGCACTCCTGAGTTTGTCCTGATCAAAATTATTGTTGAAAGTTGCCAAAGCCACAGTTTTGCCAAATCTTGCACTTTCTCTTGTGCTTTGTCTCCACTGATTCTGTGGTGCAGTGCCTGTTCCATAAAGAAAAGAATCTGGTGGGTCTGTGTCCATGATAATTACTGTCCCTTTGGCCTCGAAGGCTTCCTGATATTCTAGCAGGAAAGCTGTGGAAAACCTGGCCCAGAAAAAATGACTTTAAGCAGTTCCCAGTTCCTCCTTCAGTTCCCCTAACCAGGGCAGCTCACATGGGAGGACTCTGCTTATGGAGCACATATGGCCAGAAAGGGGATTCCTTGTCTCCCTTAGGGAGGTTCCTTTGTTTCTGGCTGACCTCCTGCTCCCATGTGGTATCTGCCATGTGCCATCACAGCATCTGGAGAGGCTGGATCCACAGCCAGGCTTCATGGATCCTGGCCAGAAGAAGCATCCCCAGCCAGGCCTGCTAGCCCTGCCATGACCACTGTGATCTCCAAAGTGGATCTGAGTGATCTGCTAAGCTGGTGCAAGGTCAGAGCTTACAAGAAGGGGAGCTGTGGAAAGGGTTAGGAGGTCACAGTCTTGATGGTGGTGAGTTGTGATGTGTGTACCATGGACACTCTGGTTATGTGGTGTCACATGACCTTGTGTTTCAGAATGGGTTACACTGGTAGAGGTGTGGAAGTCAAGGGAGCTCAGCTGAGTTTGGCCTCAGCCTAGTATTTGGTTCTTAACTCAGTATTCGAGGTGGTGAATTTTTCAATGATTTCATGGCATGCAGTTTTATTTGGGTCAGTGAGAGCACAGTGTATGACTTTGCTACTCTTTAGGGAAGGGAAAATCAGTGCATCATCTAGTGATTCAGCACACAGGGTTTCTTTACAGCCTACAGGAGAAAGATGTTTTAATTCTGTGTTTGTTCCTGAATAAGCCATTAATTCGAGTTAGCAATTTTCTTGGAGCCCAGAGGAGAGGAGTCTGTGATCAAATGCAGTGGCTCAACACTGCTCTCTCCTTCTTGTTTAAAAAGGTCGAGCCTATCATAACAAACCTCCTTTGACTTTTAGCCCTCGTGGTGATCTTCCCAGACCATTTCAAGGGTCCTGCCCTGCTGATAGTAATCTCTGTGACCCCATAAAAATGCATGAAGTCTGTGAGCTACCTCCTCTAAAGGATGCTGCCCTTCTTACCCTCCCTGCTGGCTCCTGGTCAGGGTCTGCAGCTCTTCAGCTGAGTTCAGGGGCTGCAGTTCATAGCTGTGAGAGCTGGTGGGACATTGACCTGGGGGCCACCAGCCTTCCCCAGGGTAATGAGGAGCTGCTTGGATGTGCAGGGCCGTTGCAGAACTCAGTTCTGTGCTGTTTTCCAGGCAGTTTAGTGTATAAAATCACTGAAGACATTTTCAGCAAAAAAGTCTCCCCACAGAACCATTCTGTTGCTTGTTGAAAGAGGATTAATTTTTCCCCCTTAATAAAACAAGCCGTGTTTGAAATCCAAAAACCCTTGCTGAATGCCTTCTTGGAGCTGCAACAAAATCAGCTTCCAGGTCCCATCATAGCCTGCTGCCGGAGGCGGATCCAAACTGCAAACCCTTCTAACAGCTCTTTAATAACTCTGCACAGAAGGAAAAATCTGTCACCTTTCCCTCTGTGGTTTCTCCTCTGTTCTAATGCACTGGAGGAACGAGATGGAGCCGGGAAAGTTTTCAGAGAAAGGCTCGTGGGAACTACAGCTGCCGATGGAGAAACTCATTTCTTCAGTGTCTGAGGGGAACCGCAATCGCTTTGGTGAAGGGTGGTGTGTGTGGGTGGGTTTGGAGGGGTGAGCTGTTACGACCCGTGCATTTCAGAGGAACCACGAACACTTTATAGTAACAAAGGGTGGAAAAAGCAAGAGGTTTCTGCAATGCATGTGACTTTTCCCTGAGGTTTGGAACCCCACAGTATGTTCCAGGCCATGGTGTTTGCGTGTCAGCCTTGGTGAGTTAAGCTTTCTCCCACAAGCCTTGCTTGAAGTTGCTGTAATGACAGAGAGCCTAAAATGTTACTTTTTTTTTTTCCTCTCTCTCTCTCTTTTCATTGTCCCACACCCCTTCTCCTCTGTGCAGATGAAGCTCTCGTTTACCTTGGACCAGGAGAGTGGGATGCCTCAGAGCTGTTATATCTATCAGTGCCGGGACAGCAACAAGTAAGTCCTGTGGAAGATTACACACAGCAAACACGGGAAGGTGCAGTGAAAGGAGGCTGCCCTGCCTTCTGGCAAAGGGATCATGACTGCTTGTACCACTTAAAAGTAGATTAAAGAAGGCCTCAGGCTTGACCTGAAACTGGGAACAGCTCCTGTAAAGGCCAGATTCTTGAAAATGCACGAGGCCCTGCAACCCCTTTTTTTTTTCCTCTAGCTTTTAAAAGATGATTTTATTTGTCTAGAAGACCTGCTCTTGGGTACCTCAGGCTCTGGCAGAGCTCACCTGGCCTTTGCACAGGGCTGTTTGCAGCTCACACCCTGCCCCATTGGTGCTTGGGTGACTCTGGGATCATGGCCTAGGGGAAAGCACCCAAAGGCTGCAGAGCATTTGGAAGCAGAGCCCTCACCTGTGCTTAGCTAGACCCGCAGAGCACCCCACTGTCTCTGCTAAAGCTCATGCATGGGTTCACTGAGTGGCCTTTGTGGTATTGTAGCCCCAATGCAGCCACGTGCTCTGTTTTTGTAAGATACTAAACGATATTCAAGCATTGGATGTGTTTGGAGCACAGAGTCCTCTATTTCTAGGTATTCTGCCTATTTTTACTAGCTGCTGTAGTGAACTGGCACCCAAGATGTTTTTATTTCAAATCACATTCTCATTATCAAATTGACAGCAGCAGCAGAGCTCAGGATATTTCTGTGTTCGCCCTGAATACCAGCATGTCATAAATCTATGGCCTGTTACTCCACCCATGTAGTTCTGCTTCTTGCCAGTTATTCAAGTTAACCTAAAAAACGAGAGTATATGAAATTGTCAATGAACAGAACAGTCTGTAATTAGATCTGCTCAGAAACGCCAACAAGGGCAGTCCCAGCAAGGAAGAGGGACATCTGCAAATGCACAGAGAGGTGTCTTAGCTGAGAAATCTTAATATTTAAACAAGAAGGGAGATCATTTGTGGCAGACTCCTTCCTGCCTGTGCTTGGGTGATTAGCACATGGTACATGGTCGCATCCCAAGTATCCCAGCCCCAGAGCCTTGTATGAGCAGAGTTGGTACCTCCAGCACCACCAAGCTCTCAGAGCAATGGGCAGATCAGTGCCAAAGCATAAAATCAACAAGGGAAGAGTGTTTATTTTTGAGGGTTTTAAAGGCAGTGCCACACAATGGACAGCAGGGAAAAGAATCCCCCCCAGACCTGCTGGGCTTTGTTAAAGATGTTTATAGACCAGTGTTTCTAATTGTGTGGTGCATATCTCAAAAATCAGCAGTTGTGGGTTTTCTGCCACAGACCCTCCTCTCCCCAGGCTCCAGTGGGTGTTTTCTGCCTTTGTTTGAGGAAACTCCAGGGACATGAGTAGAGCTATTTTGTTTAAGTGCTAAGGCCAGTAGCAATTCCTTTTGGAAACCTTGCTGTTAGCTGTGAGAGGCCCAGTGTGTGGCAAAGTAGCTGTGTCATGTTAACAGCTGTTGATTGAGAGATGCGTGGCTGTGTCCTGCATTTCTGGCAAGCATGGCAGCTGAGCCACACTGAGCCATGCAAGCCAGAATCATGCCTTGAAAAAATCCATTGTGGGCACAATGAGTGTAATTGCAAGTAAATCCAGATTTTGCACGTGCCTGACAGATCCAAACTGCAATTACACCTCCACGCAGGCCCCTGTTCTTTGTATCTCATAGCTTGCTTGACCAGCCTGGGGAGAGCAGGATCCCATTTCCCAGGGAGAGCCTTGCTAGGTTTGTACACACACTTGCCCCCCAAACCCTGTGTGTGCAGCCCAGCACTTCTGACAGTCCTTGGCTGGGGTACTGAAGCGTGAAGGTCTGTGCTAAGGCTGACGCATTCTTGCAGGTGAAATGCCCTTGAGCCAAGCACGTTCTTGGTCCTGGTTGTACCCCGGGAGATTTTGGAGGAGCTCATATGTGCTGCAGCTTTGTTAGCAGCAGGAACTTTAAATTTAAGTAGTGTTGGGAAGCACCAGACATGGCTCCTGCTCAGCCAAGCAGAGATTGTTCTTCTCTAGCACTGGGCCTGTCATAGTGTTAATCTGATGTCCACACAGTAACATGGCACTTGTCATGTTAGACAAGTGCCGTGGAAGAACAATAGTTCTTCCTTGTAGTAATTTTCCAGGGCAACTTGTAGGGCTTGTGCTCTCCCAAGTGGAGTCAGGCTTTGACAATACCCATCAGGACTCAGGGGGTAACAGCTCTTCTGCCTCCTAATAATGTAGCCAGAAGCTAAAGCAACAAAACCTTGGTGTCTACATTGTATTTTGGAACCATTTATAGCCCAAGGAAGAAATACTGGTGACACACTGCAAGCTCATGAATGGGAAAGACTGGAAATGTGCACCCCAGAGCCCTGTGCCCTCAGCAAAACATCAGACCTGGGACCTGCAGGCATGCAGGTGTGTGAAGCTCTTGAGCAGCAGCTTTAACAGGAGGAAGCTGAGGTGATTCTGGCCAGCAAAACCCCATTCTGACCTAGGGAGTGCACCCAGGGCCCCAGAGATCTGCAGGAGCCAGGCTGTGCATGTCAAGGCTTGGTATCACCCTGGTCACTGAAGGAATGTCCCTTCCCCTCCAAGTGGCAAATGCTGTTCCAAGCTGCAGCCAGACGGGGCCACCGGAGAACAGCGGATAGTGGTCTCCACTCGGAGAACAAAGGACTGCAGCATTGCTGAAAGTGTAATTACCAGAGCAATTAAAATTTCTATTGCTTAGGCTACAAGTGCAAGTACCATGCAGGCTCTTACAAGGGCAATCAATTGGAATTTGTTCCTTTTAATATGATAAAGCCCTTCCAAGGAAATGTTGCTGCTCCTGTCAGCTTTCTGTTGCCTGCCAGCCTGTCTGCAGGAACATTCATGGGCACAGCACTCCCCGACTCCACTCTTGCCACTCTTGCACCCTGGGTGCCAAGCACTTTGGGTGGACTGGACTCAGCAGACCCTTGGAAGTCTTGGAAGCTTTGGACTGAGAGCAAAAGAGGTGCTGAGCAGTAGTTGTTTGTCCTGTCCTTCCAACTGCTATAATAGATAGGTATCCAGTGGCACCTGATAGTCCCAGTGACAACTTGGGAAGAGGAGCAGGGCTGTCACTGCCCCTGCAGTCACAGGGGTGAGACCAAGGGACATCACTTCTCCTCCTCCTCCTCCTGCTCAGACCTAGGCATTTTCATCCCCTGGGCTACCAGTCCTTCCCAGCCTGTCAGTCCTTCCTGGCCTCAGAGGAAGTAGTTTGACCTGACAGAAGCAAGCAGTGTGCTTTCTCATTTTTAAGCCATGTTGCTTAAATTCTCCCTAATGGAGATGAGTGTAATGGCCAGAGCCCCAGGCTGGTGCTCTGAGCTCTCTGGGCTGCTGTCCTGTGAGGGGAGCTCTGTGCTGTGACGGGTGCTGGCTGACACTTGGACAAGGAGCATACTGTCAACCTTCAGATGGCCCTAGAGCAGTGACATCAAGGAGGGGACAGCCCTGCTAGATGTCCTGTCAGGTGTTGACATGGCACATGTCAGATGTTGACAGTGGGTCTGGCTTTCTTTCACTGCCACTTGACACAGGCTGGGTTTCTCTGATCCTGCACAGGATCCAATTGCAAAACCCAGCCAGGCAGTAAAAGATCATCAAGTTCATTCACACCCACCATGGCTCATGAATCCTGTCTTACAACATGCTCAGTTGTAACATCCAGTCCCCGCTCCATGAATGTGATAAGGGCTGTGCTGAGGAAGTGCCAGCTGCCCACTCTGAAGCCAGCCTGCCTCGTGTGACTAGTCCTGCTCTTGTGGGCTGCCAGGCAGCAGGAAGGATGAGATCCATAAAGGTTACAGCTCAGCATGAAAGACTTCTTCCAGCCTGTGTGCAGGAAGAGCCAAAGCCAATTCGAGATCCCCCTAGAAGAAATTAATTGCAAGAAATCCAGTGTCTTTTGGCTGTATCCAAGAAATAGAAAATGCAATCTGTTCTCTGCACTCACCATCCAGATGCTTCTCTGGAGACCTCCTGAGCTCTGCCCAGCTACCCACAGCAAGTCTGACCCTTCAAATGCCTTTTTCTTTCCTCCCAAGACTCTACTGCCACCTCTCTCAGATGATGCAGTGCTCAGGGTCTCTGCCATCCCAGACCCACCAGGGAGGTGTAAATCTCTGTCAAGCATGACACTTTCTTGTCCCCAGCTGGTACTTCTCTAATATGGTTTTCCTGCTCCCTCAGTGTCCAGGTTTTGGTCTGTTTTTGAGGTCCCTTCCCCACATCACAGACTCTACCTTTGCTGACAGACCAGTTTGCAGCTCGCCAATGAATTTCATTTTAATTCTGTGCTGCAGCTGCAGTTTGTGTCAGGATTATGAATTTGCAGTGAGGGCTTTCATGTTCTCTTCAGAGTAATTTCAAAACCCAGAGGAGCAGCATCTTGCATGGAAGCACTTAGAGACCTCTTACAAAAGCAGTGTTGGAGTATTGATCACTTTTTCTCTCTGGGGACCCAGAGTGCTGCAGATCGAGCTGCTGTGCAGTGTAGCCACTTGCGGGCAGCACCACACAACTCTTCAGAACGAGAAGTGAAAAACGGCTCCAGTTGAAAGGAAAAGTGGTGCCCCCTTTTATGTAGAGATCAGTGATGTCTGGTACATTGGATTATCACTTAAAACACCAGGACTTCAAATGCCAGGGTGCATGCACTCCTGATGCTGACAGGCTCATGATACATAATGCTGTTTGGGTTACCAACCGAGCGCCTCTGTGCAATCTTTTCATAAGGTGAATGTAATATCTGCAGTGATGTACCCAATGTTACATCAAGTGAGCCAACCTATAATTATGCTAGAATTGTTTGAATGGGTTATTTGTCACTAACACATTAGCTGACTCCATTTATTGCTCCCATTCAGGACTGCAGCAGTTTTGGTGTAAACAGAGTTTGGGTGGAGGTTTGGGAGGATTTGTTTTTCTGAAAAAGAGCAAAGCAGAATTGTTTGGAGCTTACTCTTTTTTGCTAGAGGAGCTGTTGACTGGCATTGCTAGGAAGAAAATATGTAAAGCAGCTGACACAGCTGCTGATTTGTTTTCAGAGATACTTCCCAGTTGTACAGCTCATGTGTTGGACTTTAGCATGGACCTGGTTGTTCTGCAATGAGCTGGCAGGTTTGCCGTGTTCTGTTCCTTTTGAGAAATTGAGGCTTGCAGAGTGGGTTGTTTGCACAAGGAGCTGCTGCACAGCTCACACAGTCCCTGGTTGCCTGACCTGCCTTATTACATGGTTGTTTCATGGTACATCCCAGCGAAGCAGCACTGCTTCTGTTGGTGTAAAGGAACTCTCCTGATGACATCTGATTTCCCAATTAGTGATCTGTGATTAGGCTCTGCCCTACTGCAATCTGCAAGGCTAGGGAAGTCTCTGAAGGTGACATCTTCTTCTGTTTGTCTTTTCTGGTAGACTGGAATTTCATGTGGGAAATTCATGTACATGTCCCTTGACATCACAGGCTTGGACAGATGCTTTCTTGCTGCAGTTATTCACCTGAAACTTGTGAAATGCTTTGTTTAGATTTCAGAACAAAATAAAATTAATGCAGTTACCAGGAAAAAAAAAGAAAAGAGAAGATAGCACATTGAAATTTTTCTTTTGCTACCATGTGTTGGTTTTTGTTTCAGTGTTGACACTAAACTTTACTCAAGTACTCCTTCACCTGCCAAATGCACCTTTCACCTGCCAAAGGGTAAGCACTGGAGTTGGCCAGCAAGGCTGGTGAATTATTCTGTCACTGTACATGGAGATAAACCAGTCCTCCTGGTTTTGGCATTGGTTCAGTGAAAGGTAAATTGTCCAGGAGAATAATTCTGGAGGTTGACCTTTAAAACTTTGAAAGATGTGTAATCCTTCCTGCCTAAGGCATGAGCTTGGTTTTCTGTCTTGCACCTCCAAAGGCTGTCAGGACATAAGCTGCAAAACAGCCTTTGTCACTGGAGACTTTAGGGAGCAGAGAGTTGTTCTTTCCTTCCAGAGAGGCCTCTATGGCCATTTCTAGCTGGGTTCAAAGAGCTATTGCAAAAGGCTCTGCCCAGGTACTACATAGCTGCTTTTCTTGACACAGACTCTGTCTCCTGCTATTCTGCTGCTTAATAAAAGACTTCCAGTCCATCAGAGCTGTAGAAATAATAACTTGCAAATCCTTGGAGTGCCAGTGCAATGAGTGGAATGCAAATGAAAAAGGTGATCAAGGAAACTCGCCTTCTCCTTGAGCAGGCAGATGGATTTGAACATAACCTTATCCCTTCCAAACAAATATTTGAAATTTTCTTTGGTGACTTACACAGTATCCCACAGTGACCAGTAGCTCTCTCTAAATCCTCAGCAGGGTTCCAGAGTAGTCAGTCTGTGCTCCCACCCACAAGAGGAGGAAGGACTGGGCTCTTAAATCCCAGTGAGTGTGGGATTTTTCTCCCTAGACTGAATCAAAGGAGTTTGTCATCTTACTTGTTTCAGTGTTTGCTTGGGAAGGAGCTGTAAAACCTCCTTGTGTCAGTGTTAGGTGTCTGGATATTTGGTGAGGTATCAGGTAGGTGAGTCAGGTAGGTGAGAAAATCAGCTGCAGTTGTAATTGAGTAAGAGTTGCTGTCTCCATGTGTCATCCCAGAGATCTGTTTACATATCCATTTGTTTAACAATATGTTTGAAAGCCATCAGCAGCATTTTGGCACCATTTCACTAGCCTGTATGTGTCTGACTAATGCTCAAGGCAGTGAGCTGTATCTGGACTAGAACTGCAAACCTGTGGATATGGGTTTCTTAGCAGCCCTGAATTAGATGAGTCTGTGATTAGTCCTTACAAACACGGGAGAGGACAGATCTGACGTGAAAAAGAATGAATAATCGTCCCTCCACAAGAAGCACCTCTCAATTTCATCATGAGCCCAAGTTACTGAATTGATTTTGTGTCAAGGGAGGCCTTCTCCTGAGCTGGAATCTGGCTAGAAAAATCACCAGATGCCCTAGCTATCCCTCACCCAGCAGGATTTCTATCCTTTTCTTAACAAACAGGGAAAAGAGGTCCTTGTTTTGGCCTAGTCTCTGTCATTAAATGTATAGGCTAGTGCAGAGTGACTTCTCTGCCAGTAGCAAGTTTTGCTGGCCACCCTGGGATGCTGCAAGCAGGGAATGCTGGGATGGTGGGTGAGAGGATGTGCCAACTTCTTTTGCTTTTTCAGGGGGTGCTTTGGGTACAAACTAAGGATGGAGAGTTGCTTGGCGGGACAGACAGTGGGGTGAGACTGAAGGTGGTGAAGGGAATCCTGAGTACTTGGAGCTGGCAGTGATGAGGGATTCTGCTGGGGAATAAACCTGCCATTTCTGCTGGTATGCTGCTGTTGGATCTGTGCTGCCTGCCCGGAGGGAGCAGGGGCTTTGTGGGTTTTGGTTTGCCACAGGCAGGACCTCTGTGGTCTGTGCAGCACTAAGTACCTCGGCTCCCCAGGGCATGGGCAGTGTGAGCTGGAGTGATCAGGTGGATTGCCAGCCAGCTGGGATTGCTCTCACAAAGAGCTACTGGCTGAAAGCTGAAGCCTTCAGATTAGAAATAAAGCACGCATTTGAAAGGCGAGAGAGATTAACTGGGAAATTGGGCCAAGAGAAGAACAGGGAATTCTCTTTCAAGGACAAATGCTCTTCTGGAACATGTTTTAGACCCTGCAAATCTTTTTTTAACAGAGTAATAGCTACCTGAAGGCCTCCAGGCACAGGACATCAGCTGGTGAAGTAATCTTCCCAGTCTAAAATCCCAGACACATTGGTCTGTGTTAATGTAAGAGACCAGTTTTGCACTGACACCACTCCTCTCTCTATATATACCCTGCTGAGTATGGCATTCCATGGATCTTAGTAGAATTATGTCCTCACAAATCAGAGGGTGAGAGTGGGACTATCTCTTCTTACCCTCTCCTGAGCAACTACAATCCCACTTCTACTTTTCCAGCATTGTTCTTGGTCCTGGTGCTTTTTCTGTGTTATTTTTCCACAGTTCAGAACAGCTACATCAGTCTGGCAATGGATTCCACTCTCTCCATACCTCCCTACTTCTTCTCCATCGAAAAAAGGAGCTCCAAGTCACATGCATGTTTTGTGTGCTCAGCTCCTCATTCAAGGTCACCCTGAGTGAGGTTGCTCTTACAGTTTAGCACTTTCACCTCTTTCATGGCCATGCATTAGTCAATCTGGAGCCTAATGGATTTGTAACCTGACTTTGCCTGTCTCAGACGTTCCCAGCGATGTAAGAGGATTTGGGCACAACTTCCTTTCAAGTTAATGGAAAGATCTTGCTTGGAAAGAACCTGCTTGAGGATTTGAGTGTACTTTGCTTTAATGTTTCCATTAATTTTAATGGAAGCTGGTCTGAAATTCCTCAGATCAGCTTTGAACATCTTAAATTTTGTGTCCTTCACCTGTCTCATCTGAAATGCAGCACTCTTAAATGAGCAGCCTCATTACTGGCCAGGATGTTCTGCAAGTTTTTTCTGCCTCTGGGAATGTCCTGTTCTCTGTAGATCCCACTGGACCCCTCACCAGCTCACCACACGTGGGGTAGGAGCTCCATGGTCAGCTCCCAACTCAGAGGTTGCTCCTTGCATGGTCTCTGGCAAGTCAGTCGTCTGTTTCTGCTTCACCACCATCTGTAGAGCAAAAAAGAGCAAGAATCCTCAGGGGCTTTTTCATTAGCATTTATAAAGCACTTTGCCATCAGCAAACAGAGGGGAATAGACAAGAGTGAACTTTTATCTTTGCCACTCAACTCTCAGTTTCTGCAAAGCTCTGCTGCTGTGGGCATGATTACCTGCCCATGGCATTTGGCTGGTACAGGCAGAGCCCAGCCTGTGTTTTAGCCTGGCTCAGGTCTTGTCTGACTTTCCTGCTTCTGCAGGGCCACACTATATTGGGCACTGGCCTGGTGAGCTGAACAACACAGGATCCTCCACTTCCCCTCCTTCTTTCCTTGCTCTCTGCCCTTCAGCTCCTCCACTAACTTTAACACAGCAGTGATTAACTGTTCCTGTACATCTCTCACTGATCAGCTCACTGCTCACTCCTGCCTTGTACAGCAGAGCTCTTGCTGCCTCTGGGCTGCTCAGAGATGTTTCTTTCCACCTCCACTGAGCTGAGCAGAAACTGACATCTCGACTGCTCATCACACTGTCCCCGTGGTGAAAACCAGCCCTGGCAGAGCTCTTGTATATGTTGCATCTCTGGCATAATCTCATTTAGCTGAGACAGTCCAGGTTAAACAGTCTGATGTAGTAGAAGAGTTGATGCAAATCCTGCTCATCTCAACATAATGAATTTAGTGATCAGCTACACGCACAGCTACACGTCACGTTGTCCTGACTTTCCAGGAAGACCACACTGGCTTTTAGCCCCTCTGGAAGTACTCCTGGGAAGGACTTTGTGGTAAAATAGGATCTAAAGTGAGGTGAGGAGAAGTCATCTTATTGTTAATGAGTTTTTCATGCTTTATTTAAGCTCAGTGCTCATTTGCAATCTTGCTGACAGATAGGCACTGCCTGGTGACGTGTGGCTGGGCTCAAGTGTCCAGGTAACAGGAGCAGACAGGGTCCACTGTGCACAAAGAAGTCTGGTGTGACTCGTTTGCAGCATAAAGCAGGAGAAGCTGGGGGCAGGCTGACTGTGCTCACACGCTCACTCCCAGCCCGGCCAGCCCCAGGTCAGTTCCAGCCTCCAACAATTAGTGAGACAGATTGAATCTAGATTGATCTGTCTACTTTCACAGAGTGAGCCAATTCCAGCAAGAAATTCTCCTTTCCCTGTGTTTCCGTGCTAAAAGGAAGGAGACCTTGTCAGATTTCTGGATAAATGGGAAGAACAGGGCAAGGTAGAAATAAATGTTGTGCTAACGGTAGGAAGAATCATTAGGACAGAAAGACATCATTGATGTGACCAGGCTGGGGCTGTTCCATGTTGCTGTGTTGAAATTCTGCCTCTAGTAAGACTACTGAAAAAGGCAGGATTCAGAAGGACTCTGCTATTTATTGTACATTTGCAGCATTTTGCAGAGAGTCAGAATCTGGTTCAGAGCAAGAGTTTTTGGCACCTGGACCAAACCAGTGATGTTTGCTTTAGGGAATTCAGAGGAATTGCCTCTTGGTGCTGTTCTTTGGCAGATGCACTCTGGTCACTCAGCTATTTACAGTCACAGAGAGAAAACTGAGGTTGTGGGAAAGCAGGGAAGGAATATGTTGCATCAGTGAATGTACAGGAGCAGGAATATGGTGCTGAGCTAAGCTGGATTTTATGTGGGTCTCTGGGGATGAGGTTTTGGGAGGGCAAATGGCAAGTGCAGAGCAGGGGATCGATCAGTCCCTGGTCAAAGACAGTGGAGACAGATCAAACATCTGTTTAATGCTATGTGTCACACCAGCTGTTCAGGGTTCCACAGCCAAAGTGTGATGACAGTAACAGGGACACTTAACTGAGCTGGTTCTGGTCTGCCCTCTCTCTCAGCCACATCTTCTTGCTGCACTGTGATCAGCAAGGACAGCAAAGAAACGGGGAAATCAGGCAGGGCATTTTCAAGGAGCATGGTTAGCCCTGGAGGGTGGAGGGCTCTGATCACAGCATGGCTACACATGGCTGTTCTGCCCACGCAGCCAAGGCACGGCCTTTGCCACAAAGGGATCTCTCTGTTGCACCCATTATGCTCATTTTTTAAGGACACCATAAAAAGCAGTCAGAGAAGTATGACAGAGCACACCACAGCCAAGCCAGTTTGGCTTTGCATCACTGCAGAGAGCAGCAGGCAGGCCTGGAGAAAACAGCTTGCAAGCTGACTGACCAGAGAGCTGTGTGAGACAAAGGCTGCTTGTCCTGAGATCCATCATGGGTGTAGCCATTTCCAAGCTCCCAAAAGTGCAAAGGGATGCTCTCCTAGCTGGCAGAGCAGTGAGGCTTTGTGCATGTTTATCCAGGGCTTTCGCCTGCATGGTGCCAGTGCAAGAGCCAAGAGCCGCTGCTCATCGTTGACAGCTCAGCTATTGTTGCAAAGTATGATTTAATAGCAAGACTTGATTACAACATGCAAATGTAGCTGCTGGGGGACTATCTCAGAGGTTTGTGGAGATTAGCTGTTAAATTGGCCAGTGCAAAAACATTATTAAGCAGAGAACATAATTACTCATCTTGTGCTTCTGTAGTGTATAGAAGAGATAGATTTGTTTAAAAGCCAGCAAGTCCTATATGGAGAAAAGACTTGTGTAAATGCCACATCATGTACTGCTGTATGTTGCAGCATATTTTATTAGAGAAGCAGCACTTAATAACAACATTTGGAAACTTGTGGAAGAAATCCATTATATTATTCTGCATCATAAAAGCAAACCTAATGTCTAGTGTGTGAAGGCTGTGCAGATATTGAAACATCTCCTTTTGGTAGTGGTTGATTGCTTTTATGGAGATTGCATCATATGGATATAAACAAATCCAGCACTTGATATGAAATCTGGGAGCCAGGTTTTAGACTCATGCATCTGTCTTCTATCTGTGCATGTTCCCTCTGAAATGCATCAAGGTTCCCATTAACACCTCAAACGTAGAAAGCAGAGTCAAAACGAGACTGTCAGCACATACAAAATGAACAACTGGGCATGTGCTTGCTGTAATGTAATTCCCTTTCAGTCCTAGAGTAGTCTATGAGGTTTCTAGGATAAAAAGCTCATCTGTGTGTGAGGATGCAGGGAGGAGGAAGGAAGTGTGGGGAGCTCCTTGGTGCTGCAGACCTGATTTGGGAGCAGGCTGTGGCTTGGGGATTTCCTCTTGCCTCGTGGCTCTCAGTAGCCCAGGCTGGACTTGAAGGGGGTGATGCACTGGCAGCTAGAGGGCTGATGTCAGATGTCAAAGTCCACTTGGCTAGTCAAAGTTCTACACAGTTTCAGGAAAACCTTTTAACAGAGGAGTCAGGAGGACTGAATTAGAGGAACAGCTTGTTCCTAATGGAGTGTGGTTCCTGCAGTCCCAAGTGCTGGCATGGGAATGGGCTGATGTTGTCAGGGCTGTTACTGCTGCTGTGCTGCAGTGGCTGCTGCTCACCCCTGATTCACATCAGTGGACATTTCCTTTCCAGCAATCCAAATGCTCTGCTGAGGCTTCACTTGTCTTAGCAGAAGGAAGTATCCTCCCAAGCCTAAGTGGGCAAGATAAAGATTTCAAGGGGTTTTGATGAGAAACTCCTTGTCATTCTTTTGTTGCAGCTCAAGAGCTTTGTGCACCAGTAATTGCTCCCCAGGCTGGTTCCTGTGTGACTCAGAGCTGAATGTGGAGCTGCTGTGTGAACCTCAGCATCCTGGCACAGTTTGTCCCATTCACTCGAACTTTGAATTTATAGCCCTCCTTCCTCCTTTTAGATGTGCCTATGCAGACACAGGCTTGCTCCTCACTTGCTGCAGTAACTTTGTCATAGCTGGAGGCATCAGGTGTTCCAGGTGGTGCAGGCAGGGGAACAATGCTTTTGGCTGGGCTCAATTTCCACTCAGAGCCGTAAAGCATCTGAATCCCAGGACAGCTCACCAGCATCTCCTGTGGGTGACTGTGAGGTCCCTGGGAAGCAGGTCTGGCTGCATCCAGCAGCAGCAGCATCTCCCTGCTTTCACTACTCAGTGCCAAAAGTACCTGTGAGGGGTTTGCAAGCTGTGAATGTCAGAAGGGGCAGTTCTGGAAAGGTCTGGTATCAGCTGGGCAAGGGAGAATGGTGCATCTCATCATCAGAGAGCATGAAGGGATGGTCCCTGCAGCTAGGTACTGGGAGTGGGTGGAAGCAGGGACTGGGCCTGGGTCTCAGCAGGGGAGACCAGCTGGGGGTGGATCAGCCCTGTTGGCAGAGGAGCAGGAAGGGACATGGGGCAGCATGGGCTGAAATGCTGAGCTGGGGCATCCTAAACCCTGCACAGGCACATTTCAGTTACAGCTATTTTTAAATAATGTTTATTGATAGTTTGTAATGAAGCCAAAAAGTGGGAGAGACCACGTGGCAATATTTCATAATATTTTTGCCCCAGTTGTGTGAGAGCTGTGTGTTTGAGCTGTCTGCATCTCCCTAAATACCACGTACACATTTGAAGCTGAATGTCCAGTGATCAGTACTTATAAATGCCATAAACTACACGTGGTGGTAGAGTTACAACAGGAGTCTCTGGTAGCCAGGAAGAGACAGCAGTAATCAGAAGGCAGTAATCAGAAGGAGATAGTACTTCTCTGTTAATCTCCCTTTTTTTCTGTGTGTTCAGCTTGGGTGTGCAAGAGATCCATCTGTTAAATGGCTGTTAACCTATTCTCAGTCTGGAGTGCAAGAAGTTGTTTGTGTGGTTCTCTTCTCTGACAGAACTGATGTTGCCTACAGGAGATGCCCTTAGCTGCAAACTGAGGTACTCTAGGAAGCGTTGCAGTAGCTCTTGGTTCCATCAATTACAGAGTTTTACTGCACTGAGCAGTGTAACACAATTTGAGGCAGGACCTGCTCCTAACAGGTCCCAAGAGTTTGCCACTGCTGCACTAAAACCCTGGGCTGGAATAAGGCTGTGATAATTAATGGAAGTTAAAGTGCTCCTTCTGCCTGTGAGCTGGTTGGAAATTGAAAAGAAGAACCTGTCACAATTGTGACTGGCTCTAAACTACTGTCAGGCTTTCCTCCTTCCCTTCCCCTGCCCCAAGTGGAAAATTGTATTGGAAAGCAGCAGTAAGAGCACTTAAATCTTTCCACAGTTCATTTCAAGCTCCCTTTCTTCTTCCCAGTCATACCCAGGCCAGTTTGGGGCGCGGATGGGAGTCTCTGGCTGAAACCTGCAGGATGTTAAATAACAATGGGAGAGTGAGTTTCAAAGAGGGTATAATGTGCCTGGATTGCACGTACCCTAAACAGTATTTCCCATGCTTTGCCATTCAGCCCATCCATGCTTCACACCCAAACTGTTTCCTTTCTGTATGGGGTCTGTCTTGGTGTGATATGGAGCAAGCCCAGGCTGAAATGGGGTTGGTGCCTCTCGTGCTGTGGAGGGACACGCTCCCACGAGCGTCCGCAGAAGCTGCTGGTGTCTGTCAGTCCAGACAGCAATAAGTGAGCACATGAAGTGTGGGCAGTAACAGAAGCTGTTGTATCCCCTTGTGGTGGGTTACCAGATTCTTGTAATCCCTGCCCTTTTCCAGGTACTTTTAACTATTGTGTGTCCCCTTTCTCTTAATGCCTCTTGGCACAGTCATGTTGCTGCTGCGGGCAGTGGTTCTGAGTGGATTTGTCCCCTGCTGAAGCTGATCAGTGAAGGGTACCTGATTCATTGTTCTTCTCAGCTGTCCAGATTCAACAGATTGATCAGTTGGAGGAAGCTCCCAAAGCTTTTACTTGGGTGTTACTGAGTAATCCTAGGTAGAGAGCTGAAGGCCCTATACACAGATCAGACCCACTCCTTAGGGAAGTCTGCTGCCTCCAAGTTATAAAAGTTATAAAAGTGAAAACTTCCTACCCTGGTAGAGCCCTCGGATATTATCCATTATTGATTTTTCAGGTAGGCAACAATGATGTTGCAACAAGAAGTCCAAGAACGTTCAAGAGACACTTCAACACTTTGGGATGACTAAGACATGAGGAGAACAGGCAATGTTCTCTCTATTCTTCCAGTTACAGGAAATGATAAGGGAAGAAACAGTAAGAACCAGGAGGTCAGTACCTGGCTCCAGGCCTGGAGTCACTGAAGAATTTGGGGGTTTTTTCCTCATAGGTTGCTTTACACAACACCAGGCCTGTTGGTGACAGACATTGTACACATGTCTCAAAGGGGAAAAAGGATTTTTGCCCAAGATTTAGTAGGGCTCATTGGAAGAGCTTTAAAGTAGATTTGAAGGGAGAAAGGGATAAAACCAGGCTGCTTCTAAATGTACATTTCCCCTGTTGATTCAAGGGTTAAGCAGTCTGAGAGACGCAGCATTCATAGCCAGGTATCTGTCAGGCTTGGATTGGAGGCTCACCAAAGCATGAGGATATATGGTTTTATTTCTGTTTTGTCATTTGGAGATTGCTGCTCAATGTCTGTAGGACAAGAAAGCTCCAGGGCATCTTAGGATATGCCCTGTGCTCCAAGAGACGTTGTTGTTTTGGCTTTGCAATGTTCAAATGCAAAGTCAAGAACTGATGCCTGAAGTGCTCCTTTTCCAAGGATTAAAAGGCACTGCCAAGGCTTTGTAGGATGACAATGTTGCAAATCTTACCATGATCCAGTGCTGAGCTCTGTCAGTTTCAGTAGCACAAATGTGCTGACAGATCTGTGTGTCTGCTTTCTGGAGATGGTAGATTTTTTAGGGAAGTTGATCTGTGCTGCTCTGGAAGAGTTGAAAGGTAACATTGCAAGAGTTCTTCTTCGTCACACCTGGGTCTTAATTTTAACCCAGCTTCCCTTGGTCTAGTAAAACCATGGCCCAAAGTAGCAGTTTCAGAATATCATCATGGATCTAGCTTTTATTTCTCTGTTCTTACGTGGAGCCGAGGGATTCATAAAAGTCAGTGGAGGAACTAGCTGGAGTAACCAGGTTATGACTGTGACAATCAGGGATGGAGGTATTTGCTAAACTCACCCAGCAGCATGTGAGGTTTTGCAGACCTTGGCAACAAGAGAGCTTATTCTCACTTCACTACAATCTCAGCAGAGGAACTGGCACATGGAACAAAATCCTTTCTTACCATGCAGCTCTGGAGAGTCATCATATCCATCTCTGGACTTAATTCTCCTTTGCTTGCAGTGGTAGGTCCCATGCCACTCATCCTCACCTGTTATGGTCTTATTGAATCTGCCTCATCTGTCCCCATCTGCCATCTGGCTGGCAGCAGCTCCATCTGGAGACAAGCAGCTTTCTGTCACCCACCGCCACACGCCCTCCAAGGTGCGTTCAGGACCCGCTCCCACGCTGCTCAGCTTGCTCCATGGGGTGTCCAGCTCCAGTGGGATGTTTATCCATTTCTCCTCAATCCTGTTCTGTTAATGAGGCTAATTTCAGCCTGCTGTGATGCGTGGGCTTGCTGGAACGTGACTGTAAATCCAAGTCTGAACATTTCCTTGTAATGGACCCCGTGGTGGAATTGCATTGCCGCCGTTAACCTCAGGCTGTCCTTAGGCCAAACTGGACTCTTCACAGCCCCGGCATCAGCAAATCAAACAGCTTTTGAATCGATGCACATAAAAGTCAAGGGAGAGAAGTTACAGATGGAAAAGACCTATTGTACCTTGAGCCTGTCCTGCTGCAGAGGGGGTAAGGCTCTCTTAGGAATTCAAGGCAAAGCTCCAAGCCTGCTGGCTGAGGCCAGGCAGGGTGAGAGTCCTGCCTGGGGAAACATGTGGGGTGGGGGGAGACAGCCTAAATTTCCTGCAGCTTTTCCATTCTGCTCATCTCTGCATTTTATTCCCTTGGCTTTATTTTTTGGGCAAGAAAACTGATGTTGGTTGTATATTCAACTAACCCAATATGTTCGTTCTCCTGATCATTGTTTTTCACTCAGGGCTGTGTTTGACTTTTCCTTAGAAGCATGTTTTTCTCACCTAATATTTAGTTTAAGATCGTAGGAGCTGGATATAAAACCTTCTGGGACATTTTAATCTGCCAAGAGGCTGCTTGAAAGCAGAAATTATCCAGAGTATTTCAGTAGCATATTTAGAAAACATCACCCCCAAATTCTGTGTTACCCATTTCCCTTTCATTTCCCTGCCAACTTCTATTGGTTGTTTTAACCCCAATCTGCTGCCAGTGTCCCCCGTACCTTGCTTCCCTCCCCCTCAGGTTTCCATGTCTTTGAAAGTCCTGGTAACCAAAAGATTCATGATTGCTTTGCAGTCATTTCAGACCAAGAATAATACAGCCAGAGCCAGCTGGATCCCTCGCTCTGTATTGATACAACTGTTCCCCTTAACCTGCCCACACTCAGTGCTACAACTGCAAATCTGAGGTTGAACCAGAGCAGTGCTGTGAGCCCTGATCCATGGCCCTGCCTGGAAAGCAGCACCCCCAGCAGAGCATCCCATGGCCAAGGAGCAGCTGCCTTCAGGTGTTGTCTGCTGGGGACCTTGGGAACTTGCTAAGTTACGTGTGTTTTTCTGACACAGAATGTCTCAGAGCCAGTGGTCCCAGTGATCACTCTGATTCCCCTGATCTGCAGCAGGTTTCTCCTGAGCAGTCCTCCTCTGGCAAGGCCCTTGCTGAAGGCTGGCCAGTCTGGGTGATTGCTTCTCCTGGAGCTCTCTTCCCAAGAGCCCAAACAACACTTGTGAGTGTGGTTAAGAACTGGAACAGGCACCCAGAGAGGCTGTGAGAAAGTTGAAGTTGGAGATTGCTAGAACTCAACTGGAAAAGGCCAGCCTAATCCAGCTTTGAAGGAATGCTGCACTGCTTGGACCAGAGACTTGCAGCAGAAGAGGGCATTACTTAGCAAGTCACTGCCTGACTTCCACCTCATGAACATCAGGGGTGTATGTTGAGCTGTCATGCCACTACTGCCTTTGGCTGCCAGATTATGTAGATTACTTTCCATGATTTTGGTATTATTAACTTTTTTGTTGTTCATCTCTTCATGAGTTTCTGCAGACACCTTCTTGTTTGTCCCTGGGTCACATCCTGGTTGGTAGAGGTATGCTCTCCCAGTCATTGACCATCTCAGAGAATGCTTCTAGTCTGGAATGTTCATCCAGTATTCTTTATTCCCCCTTGTCCATCAGATCAAAGTCTTCTGCTTTGGAAGTAACCAACTCTTTAATGCCAGGTAAACTGGGAAAAAGCAAATCCAAAGGCTGAAGGGTGTAACACACACAGGGTGTGAATGTCTCCTCAGCAGGAATGTCTGGGAGAACATTAGCTGGTGGGGAATGTGGAACAGGAAGGCTGGTTCTAGCAGTCTGTGACTCCCTGTGGCACTATCAGTTCTCCAGGTGCTTAACTGTTTGTTTCTCATTTAATGAAAACTTCTCTCAGATGAAACCACTATAATAGAAAGCTGATGTTCTGGAGCATTCCCAAGTGTAGGTTAATATTTACAGGCTATCAGGTTCAGGTTTTATCTCCATCCCTTGCTGGCACAGAGATAAAATCCTTTTAAAAATCCCTTTTGATCTTTCTGGTTCATGACATGGCTTTAGTAAGACACTTTACATATGGAACGGGTCAATGTCTTAATGGAAATGTAAGTTTTTCTCATCATTTCAGGGACTAGTAACAGATGAAGAGCCCCCCCCATGTACCAGGGGCCATGGCTTATAATGGAGCATAAGTGATGGACAGTATCTCTGCAGGATACTTGTGCTAGGAAATGTCAGAATATTATTTCTGCCTCAATGGCTTAACATCATGTTTACCTAATGGACTTACACTTGCATTTTGCAGGTGTTGTGTTAATATTAATGTGTTGTCTCAATTCTTAATATTTCTTCACATTAATGAAGGCTGCAGGGGTGGAGAAAAGACCTGGCTAATTAATTAAATCGGCAAAAAGCATCTTTAACTTTCCATCATGCTGCCCTTTGCTTCCACCTAATGGGTCTTGGCATTTCTGGTCAGCAGCCATGTAACACACGTTGCTGTATGGAGCACTCAGCAACGCACTTGCTAATTTTCCTGACCCATAAATCACTTGCATAAACTTTTAATGGTGAGGAAAAGTGCCTTTCATTCCTGCTTCCTCCTTCCAGTGGGAAAGGCAGTCTGATAACGGTCAGTGCTGGCCTGATGTGTGGGGCTGGAGACTTGCCCGTCAGCAGAGGGGCTGTCTGCATTCATTCAGGAATTCTTTCCATTCTCTTCTTAGCCAGACTCTGGATGACATTAATATTATGTGTCTTGTCATAAGCTGTGCTTTCGGAGCCAGTGGCGTATCAGACTGCACGTCTCAGGAATGTGGGCTGCCAGTCTGGCTTGGACACTGCCTGTGAGGTATCTCCCCTCTCCTCTGTCCCATCCCAGCCTCAGCCTGGCTCTGAGCTCATTCACCTACCAAGAATTACCATGGGCTGGAGAAGACAGGTGTCAGGTCCCTGCTCTGGCCCCAGGTGGCTGGGCAGCCCCCTTGTTTGGGTGCTAATCCTGATATATCCCCAGATGTGAGGCTTGCCAGCCCAGGTGATCATCACTCTCGTGAGACCTGTTCATTGAGCACAGCATTGTGCATTAGTGATCCATCCCTGTCCTTTCCCTGTGGCACTGCAGAGTGGGAGCAGGGCCCTTGCCATCACAGCTGCCTCTGAGAGCTGAGATCTTGGTGGGCTGGTGGCTCCTTGGAAAGACAAACGGATCTGACACAGATCTGTGGAAAGCAGGACTGGGATTCCCAACTGCACAGCTCCTGGGGATGCAAGGATTGCAGACTCTTTCCCATTGTCTTTCCCACAAAGGTGAAAGGGTTGTGCATTCAGGGAGGCTTTTTAAGGTTGCTGTCACTTTGATGCTGACACCCAGCACAAGTGGGAGGTCGGTGTGGCAGGGCCAGGCAGCCCTGGAGACTGGAGACATTCCTAGAAGGGGATGTGTATGAGTCTGTGTGCCTACTCTGAGCAATCAGCACTCCATGGGCTTCTGTGGGGCCCATGCAAAAAGGGATTTCTTGGTCTAGGAAGGCCATTCCTGGATGGAGATCTTCCTCTGTGTGTGATGCTGAGAGTAAAATCATCTGCCCTGGGCTCAAAAATACGATAGTCCTGAGAAAATTGTGGAGAACAGTAGAGCTGAGACCAAGGGAGCCTGCTGAAGCTATGCCTCCACATCCTGTGTGGCCCAGCACATGCATGCAGGTCTAAGCTTTCATCCCTGGCCCACAGCAGCTGAAGACTCTGTTTTGGCACAGAGGGACACTCCAGCACCATGCCAGGAGTCTGAAGGTTGCCACCAATTTGCATGAAAAGGAGCAGACTGCAGTCATATTAACCTTTAATGAAGAGGCACAGCCCGCGGTGACTGCATCCTCTGCAACACCGACACTTCAGCCCAATGGTGCCTCCTTTGCCATTGGAATCAAGAGGGAGGATGGTAGGATGGGCAGGTGTTGACTTTATCCCTTCTATATGAACCACAGATGAGGGTGAGGAGCTCCAGGCTGAGCAGGGTGTGTTTTCCACCCACAGCTGAGAGCCAGGAAGTCCCAAAGGTTCTGTGGCCATTTGTGCCATCCAGCACAAGTAACTTCTGGCCTGATGTTGTGCTGCCAGACATAGTCAGCAATTTCATTTAACAGGGCTGCAAAGTGGCATTGATAATTTCAGAGGAGCTCCAGCAAATGGCCGAGGTTTTTCTAGCAGTCTAAATCCCTGTGTGCAAACCAGTACATCAGGCTTTAAGCAATTAATTCCTAATCATGCCAAATGCCTTCAGGAGCCCAGCATCAATATTGAGAACTTAAAATGGTTTTCCACTGTACCACAGATAATTTGGATAAAGCAAAGAGAGCAGTCTTGTGGCATTTCCAGCCTCAAGGTGTGAGAGTGGTCTGTAAGTGACATTTGTATTCAGAGAACCCTCCCATGCATTTGTGTTGTAGGCATCTATTACTGGGAAGGCACCATGGCTAATATAAAGGGCATTCTTTATACCCCGGAAAGGGAGTTCATTATAGGGAAAAGCCATTCTAGCTTAGTAAGAAATGAATCTAAAACTGCCTCAGAGCTGCTATTCTCATCAAGTTTCAATGTTAGCAGTTTTAACCAAGAGCTAATTGAGCAATCTCAGAAAGTGGAGTAGTTCCATTATTCAGCTATGCTTTGTACAAGGCTACTGCTAGGAGCACAAATGACTTTCATCAAGCCACGAACCAGCAGCATTCTTGCCTTTTACTACTTTTTCTTTCAAAAAAAAGTAGGTCTTTTGGTCTTTTGGCAACTGTCATTGGCAACAGGAGCTCCACACCAACATTGCAAGGCTCATATGTAACACTGCAATCCAAATTTTTTAGATAAAAGGAGATTTGATTTTCATGGCTCTTCAGGCAGCAGTGCTGTTCCAGAGTGGATTGCTGAAGATGCTCCTGTTTGTTGGATAGGCAGAGTGTCATCAAGAAAACAGCAGACTGTTCTTGCATAATTTTGCATGGAGAAGTGCCATTGCAAGTGCCGGCCCAGCTACTCACCAAAGAGCATGATTCTGTCATTGGCTGTGCTCTCAGGAGATGTGGTATTAGCTAGTGTTGGTTTTAGAAGAGCTTTTATAGAAACCTCTCAAGTTCCTCTGCTTCATGGAATCAAGGAGGAATCAAAAATAAATGAACATGGTTTAAAGAAGAAGAGGTCATACCACATGCAGCATCTTTGGACTTAACACCTTGGAGAGGGTTTGTTGGTTGAGCTGTGGTGCTGTTTCTTTACTGTTTTCCAGTAGCTGATGCTGCTCCTGTTGGATGTGAACAGGACTATTTGCAGCCTTTTGTGGAAGGTGACTTTGTGGGTGAATGCAGCAGGATTTAGAGTCCCATTTGCAGGAGGTGGCTGTAGATCTCCTGTTTGGTATGAGATCCCCTCCAAGCTAGAGAGAGCAGGGACTCTCAGCAATGTACTGCCCTTAGCAAGGGGACATAAATCCATCAGTGTCTGTAGAGCTCTCTCAGACACACACAGACACACCAGGGCTGCCTTTCTCAGCACCAGCCTTTCGTGACACTGGTTCAAGCTATAACTGTGCTTGGACCCAGCATGGAGCTGGACAAATGACATTATACCTGAGGCAGGCATATAGATACGGGCTGAGAAACCAGAGGCCTTTGACTGCAGGTTGAAGTACTAACCCATGCTGATGTGGGATGGTAAATCCATCCATAGATGGGAAGACATTTGAATAGCACAAGTCTTGTTCCTTTTGAGCGAGTTCTATGAGGGAGAAACAAGATGGAGAGGAGCAGATGAGATAGTGTGATAGTTTAGGAGAAGGAAGTTTGGTAACCCTTGCAGAAGAGGTTGATCACATTTGGCTCCAGTCTGAACTACTGAAAAAATGCTGGGGATTTAGTAGGTGGCAGCTCACCCTGCCAGAGGGACCAATGTTGGAAGCAGGACTCAGACTCCAGCTCAGAACAGTTAAGGTCCATCCTTTGGGGAGCAGGTTTCCACAACGAGTTACACATGAAGAAAAGACCAACTTCTCCAGCCTGTCAAAAGCAAAGAACCCTGCCATGGAAGAGCTGTGTGGTGTTTTGGGTTTATCTCTCACACCTCAGCTGTGATAACTCTTCCAATACCTGGATGTACCCATCAATTACATCTTGTAGGGGGGGTGGAGGTGTAGAAGACATTATGGGGGAGCAGCTGTGCTCATGTGTCCAGCCCCACCTCACCTCAGAGCTGTTTGCTCTGAAGCCCCTGGGTCTGATACCCTGCTGGAACAGGAGGTGTTTTAGTGTCCTTTTGCTTTAAGGAAGCTGCCTGCCTCCTTCCTGCACTTACTGGATTGCACACAAAGTACTCCTTGTCTCTCCCTTTCAGCAAACCCTTCTTAGCTAATGTCATTTGTCAAGTTAATCAGGGAGAGTGGGCACTTCGATGGCTGCTGTGCAGCCTAGCTGCATTGCCATGGAAACAAGCAGCCAAACAGGCATTTTACTTGCCCTGCCTTTCTGCAGATTTGCCATGAGAAACCATTATTTTATTTGCCATCAACCAGCTTGCTGAGGGCGTCAATATTTTTTCCAGGTTGCTATCCAGAGTTTGGGAAGGGTTTACCTAACATTTAATGGATCAAATAGTAATGCTGATACTAAAGCAGGTCAAGGTTCTGAGTGTGTAGCTCCCCTTCCCACATCCCATAGATGTTTGGCACTGGCAGGAGCTGTCTGAGAGGAATTACAGCCCACTAGCTTGAGTTTGGGGCTGTAATTGAGATGTCATCAGTTCTCTTCAGCTGGATGGTTTCACAGGTGACTGTTTCCCTACAGAAGCTGTGACTATCAAAGATACTTTGAAAAACACCAAGGCTTGTGTTTAAGCACATTTCAGGAGCTTGAAATCTCCCCAGAAGTTGGTAAGATTTAGGCACAGGCATGCCTTGGTCACATTTGAAACTCAGAGGTGAGTGTAAGCCGTACACTCCAGCTGACCTCTTGCATAAGGCAGGCTGAGGATGGGTTTCATCCACATAACTCATAAGCAAAATCTGGATATTGAAAGAACTGAGAGGAGATGTACATGTTACAGAGCTCAAAAGCCATCCCATCACTCCCTCTCCTTCCCCTCACAAGTTAAGTGATGCATGGAACAGGTTTGGAGATGCTCCCTCCTGCAGTGTGGTTAGCAGGATGGCTGGGATCTGCAGGCACCTATGGGAGGGACAGCACCTGTTGACCACTAGTCCTGTCTGTGGGACAGCAGAGGAAACCTCACATCAGCACAGAAAGGGCAAAAGTTCAGATCAGATTGTTTATGGGATTTTATGGAGCCAGGAGCCAAGGATAGCTCAGCTAATCCAGAGGAAACTGTAGCGATGGCGTTAGAATGCATTTCACGTGGGATTCATTCAGCGCGCGTTCACATGGACCAGTCTTTCTGTCTCCGTTTTTTTAGCCATGAAATATTTTTCTTTGTACTCCTGTCTGCCAGCTGCACTGAGCCAGACTCTAAGCTAGGCTGTTTTAAGAAAAAAACCCACAGAAACCCCAAAACCTCTTGCTTGACCTGCCGACAAGTTAGCAGAGCTTCAGCACAGCTCCCACCAACATCAGCACCAAGCACTGGGCTGGGTCCGTGCACTGCCAGCCAGCCTCTGCTCCCACCAGCCTCAGCATCCATTGCTTTTCTCCAAGCCACAGTGTAGTGCTTGCTTAGTTGAAGCCCTGGTGAAAACATGAGCTAAAAGTACAAGTGAAAGGCCACGTGGGGAGGGCAGGAAGGCAGCAGCTTTGCTGTGCCCTCCAGCTCCTCAGCACCTGAAGCCTTGCTGGCTTCGTGGGCAGTCCTAGCCCTGGCTCATCCTCCTGAGTCACCAACATCCCATGCAGTCTCACTGTGAGCTCCTCTTGGGAGGAAGGTTTTCCTTTCAAATGCAATGAGGTCACCACTTTAAGCTGTTCCATGCAGATCTTGTCTCTCTCCTTGTGTCCTGAGCCCCAGACCCTGTTGCTCTGCTGGAAGAGGTAACGTGGCTTAACTCCAGGCACAGATGCCAGCTCCTTCACTGTCCCCAGCATGTTCCCTCTGACCGTGGCAAGCTCTCACATGCTCTGGATTACCCCAGCTGTGACTTGTGCCTTCTGGAAGCTGCTTTTCTCTCCCTGAACTTCTGATGTTTAGAACAAAGTCTGACTAGGAGTTATAGAGCAGCCCCACACTTCTTCCCTTTCAAGCTTGCAGGACTGCCACAGCAAGGTGCATTTAGGGAGCAGCTGTGTGATCCCCCAGGGATCCAGAGCTGGGAAGGACTGTCTGTCCCTGCAGGGGGTTTTGGCATCAGCCCACAGGGCACTGCAGCCTTCCCAGGGCACTCTGGTTCGTTACCCTGAGCTGGCACAAACCAACCCATCAGATCCTGGGACTTCTTGTCCCCCCAGATACAGAAGGGTTTCCAACCTTATCCATGTTACCTGATCCTTGAAAGCCCAAACTGCAGATCCATCTCCCAGAGCCTGCCTTTGCCTTTGGGTGAAAGGGCAAGAGTAGCTTTTCAATTTTGCGTATCCATGGTCACATCCTGCCCACCCTGTCATGGTGCAAAGCTCCTAGTTGCTTCCCACTATGGGATTTTGCAGAGCAGAGTGGGTAGTATGTGCTGTTAGTTTTACTTCAAGAATAAAAGCCTCCCTGGCAGGAGGGTGCTCAGGTACAAGCTTCCATTCACTAACTACGACATCAGAATGAGGATATCTCCAGGAAATTGTAAAAGCCCAAGCCACAATGGTAAAACAAAATGCAGAACTTAATAATCAGGTGGAAATTGCATCCAGCCAAAAATGTCACTGTAGATGAGAGATGAAGGTTTTGCACTCTCTTCTCAACAGGAACAGGAATGGCAGGGTCTCCTGCAGCATTTGCTCATAGTGTTTGCCTCTGGGACATGCAGTGAGCACGTGTTGCCTGTGACAAAGAGGAGATCTTGTTCACAGGTATTTGCTTTGTCCTTAAAAATGGATTTACATCTCCTTCCGTAGAGGCTGCAGTTTGAGGGAGATGCAGGGGGACTCCATGGCCAACCTTTGCCCAAGTGTGCCTCTGTGTAGCTGAGGCTCATGCTGGAAATGTCTCCCTTTTTCCAAAGCCCATGGGAGGGAGAGGCGCTGCCTTTTGCAGTCTGCCCTGTTTTCTGTGCCTCGCTGTGACCTGGCTCGGGCAGAAAGGGCTTCCCAGGTGTGAGCATGGGCTGGCACAGCCTCACACCTGTCCTCAGGCCACTATTCCCCGCTTGGTAAGAGTGGGGAGTCACCCACTCTCAGGAGATGGGCATGGCCATGCTGTCACCCGCAGACTGCCACTGGCTGTCCCACGGCCGGGGTGTCCAGTGCCCCCGGCCATGCTGTCCCTCACCCCGGGCCACGCTGTCCCGCACCCGCTGGAGCTGATGGCCATAGAGGGACCGAGGTTGCCATCTGTCGGTTCAGCTGCACAGGAACAACAAGGGCCTGGCTCAGCCCTCTTGGAAGTGGCCCCTCAGGAGTGTCCTAATCTTTCTTGGGTCACAGGGCATTGCCCACCTGTGACCCCGCCCTTGGCCTCTGGTTTTAGACCATTTAGACCTTGCTGCTCCTGCCCTGTCCCACCCATGCTGCCCCTGGGCTGGGATGTCCCTCCAGCCCTCCCTGTGGGGCCTGAAATGTTGGCCTCTGGCACAAAACCCTGTGAGAATCCACAGGGCTCTTAATAAGGGAGCTCCTTCCCATTAAGGACTAATATTTCTACTGCTGATGATCACTGTCAGGTGCTTATTCCTCCACCAGGCTTGTCTTTATTTCCTTTCTCTTTTGAATTCTTGCCAAGTACTCCCAGGCTGGGAATGTATGACTGCTGTAGGAGTGGCCCAGGAGTGCAGCACCCTGCTCATCTCACCTGGCCAGCCTCCCCAGCAGTGGCCAGGGTTGGGAGCTGCAGGCTCCAGCCCTGGTCCAACACTGGCTCCAGCCCTGGTCCTCCAGCCACCTCTGCAAAATCACTGCTTTGCCTGCAGGAGCAAGAAGGCTGAGCTCGCATAATTAGTAATAGCTCACTCAGGCATTGCTGGGAGGATGAGGTTACTTCTGTAAATCTATTATCTTTTTTGGCAATTAGCACCAGTAAGGAGCCCTGGGAATACATGCAGGAAAGAGCAGGAAGCCCAGTTAAGCACATCTCTTGCTTATCAAGCCCAGTTAAACAAGTCCCCCGTGACACAGCCCTGCTGGGTAGCACAGCCCATACACACCCCACAGATAATCTCTAGTGCTGGGATTGCTTTTCTGAGCACTGTGTAACCCCAGATGTTTCCGTCCAATGCATGTACATTCAGAGGTGGAAAGTGAGGGGCTCACCCCAGCCTGGAATACCCCAGCACTCTGCAGCTTGTATGGAGGAGCCTGAGGAGTCCCTGCACCTCGATGCCGAGGGCAGCCCTGCTGGAGCAGCGCTGGTGGCTTGTCCTGCCCAGGGACAGTGCTGTGTTGTGCTGAGAGTGGGAGCCTGGCGTGGGGCAGGGCTTGGTGCCTGGGCCTGACCACACATGTCGAGCTCGGGATGGGGGAGCGAGCGAGGCACTGTTTGCTCTGGCCCAGGAAGACAGAGATGTGTGTTTGTTTTCCGTGCTATCTTTCGCATGGCGTTTGTTTTGCTTGTCAAGCGTTTCAGCAGATAAAATGACCTAAAGGGAGATTATTTTATCCTAATTTAAGCTGTCAATTTATCACTGGCTTCTGCTTGTCTGCACCAGCAGGACAGCTTACTCTCAATCCCCAGGGAAACCTCTGCTAGAAAGTGAGAATTTGGGGGGGATTTGCTGCAGTCTCACAGCTAATCTGTGCTTATGACAGCAACTACAAGCTGCTCCCCTGTCCCCCTGTGTCGTATTAATTCCCATCACTGTGGACTGGCTTGGCTTCCCAGGGGCCTCCCCTGTCTAATCATGGCCTGGGGTTGTTTTTCTCTTGCCACAGGCTGGTGGAAGAGTTCATGCTGCTGGCGAACATGGCCGTGGCCCATCGGATCTACCGCTCCTTCCCCGAGCAGGCCTTCCTCCGCCGCCACCCCCCGCCCCAAACCAAGCTGCTGAAAGACCTCATGGACTTCTGCAACCAAGTCGGCCTCGACATCGACTTCAGCAGCGCAGGGACCCTGCATGTGAGTGTGCTGGCCTAGCAGGGCCCTGGGGGCCGAGGGTGAGCAGAAGGTGATGGCATATTTGTGGCAGTGTGTGCTTTATTCCCTGTCCCTCTCTGCCCGAGCAAAGCTGACAGCTGTGCCCTGCCAAAACAAAACACCTCCCTCACTCACTATTGATCCCATTAGTGCTGGGCAGGGGTGGCCCAGCCGTGTTGTGCACAGAGGTTAGAGCAGGGTGGGAAGGACCTTGTAAGTGACTCCCGCAGTGGGAAGGATGTTTCAGTGCAGGAGCACTCACTGAGACACCCAGATTTCCTTCTCTGGGCAGGTTGTGGGCAGGGAATTTGCTCCATAGCGCAAGGAAAGCAGCTCTACAAGGGGCTGTTTCTGTCTGGGCTGCTGCAGGTCTCAGGGAAGGCAGGGTGGGGAGTGGGGTGACTGGGAAGGACTGGAGAGCAGTACTGGGAAAGGTCAGATGCAGCCAGCATGAGACATATCCAACCACTCCTCTGCTGAGCATGTCCTGAGACTGAACTCCAGCTGAACAGCACAGCACAGGTTCCAGGATTTTCCTTACTCACCGCAACTGGACTGTGGATAATCCTCTGTTAATCCCATCCCTGCTGGCCTCCTGCACGCCCCTCCATCAGCTGGGACTGCTTTCCCTGCTTGCTGGCTGTGCCCAGCCTATGTCAGCAGATGCAGGGCTGCTCACTCAGCTCCTCTCCTGCACTTTGAACCCTCCAGCCCTTCCTCACTGCTACCCCCAGGCAGTGACCTCCCATATCCATGTCTCCCCAGAGTCCCATTAGTCTGTGTGCTGAAGCTCTCAGGAGCTGGATGGGAGCCAGGCACAGGTCAGGAGAGGGTTTACAGGCTCCCTCTCACACTGCCCAACTGGGGACAGAGCCAGCAGCCCCCATGCCCTGGGTACTCCCTGCCACTGACCCCAGGAAGAGAGCCAGTGCTCAGGACCGTGTATGCAGTCCTACTGGGGCTGCTGGGATCACAGCAAAGCCCAATTTCATGTGCACCTTTTGGCTTGCAAGGAGATTTTCAGGAAAAAGGGGAATTTGGCTTTGACAAGCTGCTGTTAGCACCAGTAAGGTCTGTCTAGGTCCCTTTACCACCATAACATGCCAACACTGAATATTCTCTCTTTTTTCCTCCAGAAAAGCTTAAGTGAAACATTTGGTGCTGACAAATATTCCAGAGCAAGAAAAGAAGTGCTGACCTACATGTTCTCCAGGCCCATGCAGGTGAGAACAAAGCTGTGCTGTTGGCCATGTCTGCTTGTAGCTTTCTGCTGTGGCTCCATCTTCAATCCTCACTCCTTCTGCATTACCAAGCTGGTTGCACACAGAGGGAGTGAATGAATACTGAACATGGTGTTCCAGGGCTGCCAGCATTTTCTTCCAGTGCCTCCAGCCCTGTGCAGCTGGCAGTGGGAGTATCCCTTGAGCAGCAAAGCTTCACTGGATGGCAAGGTCAGGCTGAGTCTTTCCTCTCTGCCCACAGTGTCCCTGTTGTTACTGGTTGGGATATTTCACCCTTGAAGTTGCATGAGGGCTGTTAGCAGACTCACGAGGACCCAGCCCTGTGAACAGCTGGTGGTGGGCTTCATGGTTCATGTTTGTGCCATTTCTTCACATCGTGGTATTCCAAATGGTCCAAAGAAGGAATTAAGAGTTGGCGTGTGCAACTGGCCATAAGCACAGTCTGGTACCTGCTCTTGGAAGGAGGAAAGTTCTGGAAACCCTTCAGTCTCCCTCCAGCCCAGGCGACTTTCTTTGACAGTCTCTGCCATGGAGGCTCATGCAGCTCACACCAGTTGTCATGTTTGGTGCATCTGTAGCTCAGGATACTTATTTGAGTGTTTATCACCATCACAAAAAGTTCTTGTGAGGCATAAGCTGTGTTTGCAGCTGGGCACGGCACAACCTCTTCCAAGGAAAGTCCTACCTCATGGGGTGAAGGGCACGTTCCTGAAATGATTTCTCTGCTGCGGCCTGCTTATCACTGCAGGAATGAATCATCTTCCCAACATCACTCATTTGACTGTCACTCTTCTAATTAGCTTATTTGCTTCATTTACTCATTAGCAGTTGCCTGAAGTCCTGCTGTGTTTCTGGGACTTAAGGCTTTTTTGCAACTGGGACTGGGATGTGAGGCCGTTTAATAAATCACTCTCTCATGTGTTTCCAGCTCAGGAGGGCTGCTTTGTAAAGAGCAGGGAGTGTCCTCTGGAGCTGCATGTATTGTCCCAGATCCCACATCCTGTTTTGGGTTATCCTGGTCCCTTCAGTCACATCCTTCTTTTCTGGTGGAAGGTGCGCTGGTGATATGAATTCCTTCGAGTCCCTCTCTGGTCCTGCTGACTGTGGCACAAGCCTGGGCTTTGCCAGTAGCAGCATGTGGTACAAGCCTGGCTGCTGGCCAGGATGGATGAGCAAGGAGGAAATTCTGCAGTGGCACCAAGGAGGAGATGGGCTTTTGGGGATCCACTGACTTGCTGAGATCCTGCTGTTGTGGTGTCCTGAGACTGTGGTTGGAGAAGTGGTGGGTGCTTTCAGATGCCACACAGTGGTTCTCTTTAAGATTTACTCTTGTGAATACATTTGATCATGAAAGAGCTATCAAGGTTTTGGGGATGGAGTCCTCTGCAGAGTAGATACCAGATGGGGAAAGAGGCACTTTTAAAGGAGATATTCCATGAGACGTGATTTTGGCAGGAACTAGTCTCATTCCATCATCAGAAGACAAAGGTGGCTGTGTGTTCAGGTGTGCTGTGCAGTCCCCTCATACATGGCAAACCTGCTGCCTGGCACACTCCCATTATAGGCAAAACACCTTGGAAAGGGACAAACAGCTTCCAGGAGGAAGGAGCTTTCCCTGTGAGAAGTGTTTTTTTTGCTGTCTGCCACCAGCATGAGAGCAGATGGAAGAAACAGCCCCATCCTGCTGGATGTCATGGTCCCTCATGGGGCAGAGGACAAATTTGAGTGTTGGCAGCTGTGGAGCACAGCCACTGAGGGGCCCAGGCTGGTGGTGAGGGCTGGGCCATTGCTCTGACAGATGGTGCAGCGAGACCGTCTGCTCGGGTCACCTGTATCCCTGCACACGTCACAGCTCCCAGTGATAAAGCTGATATTTCAGGGACAAGGCTGAAGCTAAATCAGCCTGAACAACCTGTCCACAGGTTTAACCCCTGGTCGTGCCAAGCCTGAGTCTTCGCTTTTCACTGTGTGCTGGTGGTGAAGACATCAGCCTCTTGGAGGAGGAGGGAGATGGGAAGCAACTGGTGATGCGTGTGCCTGAGGGAATGCCTGGGCTGGCGTGCCAGGAGCCTTGTAGCAGATGAAGGAGCAGTGACACACAATTTTTCAGGGGCTCAGTCACTCGGGGACTCAATCTGTCCATGAAAGCTAAAGCTGCCCCTGGTTGGCTGGGGCTGATTTATTTCCAGGCTCCTCGAAATTCTCCAGGGATTGCAGCAAACTCCAGGGATTTGAGACCTCTTGTGAGTCAAATCTGTTAATGAGAGAACATCTGCTTCATGCCAGGCTGATGTCACTGGGTTGTGCTGTCACGGTGGTGAGGATGGGTGTCAGATAAATATCAGACTGGTGTCCCTGCAGGGTGTAACCCTGCCATGGCCTAGGGTAGTATTTGTGCTGTGATACTCAAGCTGCTGCAAATGTAGTGAAGGTCATGGGCTGCCAGAAGGGTGTCCACAATGGTACTGGACCCCACAGTGGCCAGCATATCAATCAAGACAAAGTGTCCCAGACATGACCAAGTAGCACAGGACCTTCAGTATCTTTTCTAACTTTAAACGAGGTGGGATATAACTTGAAACACTACTGGGCCTGGGGCAGGGATGGGCCTTTCCCAGTGTCTTTCTCAGAGTAGGGATTTTGATTCTGCTTTCTGCCTGCCTGGTGTTGTAGGGACCTTGCTGCCTTGTGCCCAGAAGCCTGGCAAAAGTGCCTGGAAGCTCTCTGTGGTTCCATGCTGCCTGTCAGCATTAGGGCACTCATCCCCCCCCGCAGCAGCCTCTGGAGCTCGGCGTGTCTCCCTGCCCAGCCTCATTCGGTGGGAGCCGAGCTAATTGAGTGGAGACCGTACTTTGTGGAGTCCATCAGAAACAATTTAATTCTGGGTTGTGGAAATTGGCAGCCACCACAGCTCCTATCCCAGCTCTTGGGTCTCATAATAAGGCTGGGACTGATGCTGCTTTTTTTAACCTGCTCTATTTACTTGCCCGGATCAGCTGCTCAGCAGGAGCTGGCTGCGCCACTGGCCTGGAGAGCAGAGGATACAGCTGCCCAAACGAAGGATCCCAGGCCTGCTCTGTAATCAGAGCTGGCTACTCCTGTTTTTTTTAAATCACTTGCTCTTATTTTCAAATGGGTTCATTCAATCGCCACTGTGCCGTGACCCCGCCGCCACCCCCCTGACCTGCACAGCCTCCCCTCCCCGCCTGGGCCCAGCCCCCAGTGTTTTCCCAGCCCCAAGAGCTGGTGTTTCACAGATGTAAAAATAAAAGCTGTAACCTGTGGGATAACAGGGGTGACACAGGAGAGGTTCCTGCTGCAGAGGCTGCTGAGCAGTGGTGCCGCTGTTGCCCTGGTGTTGGTTTAGATGGGCAGTTCAGCTGCTCAGCTCTGCAGCTGTCACGGTGGGATGGAGCAGCAGGAATCACAGCAGGGCTGTCTCTCCTCCTTGGAAGCCACTCATACCTGCCCCCAGTGCTCTCCAAGCGTGCACAATGTGTGTGTAAAGCCTGCAGCCAGACCCGGAACCAAAGAGCCAACATGGGAGCCACTGTATGAGGCCCCTTGGTGGGAGAGCATCTGAGGTGGGCACAGAACAAGCTGGGCTCTCCTCTGGAAGATGGGAGGATGGCAAATGAGCCCCAGGGCCCAAGCAAAAGCAGGAAGCTGCTTAGACCCATGGGTGATGTGAAAGTTGATGCAGTCCTTGGGCCCAGGCAGGGACAGCTGGCAGCCAGCAGCTCCCTGCAGTGGCTTTGCCCCTTCTATTCTGTGCTCAGTTTCTGCAGTGCCTGAGCAACCCAAACTGAGCAGCAGGTGAAGGACCACCAGCAGGCAGGATGTCTTCAGAAAAGCCATTGGCTGCTGGCGTTGTGTCTCACAGAGCCAGACCCCTCCAGCCTCATGGCACCACCCTTGCTCACACCCTTCCCTCATTTCTCCCCCCTTTCAGATCCTGTCTAGACCCTGCACTGGTGTCCTGGATGATGAGACCCTGTTTCACCACTACGCCCTGAACGTGCCATTCTACACTCACTTCACGTCCCCCATCCGCCGCTACGCCGACATCGTCGTGCACCGCCTGCTCTGCGCCTCGCTCGGTGGGTGCTGCTCACCTCCAGGGGCTGGGCACGGGGGCACAGGGGCCGTGGCATGGCTCTGTGGCAGGAGGGAGCATGGGCATGTTATTGTCACTCATCCCCTTTGCAGGTGTCAGATCCCCCATCACAATGGAGAAAGAGGCCATCCAGAAACAGGCGGATCACTGCAATGACCGGAAGATGGCTTCCAAGAGGGTGCAGGAGCTCAGCTCTGACCTCTTCTTCTCCGTCTTTGTTAGGGTAAGACACAAGGCTGCCTTCTTCCAGGGCATCTCTGGATTTCCCTGTGAAGGTCCAGCCTAGATGCTACTGAGCAGAGGGCTGTGTCTGCCCACTTGGCTTTAGGAAAGGCAAGCAGTGAGAGGACACACTCCACCACCACTGCTGGATTCCAGGACCTGGAGACACTTTCCCCTTGGGCATTGCTGAGTGACATCTGCTATGTAGTGACAGCCCTGTCTCATGACAGGAATGTGGTCCTCTGGAGTCAGAAGCCATGGTGATGGGTGTCCTGAGCAAGGCATTTGATGTCCTGGTGCTGAGGTTTGGAGTCCAGAAGCGCATCTACTGCAATGTAAGTACCTCATCAGCGTGAGACAGTGCCAGTGCTGCCTCTCCAGAGCAGCCTGGCATCGCTGCAGGCAGTGGCTGTCCTGGTGCACTTTTGTGCCAGGTGGAGCTGTGCCCGAGCTGGGATAGCCAGAGGAGAGGGAACCTTCCTGGAGTTTGCCTTCCATCCCTCAGCCCAGGCAGGCACAAGGACTGGGGGGTCTGGGTCAGCCCAGTCTCTGAGGACCAGCTTCTCCCTGTGACGTGCTGGGGTTGATCTAGCCTAGGTAAAAGGGAATAAAGCCAGATTCAGGGGAGCAGAGATAAGCGTGGATCTGAAGCGAGGACAGGGAGCCAGGCTGGCTTTCATTTCATTTAATCAGATGGTTTATCTGGGGCTGTGACAGCAGCGCTGTGGGCCAGCACCTGCAGTTGGTGACAGCATCCTCTCTTAATAACCTGGTTATATGGCTGGCAATGACATCTTTAAACAGGACATAGAGTGTGATATATGGGCTGGTGGTGTATCGCAGCAGCCCCTGATTTACGTGCTAGGCTCAGGCTCACGGGCTGCTGCATCCCACTTGTTAAAGAGCTGCAGAGGCAGCATGCTGGGCAAAAGCAGCCTCAGCCCCATCCACAGGTGAGGTGGAGGAGAGCTGGTGGGGGGCTTGTTCCCAACACTCTCCCTGCCTGCAGGCACTGCCCTTGGTGGACTTCCGCTTCCAGAAGGCAGGGAAGAAGCCAGAGCTGACACTCCTGTGGGAACCAGAGGAGCTGGAGGAGGAATCTGTGCCCCAGGTAAGACCCCCACAGCATAGGACAGGCTCACGACACCATGGGGCTGGCATGGAGGCTGTGGGCAACATGTTGGTCCTGTGATGTCTGCATGGACAGGTCTGGGAGACAGGACTTGCCTCACAGGATGTCAGATTCTGCTGTCCCTCTGTGTCCCTTTCCCAGTGAGCCTAACTTCAGCCTCAGCCTTCTCTGCCATCCAGCCCAATCCCATCACTGCCCTCACAATGTGACCCCTCCACAGCCTTCAGTCTCTGCTCTGCCTGCTGTGTGCCCTGCCTCCCAATTCAGTTTCCTCCTGGAATTGAATTAACATGCTGTTTACTTCCTCCTTCCAGATCATCAGTTAAGATGTTGAGTAAGATCAGGTCTAAGGCTCCTGTCTAGACCTCTGCCCCCATCCTGGCACTCTTTGCCCCTGACATGGCTTTTCCTTGGGTTTTCCATCCCTGTGATAAGGTTCAGCCTCAATTAGGAGAAATTTTTTAAATCAGACTTCCTGAGATGCAGTGTCAAATGGTTTAACAGCATCTAGAAATCTCTCTCTTGTGTCCCTGTCATCTATTAACTTGGTAATTCAATCAAAGGAAGCAATCACATTTGTCTGGCTTGATTAAGTGGCGCTTCTTTGTCATCTTTTATCTGGCATGGCTATAAAACCCCAGCTGTGTTGACTGCTGTGATCCCTGCCTGAAGGGCTGAATTCCAGTCTCTCTCTCTGCACCACTCCAGGGGCTCTGCACTTGAGCCCCAATTCCATCCAAGCCCAGCACATCCCATCCTTGCCCACTTAGGGATCCTGACACAGAGTGGGCTGACCCTCCCAGCTGGGGTGATGTGTGTGCTGGAGAGTCCTTCCCTTCCCAGGGTGGATGTTGTGATCAGATCTGGACCTGGCTCTGCAAACGTTTCTGCAGGCCTCCCTCCCTTTGAAGCTGAGCTTCCCTCTCAGCTTGGCTTAGAGAAGCCCCGTGGATGCAGCCTGGCGTGGCCTCAGTTCCCCCTTTCCTACAGGAGCAGGGATCACTTACACCCTAGCAGGGAGCTGATGAAAAATGATGCCCCAGCATGAGCAGGGCCCATTTTGGTTAAGCAAACAGTTGGTAGAGGAAACTCCTCCACAAACCTTCCACACCTCCTAAGAAAACACTGGGGCTCTCCCATGGGCTCAGGCTCTGAGCTGTCCTCCGAGCCAGCAGATCCCTGAGTTTATAAATCTCCAGACCTGGGATGAGCCAGATTACTGTGAGCCGTGCTGAACTCTGGAAGATGTCACCTGGACACCCCACAGCACCAAGCACCCCAGCTCCCCACCTGGCCCCAGCACTTGGCCTCTGCTTCCTGGTTTAGCTGAGCCTGGCCAGGCAATGGGAGCATCAGGGAAGGCTGTGCTGGGGTCTGGGCTGTTTGTTTGGCCCTGCCACAGAGGGCAGATGTTGCCTCCATGTCTCTCTGGTCTCCAGGAGATGACCAGGGCCTCAGTGGACATCACTCAGGGGTAGAGTAAGAAGTGGATCTAGGATTCAGAGGATTTGATGTGAAGTTGTGCTGTTTCATGGCAGTTCAGCAAAGGGGTGAGGCAGGACTGCAAGGGAGAATCCTGATACTCCCCCTTTGACTCCTCCATATGTGGGGGGCTTCTCCATGAGCACCACCCCTGCACTGCAGCCAGCTGGAGCAGGCAGGGGCTGATGCTCAGTAGCCCACAGCTCTCTTGGCAGCCAGTTGTGATAGGATTTTCCTGCAGGTTGCTCCTTGCTGGCCACTTTGGTACATTTAAGTCTCAATGAGATTTTCCTGTTCTGATTGATTAATCTGGAGCAGCCGGCGCTGGCTGAGCTGGGAAGGGTTGGACAAGGTTATGCCTGTAGTTCTGAGCCTGCCTCTCCTGGGGCCAGCCCTGGGCAGATGGCCCCAGTGAGCCCTGCCACAGCACAGGGCTTGGGGACAGGCTCCAGCAAAGTCCCCAGATGCCTGCACACGACCCTAGGACAGCCCTTCCCAATGTCCCAGCTAGCCCCTTAACTGTGCCTCAAGGACAGACCAGATCAATACTTTCCACTTCTAATCCAATCCCAGGAAGAGCTGCGGTCAGAGAAGTGGGGAGGTGGCAGCAGCAGCGCAGTTCCTGAACAAGAGGGATTGTTTTTCTGGGGTCCTCGTTCCCTTGCATCTCTCTTATCTATTGTGCTCCCTTCCTGGGTCTCCCCTCCCTGTGGGAGCACAGGCAGATTGTTCCCTCCTGGTGGGATGCTGATGAAATGCTCAACATCATGTGGAAAACCCCTCTTGCTGCAGCTCAGCCTTGGCTCCTGGCCAGGCTCTGTTAAGGGATGACGTGGTTCTGCGGCTGCAGAGGGGAGGCACAAGTGGCCTTGAAGGGAGGTTGGGAGCCAAAGCCAAGGGCACAAATGCCCACAGTTCTTCCCAGACTGAGTGGAGAGCAAGAGTGAGGCCTAATCAGGCTGGGATAAGTGAGGATGTTTTGGGAGGCTCATTCAGGTTGGTTTGGGTGCCCCAGCTGGGGTCTGAGCTCATGGTGTTGCCCTTGAGGGTGCTGCCTCCTGCCCTAGGAGCACCCTGGACTCCAGCAGAGCTATCTGAATCCATCCTGCCCTATTCCTTGGTTCCTCATGGATGCACTGATTGAGGCAGCAAAAGCCAGCACAGCTCTAAGAAAATCTTGATGTGATTCCAAGCTGCCTGATAACTCTCTTTTCTCTCTTTCTCTCCCTTGATGAAGGTGATCACCATTTTCACGCTGGTGGAGGTGGTGCTGACGGCGGATGGTGGCCCCCTCAAGTACAGTGCCCTGCTCAAGAGGCCAAGCTTGGACAAGTGAGAGCCCTGGCTCTATGGGCTCTCCACTGCCAATGCTCCCTCACCTCCCAGACCCCACTCCAGCACCCACTGGAGACAGAAGGGATCCACAAGGACTTTGGGGTTTTAAGTTTTAAAACCATTGTGGTTTTATTTCTGGTTTGGATTTTAACTCCACCTGGGAGCAGGGCTCAGGGATTGAGTCTACCCCAGGCAGAAGATTTCTACTCTTGGGTATTTTTAGCATGATGCTTTCTTAATGTTTTTTTAATGGCAGTGGTATCCATCTCCAGCTTCAGTCCCCAATGAGAGGGGATATGTGTCCCCAGGAGCAGAGGCTGGCTCCACCATCCCAGGTGGGATGTGGATGCAGTGGGATGCAGCCATGGGGCCATGCAGGAGGGTTTCTTGCAGGGTTGTGTGTCATGTAATAAAAGCTGGGTCAGCAGCTGTGTATGGAGCTTTTGCAGCTTTTATTTTGTGCCCCCCATGTTCCCCCATCTGGGGGATCCCAGCATTAACTCATCTCTGGGGAGCCTCATTGCCTGTCCCAGCCTCAGATATGCTTGACCAGAAGATGTGAGATCAGGGCAGGTGTTCCCAGCTCCTGATCCAGCAGGTATTCCCTCAGTCCCTCTGACTCCACCAGAAGTCCCTGTGTGTCTGCTCCAGTGCCTCACACCTTGGCCTCCAGCCTAACTCTGCTCAGGGACCCTATGGCACCATGTCCTTGCAGCTGGCACCTCACTGACCAACTGACCTCTGCCATCTCCAGCCACCTTGGCCTGCTCTCTGTCCCCATGTCCCCCACCCAGACTGTGAGGATGTGTTGGGGGCACAGGCTCCTCTGGCAGCATCCACAAGTAGTGGCTGGTGAAGGGGTTGAGTCTGGCAAGAAGGAATGGATCTGTTGTGCCAGGCAGGAAGGGAGCCCTGCATCACTCTGCCCCATCAGTGGTGACAACCATGGCCCTTGCACCAGAACATCAGCCCTCTGCAGGAGCCAGGAGCTGGCCAAACCTCAACTGCCTGGATCAGGATGGGTACAGCACATTTCCTAGGAGCTGGTAGAAGCCATCAAGGACACCTGTAGTCCCCAGGACTTGTGCTTCTGCAGCAGCATCCCTCCAGATGGCCTGGTGCAATCATGGATGGATGTCACCTGATGCTGGTGACATGGGGCTGTTCCCTGCCCACAGCAGGTCCCCTGTGCTGGCATGGGCTCCCCCAGGACACCCAGTGTCAGACACCAGCTGTCCCAGGAGCTGATAGGCAGCCTGTGACTGCTGGGAGAGGGGACCAGAGGACACCAAAGCCAAGATGTTCACCCCCTACCCCTCAGTTCTGTGTCCCCCTCCTTGGGTTTGTCTCAGGGGAAACTGGGCAAATCCAGCCTGGTCCAGCTCAGCCTGTCTGCAAAAACAGCCCTTTGCCCTGCGCTCTCCCTCCCCGGGGTCCCCTCGTGGGAGCTGGGGCCCAGAGGTGCCCTGGTCCTCAGGGACAGGCTGGAGGTCCTGCCTTGCTGGTGGGGGCAGGGATGGCCCTGGGGTGGGGCGGGGGGTGAGGGCATTGGGAGGGCCCTGGGAGGGCTGGGAGATAGTCCGTGAATGTTATCAGCCCATCGTCTCACGGGACAGGGAAGAGCCATAAAGGGCTGTCCCTCGCCCTGGACTAAGGCAGCATTCCAGGAGGGAGCCGGGGTGGGCAGCATGGGGCAGCCGCTTTCCGCTGGAACCTGCCTTCTCCTCTTCCTCGCCCAGCTCGCCACTGCAGCCTCCAGTGACAGGGGACGTGTGGGACAGTGGGGTAAGAGCCTCTGGGGGGGGGATGCTGGGGCTGGTGTCACTTCCCTAGGGATCTCCAGGGTCCATGTCACCTTCCCTTGGGATACCAGCAAACGGGAACCCTCACAGCCGCCTCAGGGTACCCTGGGACCACAACCTTTGAACGGGTTGGTCTCAGCTTTGCAGGCTCTGCTCCCCCATCCCTGCTGCTCCCAGCCCCCATTCCTGGGGGTCTGTTCATCCCTGACTTTGGACAAAGTGGCCCAATAGCCACAGCCAGCCATTGCACACCCACTGTTGCTGATCCTCAGGCTCCTCATCCATTCTGCCAAGAAGTACAAGGGACTTCCCTGCCAAACTGTGCCTCAGTTTCCCTTCTGCAGGTGGTTTCTGAGCAATACTGGTCTGCAGAAGACCATGCCAATCTCCAGGGGTTTCCTAGTCTTCCATGGGGGTGCTTATAGCAGCCAGATTCACCTTGGGTAGAAAAGGCCATGCTGGACCCCTGGGGATGCACCTGGAGGCTCCCAGCTCTGCTCTCACCTCCAGATGCTGAGAAGACCCCAGGCTATTGGAATAAAGGTGCCAGGAGGAGGCTGGAGTTGGCCCTGGCCTTGCAGCCAGCAGCACAGCGGGCCAAAAACATCATCCTCTTCATGGGTGACGGTGAGTGCCCCAGGCCACCACCAGGCCCTGCAACTCCAACAGCCAGGGGATGTGGCTGATGAGAAGATGGGGCTGGGGCAAGCCCTCAGGCAGTGCCTGGGGAGGGCAGGGCTGTCCCTGGTCCGGCCCCCCTGCCACCCAGTGACTCGGACATGCCCACAGGCATGGGGCTGTCCACCATCTCAGCAGCTCGGATCTACAAGGGGCAGCTGGCCGGTGGCTCGGGTGAGGAGAGCGTCTTGGCCATGGAGACCTTTCCCCACATGGCCCTGGCCAAGGTGAGTGGGGCAGTGCTGGGGGGCACACTCCTGCTGCCCCTGCTTGAAACCCCACTGCCCCCATCTTGCTTCCAGACCTACACCATCGACCGGCAGGTGCCCGACAGCGCTGGCACGGGCACTGCCTACCTCTGTGGGGTGAAGGCCAATGCCAAGACCCTGGGGCTGAGCGGGGCAGCCGTCTATGGAAAATGCCACACCACCTTTGGCAACGAGGTGGACTCCGTCCTGCACCGGGCCAGGCTGGCGGGTACGGGGCAGCAGGGAAGCCGGGCATGGCCATCCAGTGCCGGGCAGGGCTGGACGGGCTCCCTGTAAACTCTTGCCCACGCTGCAGGCAAGTCCGTGGGCATCGTGACGACCACGCGGGTGCAGCACGCGTCCCCCGGGGCAGCCTACGCGCACTCGGCCAGCCGGGGCTGGTACGCTGACGCCAACATGCCCCCGGAGGCCCTGCGGGACGGCTGCAAGGACATCGCCTACCAGCTGGTGCACAACACTGACATCAACGTGAGCTGGGGAGCGGGAGCGGGAGGGACGGGGCACCAGGAACGCTGGGAGGGTCTGCTGAGCTCCCCGGCAGGTGATCCTGGGCGGCGGGAGGATGTACATGACACCCAGGCGGACTCCGGACCCCGAGTACCCGGAGGACCCGGATCAAAATGGCACCAGGAAGGACAGCCGGGACTTGATTGCTGAGTGGCTGAGTGCCAGGCAGGTAGCGTGCAGGGGAAGAGGAAATGTGACTCTGAGCACAGGGTGTGTGCCATTGGCACTGGCTCTGCTCTCGCTGGCAGGGTGCCCGATACGTGTGGGACAAGAAGGGCCTGGATGCGGTCGATGATGACTCTGTGAGCCACCTTATGGGTAGGAGCATCACTGCCTGCACCAATGGCAATGCTTCCTCCTCCTCCTCCTCCCCTCTCTGGAGGTGTTGGCAGGGGCACAAAGCAGCCCCGGCATAGATCCCCTCACCCTCCTCCCTCAGGCCTCTTCGAGCCCAAGGACATGAGGTATGAGCTGAACCGCAACACATCCACAGACCCCTCCATCGTGGAGATGACAGAAAAGGCCATCCGCATCCTGCGCAGGAACCCCAACGGCTTCTTCCTCTTTGTGGAAGATGAGTAGCTCCAGGCGGGCAGTGTGGCTGGGGCTGAGGTGGGATGTGGGTTCTGGGAGCAGGTGGCCATCCAAGGGGACCAGGGAGAGGGTGACAGCCACATTCCTTGTGCAGGTGGCAGAATTGACCATGGTCACCACAGTGGCCGGGCCAAGCAGGCGCTGATGGAGGCCGTGATGCTGGACAGGGCAGTGGCACGGGCGGGCCAGCTCACGTCCCCAGCTGACACCCTGACCGTGGTGACGGCCGATCACTCCCATGTCTTCACTTTTGGGGGCAGCACCCCACGTGGCAACTCCATCTTTGGTGAGTCCTGGAGAAGGGGCAGCATCCCTCTTTCCATCTCACCCTGTTGCTCCCATGGCAGGCTGAGCTTGCCCAGGCAGGGAGCTAGGGATAGGTACCCCGCTGGAACAGAGGGTGACAATGTCTTTCCCTGTGCCAGGGCTGGCCCCCAAGAAAGCCAAGGACAAGCGAGCCTACACCAGCATCCTCTATGGCAATGGTCCTGGCTACAGCATCCGTGATGGGACCCGTCCAGCTGCCAGCCTCCCTGCTGCAGGTATGAGTCTGCTGGGGATGTGGCAGAGCCATGGGGTGGGTGGGGACAGATTCCCAGCGAGTCTCCTGGGGACTGGGTGAAGGCACAGGGTGGCTGGGGACAGCATCCCACTGGAATGGCCATGGGTACCACACAAAGTCCTGGTGCCACTGTGGGGCTCAGGGGTCACTTGGGAAGAAATCACACTCATGCAGGAGTGATAGGAGCTGTCCCCCCACCCCTGTGACATGTCAGGGAGCCAGACCCCCAGCCTCATTTCTTCTCTCCCCCCTGCAGAGGACAAGGACTACAGACAGCAGGCAGCTGTGCCCCTGGAGACAGAGACTCACAGTGGGGAAGACGTAGTGGTGCTGGCCCAGGGCCCCATGGCCCACCTCTTCCACGGGGTGCAGGAGCAGACCTACGTCGCCCATGTCATGGCCTACGCTGCCTGCCTCGAGCCCTATGCCACAGAGCCTGGGTGCAGGGCAGCCCGCAGGGCCTCCCACGGCACACAGTGCTCCCCACAGCCCCTGCTCACCCTCCTTGCTCTCTGCATGGCTGCCCTCATAGTGAGGGGCTGAGAGACTCTGGCTGGGTCCCACTGTGGACAGGATCAAGGGATGCAATAAAGCACAGGTTGTTTGCTCCATCCGCCGTGCTGCTCATCTCCTGAGGTGATGCCCTGTGCCTGTCTCCCCAGCTGGCTGTGGCTCCTGGTTCTCCCCTGGGACCAGCACTGGAGGCGCTGGGGTGAAGGAGATGATGAAAATCGGGTGAGGGGAGGCAATGTCCTCCCCAGCTTTGCCCAGTTGGAGCACAGTACACAAGGGTTGGTACATTCCTGTCAAGGACTGAGCAAGGAGCAGTTTTAGTCCACATCCACTGATTTATTGCTCAAGAAAGCCTGGGCAGAGAGCAGGGTGCTCGGTGTGCCAGTGACCCCAGGTGCTCCCCATACCCATCGTTTTCCCAGGTCCAAGCTCAGAGCTGTCCATGGCGCCCTGGGATGGGGCATTGCCCTGCCTGGCTACACAGCACCATGGCCAGGGTTGGATTCTCTGCCAGCACTGCACTTCCTCTTGTCCCTGCATCTTTCTGTGCCCCAAGCCCATCTGTGCCCAGCGGGCAGAGAGCTTTGTTCCAAGGAGGTACCATCAGCCCAGCCCTGTGGCCTTTGTGCTCAGCAGAGATGTGCTGAACCCCTCCACACATCCTGATAGGGCTGTCCAAAGTCCCTCTCCAGACCTGCTGGATTTACAGACACTGCGAGCAGTGTTGACCTGTCAGATCTCACCATGCAGCTCCTGGTGTGCCTCACCCTCTGCCTCTGCGCAGGGTTCAGCAGCGCTGTCATCCCAGGTGGGGACAAGGGTGGGGATGGGAGCCTGCCTGGCTGCAGTGGGTGTCCAGGGAAGCAGGGTGTCAGCCTGGCTGGCCACGAGGAGGGCTT
>VZTB01010552.1:2343020-2355189 GCA_013397245.1 Thryothorus ludovicianus
CGGAGGGGGAGTGGGTGGGGGGGGGGGGGGGGGGGAGCTGGGGCTGCCCAGCTGAACAAGGATTAATAGGGGTTCGTTACCCCTGCTCTTCTGGGGTTTTGAACCAGTTTTCCCCCAGGTTTTCACTTGCTTCTCTGCTGGAGGCTGGTCTGGGGGAAGTGTCTGTATCCTCTATCACCACTCCCTATCATGGATTTGACTCCATCCCACTTGCCAGATAACGCCCCATCATGTCTGCTTTTGCCATCCCCCCTTGTTCCCTGCCCCTGGGGCCAGGCAATCAGTTCTAGCCTGCATGGTCTCCCCTCATCCCAAATAGCCCCCTGAACCACCTGGTCCATGAGAGAGGAGGCTCCAGCATGAGAGTCCCCAGGGAACAGGTATCCCTGGGGTGTGGGTATCCTCCAGGGGTGCCCCAGGGATGCAGGTGCTGGTGAGCTGGGACTGATGGGTGTTTGCTCTATCCCAGCGGAGGAGGAGAATCCATCCTTCTGGAACAATCAGGCAGCTGCAGCCATCAAAGCCTCCTTGAAAATCCAGCCCAAGATAGGCGAAGCCAAAAACCTCATCCTTTTCCTTGGAGATGGTGAGTCTCACTGGCACCCCTGGCAAACAGGCTGATATGGCCAGTGCTCTGCTGAGTGGGATGTGTGGAGGGCACCTGGTCCAGAGGGTGACCAGGACCCTCTCTCTGCCCAGGGTTCGGGATGCCCACCATCACAGCCACCCGCATCCTTAAGGGGCAGCAGCAGGGGAAGCTGGGCCCTGAGACCCCTCTTGCCCTTGATGCTTTCCCCTATGTGGCTCTATCTAAGGTAAATTCTGCCATGCTGGAAAGAGGCCATGGTGATCCTGGGCATGGGGCCTTGGTTATCCCAGGCATGGGGCTGCTGGCACCCCACGGCTGCACATATGTTGTGCACGGGGTCCCTCCCCATCCCACTCGTGTCTGTGGGTGAGTGAATGAGCATGGCAAGGGTGTGGGGGGACACCCCACTGGGGACCCCTGTCCTGAGCCCCTCTATCCTCGGCAGACCTACAACGTGGACAGGCAGGTCCCTGACAGTGCGGGGACAGCCACAGCCTATCTGTGCGGGGTGAAGGGCAACTACCAGACCGTGGGGCTGAGCGCAGCCGCCCGCCACTCTCAGTGCAGCACCACGGCCGGCAACGAGGTGATCTCAGTGCTGGAGCGAGCCCGCAAAGCTGGTAACGGGGGATGCAGGGCTGGGGGGACCCTGTGGGGACAAGGGGTGCCACACTCGGGGCTTTCCCCCCATGAGCATCCCGTAGCTTGGTGGTGGGGACCCTGTGTTGCCCTTGGTGGGGCGTGATGAGCGGGGTTTGGCAGGGAAGGCGGTGGGCATCGTGACCACGACGCGGGTGCAGCACGCGTCGCCCTCGGGGACGTACGCGCACGTGGTGAACCGGGACTGGTACTCGGACGCCGACATGCCCCAGGAGGCACGGCTGCAGGGCTGCAAGGACATCGCCTGGCAGCTGGTCCACAACGTCGACATCAACGTGAGCGCGCAGTGGGGGGACAGCAGGGACAGACCCCTCTCAGGGCACCCCCACCAACGCTTCATCCACCTTGCTCCTTCCAGGTGATCCTGGGTGGTGGCCGGAAATACATGACCCCCGTGGGGACGCCGGACCCTGAGTACCCCACCAACAGCAAGCAGAACGGGATACGCGAGGATGGGAACAACCTCATCGACATGTGGCTGAAGGCACGGCCGGTGAGTGACACATCAGGGACAGTCCTCTGCCCACTGCCTCTGGCACAGGGCCAGGCACCCACTAACACCCTGAGGGATTTGCCCACAGGGTGCCCGCTATGTCTGGAACAAGACAGAGATGCTGGCTGCTGCCGCCGACACCAGTGTGAATTATTTGATGGGTAATTATTTGTGGCACTCTGCCTGTGCCACAGCCTGACAGGCACTGGAGCACTCAGGCACTGATGCTGTCCCCAACACATCCCCTCACAGGTCTCTTTGAACCCGGGGACACGAAGTACAACCTGGTGCGTAACACCACCCTGGACCCATCACTCACTGAGATGATGGAGGCAGCCATCACCATCCTGAGCAGGAACCCCAAAGGCTTCTACCTCTTTGTGGAAGGTAAGTTGGGGCTCGTGCCCCTGGGGCCAGTGAGAGGGGGGTGTAGGGTGGGGATAGGAGTCGGGTATGCTGCTGTCGGTCCCCAGCCCACCGTGGGTGCTCATGTGCAGGTGGCAGAATCGACCACGGTCACCACGACGGTGCAGCCCACAAGGCACTGACGGAGGCGGTGGAGTTTGACCGGGCCATCGAGCGGGCGGGCGCCCTGACAGACGAGGCTGAGACCCTCACCGTGGTCACTGCTGACCACTCGCACGTCTTCTCCTTCGGTGGCTACACCCTGCGCGGCTCCTCCATCTTCGGTGGGGCTCTGACCTGTTCTAGGTCCTGCCAGCCCTGTGGCGCCTTGACCGTGGCCAGAGGGGTGATACAGGTGTTCCTTGGCTGATCCTCCTCCTCCTCCATTGCTCCTTCAGCAGGTCTGGCCCCCAAGACAGCCAGTGATGGGAAGAACTACACATCCATCCTCTATGGGAATGGGCCGGGATACCCAGGCTCTGACCGGCCCAACGTGGACCCGGACACGGCCAGTGAGGACACAGGGACCATGGCTGAGTGGTGGGGTAGGGCTGGGGGCCATCACTCTCACCCTCACCTCCTTCTCTCCCCTCCCCAGTGCAGTTCGAGTATCTGCCACAGGCGGCTGTGCCCCTCAGCTCAGAGACCCATGGCGGTGAGGATGTGGCCATCCTGGCCAAGGGCCCCATGGCCCACCTCTTCCACGGGGTGCAGGAGCAGACCTACGTCGCCCATGTCATGGCCTACGCTGCCTGCATCGAGCCCTACACTGAGTGCCGCCAACGGGACTCTGCCCCTGGCACCCGCGCCACCCTGGCCCTGCTCCTGCCTGCCCTCCTTCTGCCCCTCTTCCACTGATCCCATGTCCCTGGAGCATCCCACGGGACAGACTCACGTTCCCCTCCCTCCCTGTGGTGCGGCACCTGCAGCAGGTGGCAGCTTTCTGGAGCATCCCTGGCCTGGCTGCAGCAGCCTCAGGGACACCGAATCCCGGGCAGTGGGGATTAAAATAAACACAGGGTGTGACAACAGTGGGACAGGAGTGTTCATGGAGTGGGGGTGCCTGTGCCATGTGGGCAGGGCTGGGCGTGCTGCCCACTGCTCCCATCCCCTGGCCACAGCCCCTGGCAACCACCCAGCATATCCAGTGCTTTATTGACCAAAACCAGCAGTGACAAACACAGCAGTGTCAGTGTGCCTGTGCTCCCAGAAAGGCTGACACCACCCAGCTCCACCGCTGTGCCCCACCCTGGCGGGGCTGCTGCATGGACAGGATGGGGCTGACATGGGGAATGCCAGGGAGGGCACCCTGCAGGGGAGGCTTTTGGCATGGGGCAGCCCCAGGGTACCTCTGGAGTCCTCCCCCTGCCTTGACTGATGCTGGGATGGGTGTGGTAGGGCTGGGTGAAGGATTTGGGGTGGGTGGACAGAAAAGGGGCTACAGGGGTGCCTGGGCGTGCCCTTGTTCCTTCATGGTGAGTGAGGACCCCTCAGTGCACAGGGCAGTGGGTAGGAGGAGGATGGGCAGGAAGCAGCTGCCCAACCCAAGTGTCTCTGCTGCCTACACCCCTATGGCAGGTTCCTGTCTTTGGGGTGACCCCCTGTGACACCCGAGGGTGCCCCCTTTAGCTGGAGAATAGGGAGCTGGGAAGCTGGGGAGTGGGCACAGGGTGTCACTTAGGTAGGGGTGGGGATAGAGGGTCCCAGCCTGCTGGAGGGGGATCGACCTCACCACACCGAGCACTTGTGCACTGGGTTCATGGGCGAGTTCTTGGGGCAGTGGAAGACCCGTCCAAACTCCTCAAACTGCGAGACACTGCCCAGGACCCTGCCAGGGGAGGGGAGCACCTCAGAGCTGGGCCCCACACTCCTGCCTTGCACCCCACTCAGGGCACGTGCTTACCCCAGGAGCACCTCTGCCCCTGCCCTAGGGATGTCACCCAAAATCTCCTGACACCAGCCCACTCCAAAGGGTGCCCATCCCACTTTGCACAGCACTGACATCTGTGGGGAAGGCTGGCACACACCACGTCCCCAGCCCACCCCATTTTGGGAGCAGCCAGTACCTGTAGTGCTCCGGAGTTTGCTTGTCTGTCAGCACCTGCAGGTAGATGGACTGGGATCGCCGCTTGATGCACCAGTTCTGCAGGGGAGAAAGGTTCCATGGACAAGCCTCATGGGGCACCCTGGGTCCTGGCATGGACACGATGGCCCTTCTGGCCACTGGGGATTGAGGGCAGTGGTGCCCTGGTTGAATTTGTTATTGTAAGGTCTCCCAGGAGCCTGTGTACATGGTGTAAGTGGGCTGGGAGAATGTGGAGCTGTGTTTGTTACTGTAAGGTCTCCAGGGTTGTAAGATGCCTGGCTGCAGAGTTCCCTAGAATTTCGGGATTGTATGTATTTGTTACTGTGGAGTGTCTGGAAGTCATGGGGGACACTAATTTATTATTGTAGGGTCCACAGGAGCAACAGGGCAGTGTGGGGTGCTTGTTCATGGCTGAGCTCTGTACCCTGAGCCCAGGACCTGCTGATGCAGCTGAGCCCAGCTCCTGGCCATGGGCCCTAGGTCCCCCAGGGCTTTCTCCCTATCCCTTTGGGCCGCTGGCCCCACACAGGGTGACCTTCCTGCCACAATACCTGTTACATGTGAGGAGGACGGGGCTCACCTGGGCAAAGGCGATGAAGAAGAGCTGGTCGTGTGTGTATTTCATGTGGTGCAGGGGGTGCTCGGGCCCATGCTCCCGCACCCACTTCTGGTAGGCCTGGAGAACAAAGGGTGCCCTCAGCATGGCCTGGGCACTCCCCCAAACCCACCCTGAACCTACCCCCAAGCCCCCAGCAAGGAGCAATCAGGATCATGCCCACCCCTTGCTGCAGGAGTAAGGAGGGGTTGGGGGTCTCCTCCCACTCACCAGGGGTAGCATAAGCAGCTGCCCATGGCTGTGACACCCAGGGTAGGGGGACACTTACGTAGTAGGCGAGTTTGAGCCCCCCCATGTCAGCGATGTTCTCTCCCAGTGTGTGTTTGCCATTCACCTGCCGAGAGAGGAGAAATGACAGCATGAACAGAGGTGTCCCCATCCCCACCCTGGCACCCAGGCTGCAGCCCGTGCCCTGAGGAATTTCCAAGCTAAGGTGTGATGAATTGTTGGGTGTCAGGGCTGGGCAGGGCAGGGTCAGTTCTCCTGCAGGTACTCAGCCCTAAGCAATGGAGCAGCAGGGACCCCACTGTGGGACAGTTGTGCCCTGCAGGGCATTGCCTGGCAGGAGAGAGGGGTCTCACCCTCTGGTTGTAGACGGTGAAGTTGTCATAGAGGTTGACGATGCACTGCGCCTTCTTCAGGAACTTGCTGTACGAGCGCTCCGTCCACCAGTGCACCAGGTTCCCGTGCCGGTCATACTGTCCCCCTGCCAAATAATCCCAAGGGACCCAGGCATCCTGCCTGGCTGCCTCACCCCATCCTCACACCCGGGCAGGATGTAGGAGGGACACTCACCCCAGTCATCATAGCCGTGGGTCAGCTCGTGCCCAATGATGGTGCCAATCCCACCATAGTTCAGCGATCTGTTGGGTGGGGAGCAGAGGTGAGAGGGTGGAGAGCACGGTGCTGGCAGGGATGGGGGTGACCCCAGGACATGGCCCCCCGGCCATCCCCCAGCCCCACACTCACTGCGGGAACTCGGGGTCGTAGAGGGTGGGCTGCAGGATGCCAGCAGGGAACACTGGGGACACAGGAGAACATTGCAGTGGGAGTCACCCTGCCCCGCACCCACATCATCACCCAGCACCAGGGGAACTCTGGGCTTTGTCCCCACCCCGGACCCTCCCCGCTCCCGCCCCGGGGCGGATCGGGGGCGGGCAGTGCTTACCCATCTGGTTCTTGTTGGGCAGGTAGTAGGCGTTCAGTGCCTGGGGAGGCAGCAGCCACCTGCAAGGAGAGACAGCAGTGCTGGACTGCAGAGCACCGAGGGACATGGAATTGCCATCCCCTTGCACACCTGGGGAACAGGGGGGCACTCCTGGAATCCCTGTGCCTTTCTGCCCACACTCTGTGGGATGCATCCAGGCATGGGGACAGGGGACACTGGTGGCATCGTGCTGGGCCCCCCATGTCCCCCCAGGGCAAGGGGATACCCACGTGGACTTGTCCACCTCCTGCCGGATCTTCTTCACCGAGAGCCTGATGCTGAAGGCGATGCTGTTGAGGATGTTCTTGAAGTAAGTCTTCTCATCCACCTCAAACTGGGGGGGCACAGCCACATGAGAGGAGATGCCAGCCCTTAGAGTGTGGAGGGCAGGCCTGTGGTGTCCTCCCACCCCTGTGAGCCTTGGTGACTGTGTGGATGTGTCACACGTGTGTTCTCATGTCCCATGCTGTGTGCCCACAGGGGCAGCTGCTTCTCTGTCAGCTCCATGAGGTTCCTGGGCCACGCTGGCACGCCCAGCCCTTACCAAGGCTGGGGCTGAGCTCTAGGGGCTGCAATGTGGGGAAGGGGGCACCATCCCAGGCCCCAGGGACTGTATGGCACTGGTGGTGTGGGGCACCCTGCCAGTGAGCACAGTGAGCACCAGGAGGGAGCTTGTTTTGGGGTGGCATCTCCACAGACCCTGATGCAGACGTGGGGACCATCTTCCCCCACCATGTGCCCATGCCCTCGCATGCTCCAGGTCTATCTCTTGCCTCATATTCCTTGTCAATGGCCTCTGGCTTCAGGAGGAAATCAGGGTACCCAATCATCACCATCATATACCGGAGCTGTGGGCAAAATGAGTGCTGGGTTCAGACCCCTATCCCATGTGCCCCCCTGCTGGTAATGAGGCCAAGGACAGGAGTGCATGCTAGGGGCTGCTACCTTGGCCCTGGCTGCTCTCCGTGTCTCCTCATCCATCCAGTCCAGCTCATCCAGGCGCTGGTCAAGGATGTATTTGATGTCCTCCACCAGCTGCTGCACCTATGGTGGGTGACCACAGTGCTGGCACAGCATCCCCACCCATCCATCACCAGCCAGACAGCCCTTGGTGAGGGCAGGAGGCACTTTGGCAAGGTGATGGGAGATCGTGGTGGCTTCCTGCCCATAGGCAGCATCACCTACCTTGGCTTTGCTGGCAGAGGAGAAGTGCTCCTCAACGAAGAGAGCTCCCAGGGCCATGCCAAAGTGCTTGTTGGCCTGGCTCAGGCAGACCTTACCCGGCTCGAGCTGCTTCTCATTGCCCTCCATCTCCTTGGAGAGCTCGTGGATGGCGTCGCGGAAGGGCGTGGAGAGGTGCTCGCTCAGCACCACCACGATGCGCCACAGCATGTAGTTGTGAAGGACCCTGTGACAGGGACAGCATCAGCCCTCAGCCTGTCCCCAGGCTCAGGGGAGGGTGGGAGCAGGTGCCAGGATAGGGACAGCCCTGCTCAGGGACAGCCCCGCTCAGGGACACAGTGGGGCCATGGCTGGTGGTGGCACAGGGACAGTCTGGTACCATGTGCCTCCCTGATGTGTGATGAGCCTGGTGACCTCTAGCATAAGTGGCTCATCAGGTGTCCAGGCACGACCAGGATGCTGTGGGGCTCACAGCAGTGCCTTTTCCCACAAGCTTTCACAGATTTTTGGTTCCCAGCCCGGCCGTCCCAGGAGGAGGATGATGGTGAGAGGTTCCAGCCACAGCTGTGCTGTGCCCCCTGCCAGGCTGGGAAAGGTGCCAGGGGCACAGGGGGTGCCAACCCCCCTCACCTGCTGGGTGTCACACGGATGAGGTCAGACACCTTGTGCATGTAGTCAGTGGCCAGCAGCACCACCTCCTCCTCCTCCGAGAAGCTGTCATGGAAGATGCGGTCCAGCAAGCGCTTCCACTTGAGCTGCCAGGGCAGGCATTGTCAGGGGGGCATGGGGACCCCCCTCCATGCCATCCTGGAGAGGACCCTCTCCAGGCTTTCCAGCCACCCACCAGAGTGCATTATCCTCAAGTGGATTTAACTGGGACAGGTGGTGGTAATGGAGCTGGGGTACAGGGACAAGTGTGGGTCAGATGGGGGACAGGGTGGCAGGCTGGCACCAGGGGTACTCACCGTGGGAGTGATGCGCTGCAGCTCGGCCAGGGTCACTTTGTGGTACATGCTGCCAACGTCCCTCCGCACGTCATCATACTCAGACACCGTGATCTGCACAGGGTGGGCATGGCTGTCACCATCCCACTGCCCGCCTTGAGGGTGACACAGGGATAGCACACAGGGATGGGGCACAGCTCTGGGGCAACAGGGCATCTCTGATGTGGGAACTGACCCACATCCTTCCCACTCCCTGCCCCAGGAACCTTCTGCTGCCAGTGGGACCCTGAGGGCTGGTCAAAAGGTCCCAAGGAATTGAATTGTCTGAGAAATGGGCACACACATTCCCCCAAGGTCCAGACTGAGGTCCCCAAGACCTGGATATGGAGTCAACAAGGGCCGAGAGTAGCCTTACAAGGAGTAGACGTGGGGCTGGAGTGGTTTTCCCAAGGGCTGGGACTAGGGGTTCTCAGTATGTGGGACTGGGGTCCTGAAGCTCTGCCATGAGGTCTTCAAGAGGCTGAGATCCCCAAGTTCCAGATATGAAGGTCCCCAAGGGCTGGGAGTGGAAGTCCCCAGGGAGAGATTGGAATGAGATTGCTTGGGAGCAGATAGGGATGTCCCCAAAAATTGGTGACTGGCATGTCCAAGGGCTGGACAGGGGCACCCCAAAGTTCATGGCACACATCCCCCTCACATTGGCGAGGTGCTGCTCCAGCTGCAGGATCTCCCGGGCTTTCTGCTCCACATGCTCAGCCCCCAGAAGGGTGAGCAGCCGCTCCATGAACACTCGGTATGCAGCCAGGATCTGTTCAGAGGGAAGGGATGCTCAGTGCCACCCCCCGCTGTCCTGTGGCACCCCAGTCCCCAGCACTGCTGGCAGTGGGGTGCCCTCTGTCTGCCAACCATGCTGGTTGCTGGTCCCTCTCCTGGTGCCCCCAAGGGATGGTTGTGCCCCCCTCACCTTCTCGCTCTCCTCATCCTGCCCCAGGTAGAGGGTGCGTTCGGGCAGGGTCAGCCCGTCCTGGTCGATCTGGGGGCAACAGACAGGGGCAGAGGGTGAGCAGAGGGAGGGGGGCTGTGCTGAGCCAGGCATTCCTCACCTTCCCCACATTGCTGAGTGCCCCTGGTGTCCCTGGAGCCGAAGGACAGGAGTGTGCTGGAGCAGCCCCAGGAATGGGCGTGTGGGTGCCTCAGTTTCCCTCCTGCTAGAGGCTGCTGGAGCTGCAACAGGCTGTGAGTGCTGGGCAAAGCAAGCCCCTGCTCCATGGCCTGACTGGCACCCCCATAGCCTGCCCTATGCTGCCACCACTCTCTGCCCCATCCCTGCTCCCTGGTGTCCCCCCACCTGCCCCATGGCCAGCCCCACTCCTATGCTGCAGCCTGCCTGGAGGGCTGCATGGACACCCTCGCTCTCCACACACAGCCGTGCTGTGCTGTAACCACAGGCACAGCCTCCAACCCATACACACCTGAGCACACTTCCCATACATGCACACACACACACACCTGCACACAGGTAACTCGCCCCTCTGGACACACACCTGTGGATGCTCACATGCCTACACATGCACCATCCATTTTACCCCTGCTCTGCGCGCACACACACACGCACACACACACGCGCACACACACACGCACACGCACACACACACACACACGCACCCTCTCCTCTCTCTCATTGTCTCAGCTCCCCGCAACTCCACCAGCCCCTCTATGCTCACTCAGCCGCAGCGCTGCCCGCACACCCGCGGGCACCTCCAGCCTTCCTCCCCCATCTCCCTCATCACCCCTGCCCTCTTTGCTTTCCCAGACGGGTGCTGAAACCTGCAGCCCTCACACACAGCCCCAGACTCTGCCCACTCACGCCCATCGCACACCCACCCCCAATCACACCCTCCTGACCCCCGAAGCCCTGACCCCCAGCCCTGGCTGTCGCACCCAGCTGCCCCCCACGCCCACGGTGTCCCGCTCGGCGCTCAGCCCGCCCATCCTTTCCCTGTGGCAGACGCTCCCTCTAGTGTTCCACACGCGCGGCCCGGAGCCGGCAGCGCGCCGCACACCCGCTCACACTCGTATCCCACAGCCCCACCATCTCACAGGGAACGGGGCGGCTCGTCCCCGCCACCGTGTCCCCCCAGTGCCCTCGCCAGCACCACCACCTCGTCCCCATCACCGTGCGCACCCGTGCCCACTCTGTCCCTTCTCTGCCCCCCTCCGTGCCCATCACCGACCCCGCCGCGGCATCCCCGCGGTGCCATTGCTGTGCTCCCACCATGCCCACCACTGCACCCCCGTACTGACCAAGAGACTTGGCCAGCCAGATAAAGCCCCCCTGTACTCTGGTGGCACCGCAGGGTGAGGGACATGGTCTGGCAGGGCTGGGAAAGACTGAGAAAGCCATGGGAAAATGCCCTGGCACAGTGCTGGGGGGGTTGGTGGGCATCTGCCTTCCCCTGCCTGGGGCTTGCTACCTGTGTACAGATGGCGGCCACAATGCCAAGGTGAAGGGCTTGGCTGCCAGCGCCCTGGAGACACTGGTGCCCAGCTGGGCTGTCCTCAGCACCCGGGCAGACAGCACTGCCTCACTCTGTACATCCCCCTGCCCATGTCCCCTGTCCTGGAGGTGCCACCCTTACTCCAGGGACGCTTGGGTCCCATGCTGGGAAGACAGGAGGGTCCCCAGGGACAGGAGGGGTCCCCACCTCACCCGTCTGCTATAGCAAAGGCCAGACACTGCGCAGGCACCCACTGCCACTGCAACGAGGACAGTGACACCAGGCAGGTGTCAGCGGCACTGGTTGGGTGGCTGGGGCAGGGGGCAGCCCCCGGGGCACGGTGCCCTCACCCTGATGACATAGCGGGAAGTGTTCCTCTCGTCCAGGCTGACGGTGAGGGAGAAGAGCACGGCAGCACTGTAGACCCCCTGCGTCTTGTAGAGCAGCTCGTTGATGTCCCTGCGGTCCGGAGGAGCATCCCAGCCTCCGCACTCCCCAATGACCTCCAGCATGGGCCGGGGCCCGAGCCGATCTATCTCAGCCCGGTCGAGGCATGAGCGGAAAAATTCCTTGACCTTCCTCTCTGCCGAGGCGCGGGCTCGGCGGCGCACGGGGCGGCTCAGCAGCGCCCGCAGCTTGGCCTCGTTCTGCTCGGCGATGGCCCCGATGGTGCCGTACACCAGCTTGTCCTCAGGGATGCCGTGCCGCCGGAGCCAGCCGCCACACGCGAAGGAGTAGAAGTCCTGGCAAGGGTCGATGGTAGCATCCATGTTGGCGCTTAGGAAGCGGGATGCCCGCAGGAAGGCCTTCTTCTCCTGGCACCCCTCCAGGCAGTAGCTGTCCCCTTCGGCCGCCAGGTACTTGAGGACCAACATGCACGTCAAGATGACGCAGAGCCCCGCGGCAAAGACCAGCCCTGAGAGCAGACAGATCTCCCGGCGGCTCCAGCGTGGCAGCCCCCCACGGCGCTTCTTGGCCCCTGCGCCCAGCTGGAGGGCAAAGCCATTGGGCAGGGTCCCGCTCTGGTACTTGCTCACGTACTTCACCTCCTGAAACTCATCATAGTGTGCTGTCAACGAGTAGGTCTTCTCCATGGCCGAGGATGGGGGTCCCTGCCAGCAGCACTGGTGCAGGGGGCTCAGGGCAGGTGGAGGGTGGGCTCAGGTAGCCCACAGTTCATACCGGAGCCGTGCCTGCCACGGGGAAGTGGTGATGTCCGGGTGAGTCAGGAAGCTCCTGGAAAAGGCAGAGATGGATGAGATGGGATTAGGGAGGAGCAAGGGCGGGAGGGTTGCTTCTTGTCATCATTGCTGCCTGTATATCCATCCCCACGTGTGCCCCACTGCTGGCACGGGGACTGTCCGTAGTGCCAGGAGCTTGGTGGCACCTCTACCCTGTGTCTGTCCCCTCTGCCAGTTCCTTTGGTGACAGGGCATGATGGCAGGTTTCAGTCCCTGGCACAGCCAATCTCGCACCCCCCCCCCCCCAC
>VZTB01010552.1:2355213-2370844 GCA_013397245.1 Thryothorus ludovicianus
CCCCAACCACACAGCCAGAGCACCCATGCTGGGTGGATCTCCAGGGTGTTCCAGTGAATCCAAACTCAGTGCCATGAGAACCCTTCCCAACCAGGGAGAGCACAGGGCTGCCCGTCCCTCTGGGTGGGGTATGGATGAGGTGAGCAGCTTGGGGAAGAGGGGCTTTGGGGAGATTTGTGAGGGGAGGCGTTGGTTTGGGGTGCATTGTGCCGGGTCAGGTGTGGCCCCGCGTTGGGTTGCACGGGTGGCGCTGCGCTGTGGCGGGTGGCGTTGCATTGTGCTGTGTGGGGGGGTGGTGTGCCGTGTTGCATTGCATTGTGTAAATTGTGGCACGGTGTGTGATGTGTGAACGAAGTTAATTCCAGTCTCAGGGGAGTCCTGGACCCCGTGGACACCTCACAGCATTCCCCCACAATCACCACCACCATCCACCCAACCCCTCTCTACTGGCCGGTTCCCGACAGGCAGGGGTGTCTGTGAGGGTGACATGCTGGGGAGGAGGGGGTCTGCCCATGAGAAAAGGAGGGTGGGGACATAGATGGATTGGGGGGAGCTTCAAAAGGAGACCCCGCTTCTTGCTTGGTGCAGAACGGTATCCGGATTTGCAGGTGGGGTAGGACGCGTTGGGGACAAAGAGCTGCCCGGGAGGTGGCCACAGCAGGGCTCCCCGGCATCCCCGTTCCTTCCACAACTTGGGCAAAGTTGTGCCCCGGCGCAGCAGCCTGGCAGTGCCCGTGCCAGGGAGCTGCTGCCGTCGGAAAGTTAGCGGGGACGGCAGCCGGCACGGCAAGGCGTGGGGGGGCAGGGGGCTGCCCAGGAAGCTCAGGGATGCTGCTCAGTACGCTGCCCGAGATGCTCAGGGGATGCTCGGGTGTTCCCGGGGGATGCTGCCTGCCCAGGATGTTCGGGAAGGGGCTTGCCGGGATGGTAGGGAAATGCTCGGGAGGTGCCGGCAGGGATGATGCCTTTGGTGCTCGGGGGCATGCTCGAGGGCTGCTCGAGGGATGCTCGGGAAGTGCTCCCTGGGATGATGCCCGGGATATTCGGGGGATGCTCGCGGAGTGCTCGCCGGCAGGCACGGGGACTGCTCCCCGGGCTGCTCGTGGGGTACTTACCGAGGTACTCGGGTGATGCTGGGGCAATGATCTTCGTTGTGCTGCCCGGGAAGTCCGCGGGTGCTCGGGGGTCGCTTGTCGTTTGCTCACCGAGATACTTGGAGGATGCTCTCGGGATGCTGGCGCGACGCTGCCGGGATGCTCGGGGACGCTGTCCGAGATGCNCCCGGCTCTCCCGCAGGCCAGGCTCCATTAACGAGATTATTATGCAAAAGAACCAGCCCTGTGCCACCCGCCAGGCTTACCTCATCCCCGCCGGCGGGGAGGCAGGACAGGGAGGTCCCTGGGTCCCTTTACCCCGGCGGGACTGGCACAGGGCTGGCAGCGCCAGTCCGCCCGGCATTCCCCGTCCGGGGACCTGCCGCCACCCCCGGCGGTCGGACACCCAGGAGGGGCACGCGTGGGCACGACCGAAGGCCTGTGCCAGGACCGGCGAGGCACCCCCCTCCCTACCCGGGCACCCTGGGATCCCGTCCCGTCCTGTTCCCGTTCTGCCAGGGTGGGTGCAAGGGGACAGGAGTGTGGGTAGGCAGGAGACAGAGCCTGGAAGGCTCCGGGTGAGGGAGTGGGCACGGGGTGGCACGGGGTGGCACGAGGAGGAAGCCGTGCATTCAAACACACACGCGAAGGTCCGGGAATATTAAACTGCATTGCAGATAAATCCCCAACATAAATATCGTGAGCTGCTCTGCCACGGGGGGGCCCAGCAAGGAGATTTATAGCCCAGCAATTCCCACGGTGTCCCCCTGCAGTGCCTGGGTACTCTAGCCCCCGCGGCTGTCCTGCCTTTCGTGCTCAGGGGTGCCCTGCTACCTTCACCCTCCCGTGCCAGCACATCCCTGGGTGCTCAGAGGGGCTCTGAGTCTCCTGAGTGCTGGGGAGGGACAGCACATGCTGGGTGCTCTGCTGTGGCAAGGGGCCCTACTTGTCATGGCACAGGTGGCTCAGTGATGTGGGTCCTACTGTCTTGTCCTGTGGGCACTGTGGGCTGGTGCCAGGCACAGCTCTCGATGCCTGGGGCTGCTGAGGCTGCACTTTCCTGTGCTGGGGTGCTGGGCACAGCCTGGGCACGGTGCCTTCTGCAGCAGAGAGACACAGCATCACCTGCACAGACAGTGGCACACACGTATACCACATGTGCACCCCCACCAGCACAGACACACACTCTGTGCCTCCACACACATTCTCACACTCAAGCATTCACTGCCATCCCCATGTACCCTGGCACACTAAACACAAGCTCAGGTGTTGCAGCTCAGCCTCCATGGGGCACATGTCAAGGCAGAGAGAATCATGAATCCCTTGAGAGAGACACCCCAGGCTTGGGCATCCCAAGCAGCCAGGTATCACCAACTTCAGTGGGATGCAAGGGCACCAAGCCAGGCTGCTTCATGGGTGGGCACAAGGAATCCAACCCTGCTGCTCATGATGGTGGTGGCTGGAAGATAGAGGCATGGCACTGGGTGCCACACACCAGCCTCCCCCTGCCTGCACTTACCCAGCCCTGAGACACACTTGGTACCTTGGTTGGAGCATGATGGATGCACATGGGGGGTGGGGGAGGGCCTGGTGTTATTAACAGCCCTGGGTATTGCTCCAACAGGGTTGTAAAAATTAAAGGCGTGTGGATATAAAATAATGGATAAATCTGAGCTGGCCGCAGAGCGCTGCGGTGTCCCGCAGGTGTTGGCATCTCAAAAAGCCAGGGTACAGCAGGCGTGGGAGGGACACCTGTGTGTAAATATGGGGCACCAGGCAGTGCCTGCACCCGCTTTCAAATGCTGCTTTTCCCCAAAACCAGTCCACTGAGTGCCTTCTGTGCAGGCAGTGCCAACCTGTGGGATCTGGTATTGCAAGGCAAGCAGCTGCTGCTGGAGCTGGGATGAAGAAAAGTGTTTACCCCTTTGCAGACTGGCCTGGGGGACAGGGCACCTGCTTGTGGATGCCCAAGCGCTGCCCAGCTCACGCACACCCAACAGCAGGATCCGTGCCACGGGGCCAACACGCCCAGAGATCACCAGGTGGGTGTGACCGTCCCGTGGCCCAGCGCTCTGACCCCGAGCAGGCCCCGGGCAGCACCCAGCTCACCATCCCCACTCCGCCCTGCCCATCCCGCGGGCCACCCCGCCGGCATCCTCATTTTCCCCAAGATTAGCCGCGGCGCGGGAGCCTCCGCGCATCGCCAGCAGGTGACAAATAAGATTTTTCCACTCTCCCGAGCACCCGGCATGGGTCTGTCATTGAAAATGCAAGGCAGCGCGGTGCCAACCTCCGCCACCCGCCCTCACCTCTGTCAGCCCCTCGGTGCTGAGCACCCATCCAGACGAACCCCCCCCCATCTCCACCAGACCTCTGCTCCACCGCTGTGGTGCTGGGGTGCAGGGCATGGTGCCTTCACGCCCAATGAAATAGGGCAGGTTCTCGGGGGGTTTCCTAGAGAGGGGTGAGGTTGGGAGTGTCAGCCTGGATGGGCAACATGCCCTCACGGTGCCCTTTGGGTGCACCCACACGCCTGGTGCAGTTTGGCACCAGTGAGGGGTTGTCCCTTACAGGGAACATTTGGCCTAAGACTTGCCTGTTTAGGGTGGGCATCACCCCACAAGCCCCACCTCAAGGAGCCCCATCCCCAGCACCCAAGGCAGGAGTATGAGAGTGCTCCACCCCACACCTGGGTACATCCACCCATTACCCACAACCCTCACTCATGGACTCACCTTTTCCAAATCCCTCGGTCCCCCTCTTGCCCCCCTAAAACCCCTCGGTTTCCCCCAGCTCCAAACCTGGCATCCAACTACAGCCGTGCCCCCAGCCCAGAGCACGGCACTTCTCCAGCCCCATTCCCCCCGCCGCCGCTGCGTCTCCCCTCCACTATTGTCAGAGGGTTGCCTCTGCCTCTGTCTGCGAAATTAATTCGGAGGTGGAGAGGGAGAATTATGTAAAGTGTGGTTATTCTGGAGCGGCGGGGGAAGCGCGGCTGATGGCAAAGTGCCTTTTTGTGTGTTTAATATGCATTTTTTTCCAGCGGTGCATTTTCAGGCGGGTAATTTGCTGTCTTTTCAGACCCCGATCAGTATCATTTCTCTGGCAATGACAGCTTTTATTTGCACTGAAATGAATGCTGCAAAATTTCCAAGAAATAGCCGAGGCCCTGTTGGCTGCCCACCCCCGCAGGGCCGGGGCATGGGCACCCACCCCCGCAGCCCCCTGCCCACGGCCCCGCTTGGCAGCAGAGTCCTGGGGTTCTGGGCTTCTGGGCAGATGCGTGCACCAGTTTGCACATGCCGAGGTCACAAGGGAGTGAGCTCCCCTGGCTCCCCCTTCCTGGAGCACTGTGTGCACATCAGCGTGTCACACCTAGGGGTGGGTAGATACACCCACACCAACGTGTGTGCACATACAGACACCCCTGGTGCACGTGCACAGCCCGCAGCACAGCACCCCCTCCCATGTGCACACACACACACACACTCTCCTGGTTTATGCATATCCCTGCCTGAACATGCACACACACACTCCTGGTGTATGCATATCCCTGCCTGAACATGCACACACACACACATCCCTCCTCGTGTGCTGGTGGGCCTCCGCCCCCTTTGTATCTCCCCAGACCTCAGCATAGCACCCCTGATCCACAGCACTCAGCCTGCAGGAGGGTTTGGGGTCCCCCGTTCACCCCACTCTACCACAGGCCAGTGCTGGGGGTATCAAGGCACAGATGGGTGCTCTCAGCACAGACAGCAATGGGTGGGAGGCTGTAGCAGATGCAGGGGTGTGAGTGTGGCTGTTTGTGTGCACCTCTGGATGTTGGGAAAGAGGAAAAATGCTGTTTGTGTAGGTGTGCGCCGCGTGGGCGTTGCGTGCCAGCGCTGGTTTGCCGGAGCCGCGGCGCGGGCGAGCGGCGCTGGCTCTGCAGTGGCCGTGATGCTGCAGGCACACACCTGGCTGTGATGTGTGTGCCCCATGCCACAGGGTGTCTGCAGCAGTGCCATGGGCACACGTGTCCGTGCCTGTGTGTGGGCATCTCTGACAGGGACAGCAGCTCAGGCTGTGCCCAGGCACACATGGCCCAGGTGTGACGTGAATGGTGTTGTAGGTGTCCATGAATGTGCAAAGCTGCACCCCCTTACAGTGCCAGGGGGGCTGCAGGGTCCTGAGCCTGGGGTCCCATACACCCCCAGCCCCAGGTGCCCAGCTGCAGAGGTGCTGGTGCCTGGCAAGGCCAAGGTTAACTCTGCTGGAGCCCATGGGCACAGTGAGGGGAAGCTTTAATTTAATGAAGTGTGAGGCTTTTTATGGGCTTTTAATTACGTGGTGATAATTAACATTATAGGCCTCCGGGTCCCGCTGGTGCCAGGCTGCCCTGTGCCAGCTTCTGACTGTTTGTAAATAAATCCCACAGGATGTGTGGTGCCCGCCCCAGGGCACTCAGTTCCTGCAGCAGGGAGCAAAGCCAGCCCCAGCCCCTCCTCCCCAGCCAGGGCACAATCCACTGCAAAATATGGGTCTCCACCATTTTTGCCCCCAGCTGCACCCAGCCACCTGGATGTTTAGAGCCCTCTGCCTGACCAGAGCTGCCAGGCAGCAGAGCCAAGTTTGGTGAGAGCAGGCACAGGCAGCAGTGCCACAATTGTCACCCCTGCTGGAGGCCAGCCTGGCCAGGAGCAGCCCTCCGTGCTGGGGCTAATAGGAAGCAATCCATCAGGCAGCACTGGGCACACTGCCCACCCGCCAGGCACCCGATGGATTTATCATCCAGCACCCAGGCAATTTCCTGCCCTCCTCTAATCAATAAGGGAGGGCAGGGGGCAAGGCCAGCTTCCCCCTGCAGGTCATGATTTGTGTGGGGAAATAACAATGCTGCAAGAAACAGGTCAGGAGACCCAGGTGTGTGGGTAATGACCCTACCAAAAATCATTTCCCCATTTCCTTTCCCCAGGACAAGGGGATCAGCACCCATTGGGGTGGGGGACTACAGATTAAAGATCCAACAGCACTGGGGGTATTGAGCAAGATCCAGGGTGCCATACACTGCACCCAGCTGCTTCCCCCACCCACCCAGCCTCACACAGGGAGCCCAGGCCTCCGGGCTCCCCTCCCCCACCCTTTCCCATTTAATTTTTCCTAATGAAAGGCAGGAGGATGGCGGGGAGCTGGGGCACCAAGGTCGAGGCTGCCTTTAATCAATCCCCGCTGCTGGCTGGGTGCCCGGAGGAGCTGGCGGAGGAGAGGATGGGGGCTGCGGCAGGGGAGGACGTACAGAAGCGGTTGCAGGGCACAACTAAAGGGCTCCCAGCAGACAACTGGGGCACCCAGTGCTTTGCAACCCCCCCCCCTCACCCGACCCTGCTATGCCCTACCCCAAAGAAAAGGCACCGTGAATGCACCATGCTGCCTGTCCGGCCCCAGAGCTGTGCCGGGATCCTGCCAGGACAGCTTTAACTCTCTGCGGAAGACATCCCCGAAAATCAGACCCCCTCCCTGCACCCACCTCTCACTGCGGGGTACCCTCTTTGCCCACCAGGATGGAGACACTGGGGCCATCCTCGGGCTGAAGGCACTGGGCAAAGGAGTGAGCAGGGAGCTGGGGGACCTGGGGGCCACCTAGAGCTGTGTGCTGGTGACAGCACTCACCCCGTGCACCAGCACGGTGGGGCCCAGCCCGCGGGTGAGCAGCTCCAGCTGGTGCAGGTAGAGCGGGTACAGGCTGGTGTCGGCCGGCGGCCGCGGCAAGTACAGGAAGCGCACGGCAGGTGCGGGGCTCTGCTCCAGGACCAGTTTGTTGGCGGCACACACGTACTCGTCTGACACTTGGGTGGTGTTGGTCGGGAAGTTCACAATCCCTTCCTCCTCTTCCTCCTCCTCCTCCGCTGGCCCTCCTGGGGGTCTCTGGCAGGTTTGCCAGTGCAGGTGGGTGATGCTATCCCAGGGGACCAGCTGGATCTGGGCCTGGATGCGCAGGTCCTTGAGGAGCTGGCGCAGCTTCTCCTCCTGGGCGTGGGGCATGGTGCCTGCCTCCACGCAGAGGAAGAGGCGCAGGCGGGCACGGCGCCAGGCCCGCGCCATGTTGAGCACACAGGCCATCTGCAGCAGGAACAGGCTGCAGGTGTCGGCGTAGCGGGCGCTGTCGGGCCGCAGCAGGTTGACGGGCCAGACGTGGATGGTGGGCGGGGGGCTGGTGGCCCGCCGCAGCTCCCAGGCCTTGTCCAGGCTCTCCAGCTGCCGGGCCAGCAGGACATTGCGAAGCATCTTCAGGGCGTCAGCCACAATGCCCACATACTCCCGGGCTGACAGCAGTTTGGGAGCGGTGGGTGCCCGCAGCGGGGGGAAGCCCAGGGGCACCTCCTCACGGGTGCTGGTGAAGGCGGGGTGCCGGGCCAGACCATCCTGCGGTGCCTCGTCGTCGTAGAAACCCAGCACCAGGGTGTTGGGGCGCATCCCGCCTGCCAGAGAGACCACCCAGATGAGCAGAGGGCTCCACCAGCCCTCCTGGAACTGCAGGTGTCAACAAGCCACAGCTTGACTTTGGCATCGCTCACTCTGCCGATTTCAGATCCCTCAGGATCACACCTAGATATCTCCAAGGTGTGACTTGATTTTTACACTGCCCACCCAACACTTCTCCCACTTGGCTTTGAGACTGTCCACACTGGGTGCTTCCAAATCCCTTGGCATATCTCATCCAGATGTCTTTAAGCCCCTCAACACTGCTAACAGTGATGCTTCCAAACCCCAACTTACCTACAGTAACACTCACCCGAGATGCCTCCAAGAGCAAACTTGGATCTGGCATCAACCATTCAAGTGGATCTAAACCCCTTAGCATTTCTCAACCCGCAGGAACAGGAGGATGGACCCTCACCCATGTCCAGACCAAGCACCACTTACCAAGGCCGGAGGTGAAGAGGAGCTGTCGGACACCGTGCCGTACTGAGGGTGCAAGGGTGAGGCTGACAAAGGCCTTGACATTCAGTTTGTCCACCAAGCTCAGCCACGAGTCCTGCTGGGACTGCAGTGGGTCCGAGGGCAGCATGTCTGTGTGGGGGGCAAAACCAGCATCAGCAGGACAGATATCCCATACTGGGACTAACCCTGGTGTCCACCCCTGCTGCAAAACCCTGTGCCCACCCCAACACCCATGAGATGGAGAGGGGGATGCAGGTGCATACAGAGAGAGATATAAAATTATACATAAATGTATTAAAAAACCACAGGAAGGCCCATCCCCACTCCCCAATTTCAGGCCATTAGTCACCACAGCAACAGCAGGAAAGGGGGAACAGAGCCTGTGCATCAGCTGTGACGCATGCCACGGAGAGCACATGTGTGCAAAGCAACACACACGAGGGTGCAAACACCCCCAAGGCACCTGGACACACAGCAGCAGGCACGAGGTGAGGATGGACCAGGCACACAGGTGTGCAAGGCTGTGCCAAGTGTGTCCAGGGGTGTGCTGGGTGTATGCAGGCACTAATCTGGCTGGCACACGCCTCAGTGCATGCCAACAGTGACACGTGCAGGAGCCCCACGTGCACATGTAGGGATGGACACTTGTGCACAAGCATGTGGAAGTCTGTGTGCATAGGAGGTATGGGACAGACACAACTCACTGATGTCCCCCATATCAGCCAAGTCCAATGCGCCACACATGGGGACATTTCCCAGCCATCAACTGGGCAGCAGTGTCAACCTAAGAAGCCCAGGAGTCCCCTGGCAGCAGAGCAAAGTGCAGGGGCCATTAGCACAGGAGACAGTGCAGATCCTCACCCAAATCCTGCAGCTCCACATGGCCCAGGACGTAGAGGCCGCTCTTCTTGAGGTCATTGACAAAGTCGATGAGGCGGGCGCTGCCTCGCGGGTTCTGCACCATCAGCAGCATCTGCGGGCGCCAGAACTTGACATGGTCCTTGCGCACATCCAGCATCAGCAGGTACTTCCGCACCTGGAGGACAGGGGGAGGGAAACGGGTGAGGAGCCCTTTTTGTTTCACCAAACCATCCCCTGGGGATGCCAGTACTGAGGACATGCTGCCCAGGACACAACTGAGCTGCCATCAGCTTTCCACCCCATAAGGGGACAACAGGAGGACAGGGCTTACCTGATGAAAGATGAGGGCCTGGCTGATGTAGCCCCAGGTGCTGCTGGGTGAGAGGTAGTGAAGGGCAAGGAGGAGGAGGAGGAGGAAGCCCAGGCTCGCTGAGGCTGACACGGGGCTGATGAGGAACATCATGACGCAGCAGCCTGCGATGCCCAGCAGGCACGTGTGCCAGGTGAAGTACCGGAAAGTGGGCCTGCAGCAGGGAGGAGGGGACACCTGCTATCACATGATGCCCCTGCTGCCTGTAGGGACGGCACAGCAAGGGGAGCTGTGCCAAAGAGCCACACCATCCACCCCCAGTGGTTCCACTATGCCAGCCTAGGGCATGTTGGGCACCCCATGCGCCTGGAAGAGAAGTTATGGAGGGGAGATGGTATCTCCCAGGGCACTGGGCAGCCTGTTACTGCCAGGCCTGGGCAAAGAGGGCAATGATGGCTATGGGGCTGGCACTGTCCTGGCACACTCAGGTAGTATTGGGCAGATCATGGCAGCTCTGGCAGCCACGGTGCCCGCTCATTCTAGTGCAGGGAGGTGGAGGCGGGGAGACGAGAAGCTGTTATTTTCTCTAATTGCTGTTTTTCCTGAAAGGTAATTAAAATCCTTTTCCGCTGTGCTTGATGGAGACCTCAGTGAGGGGAGGGGGGAGGCACCAGATGTGGGGTGGGCGAGGGCCTGTTGCTACCCATCCCAGCAGGCTCCCGCAGGCACCGATCCTGCCACATTCCGTGCCAAGTCAAGGAACCAGCTGGGCAGGGCGGATGGGGGCCAAGCCACAGCCTGGCACAGGCATCAGCTCTCCCTTGGGAATGGAGCCTCTGGGGGACTCCCAGCCCTACTTGTACAACACCTCTACCCACCTGGGGGACTCTCCCTGCTGTGGAGTCAGCATCCTGCACTGAGGGCAGTGGGCATCACCCAGGAGGGAGATCAGACTCTTCCCAGCCATTTCCTGCACCCCAGATTTGGACAGCCCTACCAGCCCAGCCTCACACTAGAGTAGCTCACCTGTATCCCAGTATGGGGCTGCCTGCTACACATACTCCTTCTTCCTGGAAGATATTTTCTCCTCCTCCCACCCAGAATCCCCCTTCCTCCCTCCCTCCCCCTTCTCCGTTAGTTTAATTAGCGCTAATGGAAAGTGGGCTCCATCACTGCTTGGCAAACTGCCCGGGGGATGCCGGCCGGGCAGAGGCTATAAATTACCTCTGGAAAGCCTGAGGGGAGGGGGAGGGTGGTACCCAGTGGTGCTGGATTTATCTGTACCCACTCAGCAAAGCAGTGCCAGTGCATGAGAACCGTGCCAAGCCAGTGCCATTCCAGGCCCTGTCCCCTTCTCTCTCCCCAGGGATAGGGGTGTCTCTGCCCCTCTAATGCCCAGGAGAGAGGTGTTCAGCATCTCTGCCCACCATCTCATCATAAATCTCAGACACAGGGATGGCATGGGAATTACAGAGAGAAGAATGGAGGGATGTGTGCCTGCCAAGCACCTCAGCACAGCCTCTCTCCCCTGTGCCAGTGGGTACCTGAAGTTGGGGGCTGAGGCCCATTCCAGTGCCAGGCAGGCCAGGTTGACAGTGGCATAAACCAGGAGGAAGAAGATCGTCACGACACTTGCGATGGTGTTGAGCTTCCCAGAAAAGAGCACAATCTGCAGAGAGCACAGGGTGAATGCACACCCTGGGATGGCACGTCAGGAATGTACCCAAACCATCCCTTTCCACTTGGGGTCTATCCCAGGAGTACAATGGGTAAGGGTACAGACAGGAATCCCTTTCCCTTTTTGTGATTTATCCTTGATTTATGGGATACCTCCCACCTCAGGGAGGGACGGGCACAACTGCAGCAGGACATCCAGGGCAGGGGGGCTGGGGGGGGAATCCCAAGGAGCAGGAGGACGTGCTAGACTCCACAACACCCAGCCCAGGTGACAACTAATCTTCACCCAGTGAGGCCAGGAAAGAAGCATCGCTGACAAACTCACCTGCACCACCAGCCAGGAGAGGATCACTGCCATCACTGGGTTCCCACTGGCAGATGTCTTCTTGGCCAGCGCCAGTGCCCGGCCTGCAAGGCAGAGCAGAGAGGTTGGGCTGGGACACCCCAGCAGGCAGCCACAAGTTCAACCACCAGCCAGGAGTCCCATCCTCACCCTGAGTGCTGGGGCAGGGGCAAATTCCAGGGCATGCAGGTGACCCAAATGGGCACACACCAACCCACAAACCATCACCTCCACACCAAGAAGGGAGTTCCCTGGTGTCAGGGCTGGTCTCCAGCAGGGACAACCTGCTGAGTGGGCTCCAAGGAGTGCCAGTGCACTCTGGGCACTCACCAAAGAGATCATCCCGGGCGAGAGCGTACAGGATGCGGGATGCCCCAATGAGGTTGCTCATGGCTGCAGAGAGAGTGGCAGCATAGATGCCCACAGTGACCAGCGGTGGGAAGATACTGATGTCACGCAAGAAGCCATAGTCTTTCTGGAGGAGGATCCTGCAGAGGGACACAGGCACATTGGCACCTGTCAGCCCAGGCCAGCATGCCCTGGCACCAGGCACGCCCTGGCATGCGGACAGGTGGCCATACCTGTTGCAGGTGGCACACATGAGGAAAGCCAGCAGGTTGTAGACGAGGTAGGTGAAGAGCACAGCAGAGATGGTGCCCCGTGGGATGGAGTAGCTCGGGCGCTTCAGATCCCCTGTGGGCAGGAGCAGGCAGCATTAGTGCCCGCAGGCATGGCACACCCCTGATCTCTCTCAGCCTCTGCTCCTGTTTCCAGTGCCATCCTGCCAGGCATCTCCTGTCCATACCTGACATGTTGGAGCCTGCCATGATGCCAGTGCAACCGTTGAACATCACTGCAAATACGGAGCTGAAGCTCATCATCTGCCCGGTGGTGTAGTCCACGTCATACCGACCTGCAGGACACACGGGCAGGGGCTGTGACAGACTGTCCCGGGTGCCACAGCCCCACCACAGGCCCTCTCCTCCATGTCCCTACACTCAAACTACAGGAGAAACCACCCCACAGCACCTGTTTTGTGCCCACAAGCTGCCCAAACCCTCCAGCAAGCCCCATGAGATGTGGCAGTGCCAGTGGGCACGGCAGGCAGGGTGGGGAAGCCAGTCCTCACCGCCCAGGTTGTCTCGCAGAGTGCTGAGGGAGAAGCCAGTGAAGAAGCCGTTGTCAGTCTCAGTGCCATTGGCGTTGGGCAGGCGGATGGGCACCTTCAGGGGCCGTGTGGCAAAGAAGCTGACAAGGATGGTGCCCAGGACAGCTGCGACAATGAGGAAGATGAGGAAGGTGGCCTTTGCATAGATGGAGGCACCCACGAGGCACACGAGGAGGCAGAGTGCCAGCAGCACAGTGCCATAGAGCAGCTCGTACCAGTAGCTCTGGGGCAGGACGTGGACGCCTTTGCCCGATTCTTGCCCTGGGCAGAGATAAGTCAGGATCAGCAAGGCTTGGAGGGGGCATCACTGGGAGCTGAGAGCTACCAGTGCTGTGTCAGGCATGATAGGCTCCAACTCACTGGCCAGAGGGCTGGGTGAGCCATGGCTAGCTATGCTGGGCATGGTGCTTGGTGTGCCTGGCACAGCACTAGGGCTGCTCAGGTAAAGGACACCTGCTGTTCCCGCTACCACGCAGGGCAGTACTCACCAGGTGGGATCCCAAAGCTGTCCACCACTGCCTCCACCAGCCCCAGCACATAAAGGGCACTGCCACACACATTGGCCAGAAAAAACATGATCCCGATGCTGCCCCCAAACTCAGGGCCCAAGGCACGGCTGATCATATCTTGCTCGAGTCAAGGGAAGATGTCAGCAGCACAAACCACCATCAGATGCTCCCACCCCTCTCCCCCAGGCCAGCAGGGTCTCAGCCTCAGCATGGCACTCCAAGGCCATTATTGGGTAGTCACTCAGCTTTGTCCCACATGCCCTGTCCCAGCAGCACACACAGCAAAGGATACAGTAGGCTCCTCCAGCATCCAGTGCCCCGTTGGTGGCAATGGCACAGACAGACAGCACCGTCATGCCAATGATGAAATATGCCACTGCAAACATGGCCAGGGCCTGGTACAACCCAGCATGACCCACCACGAACCCTGCCGAGGATGGGAAAGGCCAATATGCCCATTAGCTGAGCATGGACAGCCTGCAGGACAGAATCCCTGGGCACTGCCACCACACAGACCTCACCCCACTGAGGCACATGGCCACTCCCATCCCTGTGCCCACAGCTTCCCCCAGGACCTGCCAGCTCCCTCCGTTCCAGGATGAGGGAGCTCCCACCTCCCACCCACAGCAGCACCCCCCAGTGCATCTCCATCTTCCACCCGCGTCTGGCCCACGTGTGCCCAAAAACCAAACAAACAGGCAAGGGGCTCTGCTGCTGGGACCCCCGAGCCCTGCTGCCACCCTTGTTCCCCAGAGTGGGGAGTCAGGACCCCCCCACAGGGATCCCGATGCTGCCTCGCTTGCCTACAACGCAGCAGGAAGTAGAAGCAGTCCTGGTGTCCCTGCCAGGCCGGGACTGTTCCCAGGGGGTGGGTGGGTGTCCCCGAAGGGAGGGGGCCCAGGGCCCGCCCGGCCCTGCCTGGGGTGACGGCAGCGATGCCGGCAGGCGGCCCTGCGGCAGGAAGGGGATGCCCGCGGCTGTGGGCGATGCCCTATCTCAGCCACAAGCCAGCCCGCGGATGCGCCCGCGGGAGCGGCAAGGGGGGGTGACCGGCGCGCCGGCACCGCAAGGAGCCCTTAGGGCGACAGCCTGGCTTTGGGGGCACCCGCTGTGATCCCCAGAGAGCCGGAGGGCATCCGGGTGCCAAACGTAAGGGTGGGTGGGGGTGTTGTGGAAATGAAGGGATACCCCAAAAGCACAGTGGGCATAAGTAGGAGAGGCTGCCAGCCCAGGGGACCTGGGGAGCGTGTGAGGTGTGGGGGAAGGGGGGAGCTGACGGGGAGAGCCTTGGCCACCCAGAGCGGGCAAGTTCCTCTTCCTGGAAGCTTTCCTCCCCCTCCACCCGACACCTCCCCTCCAGCCCCGAGGTCCCCGGCTTCGGTAGCACAGCCCCAGGCGGGAGGGGCCAGGGCAGGCAGGGAGACGCCGGTGGTCGCTGTGGGCTTGGGGGGTCAGAGTCTGTATGAAGACCCCAGGCAGGGAAGTGGGAAAGGGGTGAATGATGATACAGGAGGGCCGTGCCCCCAAGCTTGGAGGGTCTCCCAGACGGGAATGGTCTCAAGGTTCCCCCCATAGCCCCGGGCACGCAGCCAACTCCCGCCTCGGGCTTTCCGTGGGCGGAAAGTGAAAGAGGAAAAGCTTTTCCCGTTCCCGGACCAGGGCAAACATTGCCCGCCCCCACCTGCCCCGGCCATGCTGGGGCACCTACCCCCTTCAGGGCCCCCCAAAAGGCTGCCAGATGCCCCGGTCCATGCCCATCCTGCCCCCTACGTCTCCAGGGGTCACAGTAACAGACTCACAACGCAAACTGGGGGCAGACTGGGAAACAATGTGTGCCCTTTGCACACACACAGAGGGGCGGCTGAGTACCTGCTGGGGGAAAGCAGGAATCTGCCCTTGGGACACTGGGTGGGATGCAGGAGAGAACTGGGATGCTGGAGCCTGATACTGGAGGATGCTTGGGGAGCAGCGGGGTCCCAGCACTAGGGGACAGGTGGACATGAGAGCACTGGAATCCCGGTGAGGGAAGGCACTGGGAAGACACAGGAGTTCTGCTCCAGGAACACCAGGGTTTTGAATTATGAGAGTCCTTTTCGGGGGTCCCTAAGGTCCTAACTGGGCTCCTGTCCTGCAGGTTCTTGTCCCTGAGTCCGGAGAGCCGAGCCCCCAGCCTAGTGGGGTCAGGAGGGGACACACACTCTGGGACCCCAGCGCGGGGTGGAACTGAGCAGGCAGGGGAAGGGCACGGGGGCCCCAGACTGTGGGCACTGGGGTACGCACTGGAGGGGAGCACTGGCACTGCAGCAGAGACGGCGGCCCAGGAGAGGGCACTGGGAGGGCACTGGCGACCCTGACCGGGAGGCTCGGGGCCCCAGGATTAGACGGGGGCCGGGCTGGGGGTACCAGGCAGAGCTGGTGACTCTCGGGGGGCCCCGGGCCGCGGCTGGGAGCGGGGGGGCGCCCCGGGGGCGGCGGCACTCACCGAGGCGCAGGAAGAGGACGACGCTGAACATGGAGAGCAGCGTGGGCACCACAACGCCCAGGAATGTGGGCAGCTTGCGGGGGGCGGCGGCGGCCCGGCCGCGCTCCCGGCCCCGCTCCTCCTCGGCCGAGCCGCCGCACAGGCGGTACGTGAGCAGCGCGCTCCGCTCCGAGCTCGCCATGGCCCGGCTCGGTTCGGGCCCCACCGGCCCCGAAAAGCTCCCGGCCCCGGTCCCGGCTCCGGCCCCGCTGGCCCCGCCCGCC